>JARHVA010001261.1:375000-440000 GCA_037957365.1 Torreya grandis | reverse complement strand
CAAAATAATGTGTAAAAAGAAAAATATAATACAATAATGTTTTATTAGTGAAGTAAAAGAGATAAAATAACATGGATAGCCAATAATACAATCTATAATGTCAAATCCAATACTATGGAAGTTAGATGCATTGCTATAAGTATCAAGGAAATGGTCACAAGTTGTGTATTAACCTAAATCATCATCAAAAAGAGAGATATGGTGATAGTGGGCTCAAGGATTCACATTAACCTCTTGGAAAACATGCATATTAGTTTGGTTGTGCTATGGGATAGTTGAAATAATAGTAAGTACTCTAAAATGAATTGATGCAAGAGGTTATATATTAATCTTAGGACGTGGATGACTAAGAATTATATGTATAAGATGTGTAAGAAGAGATTATATATTAATCTTGGGACATGGATGATTAAGCATTATATGTATAAGATAGGTAATAATAAATCTAATGGAGGATATATGTGTATGATTTACCCAAAGGTAATAGATAGGTATATATATAATTAGTGAGGTTTATACAATGTATGTGGTATAATTTATCAAATATAAATATGTAGGATATATATCATGAATAATGTAGTAATAGTAAGATGTCTCCATCAACTTATGATATAAAAATGTATCAAATAATGATGAATTTGTGTGTATGATTCCACTAATGGAAATGTGTAGGTCAATATGAGCATAAGGATATGCACTATAGGTACACAAGATATATTCAAATAGGAATATATGGATTGTATGTCATTTATAGATGTCTGACGTGTATAATGTTAATATAGGAAAACATCTATACCAAATGGATCATGGGGAATAAAGGTTTTAAGGACAAGGATGAAAAAACAAGATGAGGACAATAAAGATTAAGCATGCACACATAAAAACACAAATAGATCAATAAAATGTTGAAAATTCAAACTCTCGAGAGCAATGATACAACTTAAAAAATCAAATCCCAGTGACAAGAATTCACAAAAAATCAAATAAGTATAATAAAAAATGACCAGCGAAGAAAGTATAAGTCAAATCAATGTAAGAAATAAAATGCCACCATAATATTCCAAAGTCATTTGTGAATTCTCAATCATAGGTATATAATGCGAGTCCCATATTGATTATGTGAAAAAAGTATTAAAAATTAAATAATGAGGTATGTTATCATAGCTAACTAATATTATCATCATGAATTGAATAATTAAAATAGATATAAAATTTTAACGCTCTTGTAATAAAAATCAAAGATGGTGTTATCAAATCATTATTTTTAAACTATTGTCTCTGGAAAGGATATGTGTAACTAAATTGATTTTTAATTAGAGATGTACTAATATAAGGATTTTCATTTTTTGATTGAACTTTATTTTGTTATACTTATTTCCTAGGCACCCATTTTCATTATTTTCAAGATGTAGGCAAATTTGCCTTGTGATGTTTTAAATCTTACTTTACATATGTTCTATCTCATTGTATGTTAACTATATTTCCTTCATATTCAAATGTAATATAGTCATATGTACTATAAATTTTAATATTTATCATTTGAAACCATGTCTTTCCCAATATTAAATTATAATGAAATAAGGATGACAAAATAGAGAATAATGTATGTCATGTTTGAGAGCCAATAGATATAGGGAAATTAATACATACCAATGATACATGTTTTGTCAAAGAAGGTGATAGTGGTGTTATATTTTCAATACCATATCCAAGTGTATTAAGGAAAGGATTCCTACTCATATCAAATTTTTCTTTGTAATCTATAATGAATCCTTATCATCTTTATCCTTATATATCAACACTTATGAATAAAGGTTCCATATGGAAAGGATGAGTCTCTATAGGATCATTGGGAATTATGTTTAGCACATTATCATAATTTATTCATTAAACCTTAGGAGTTAAATTTTTCATTTTAGAAGATTAAAAATCATTTTACATTGGTTGTTTTACATCAGAGGATGTGCTTGTGTCTTATGATTATATAATTGATATATTCAATTTAAGATCACCGTTATAAATAATATCTTGTATTTTATCTTTCAAAGTATGAAACTTATCCAATGTATGACCATTTATTTGATGATATTCATAATATAATATTGAATGAAATGTTTGTGGTATATAAACCCAATCATAACTTTTAGTAAAAGTAAAAATCATGATGTTCTTATCAAGTAGCCTTCTTGACATTGTAATTTGAATTTAATTATGTTTTTGAAATTACCATGATTTTCTAAGGGAAGGCATATAATTTGTTGTAGGTGTATTTTGATGAATAACAAATGGTTTGAGATTTGTCTTTAATATTACATGGCTAATGTTAGGGCTCATATAAATAAAAGCATAAGTCTTATTGTTAAGTACATATGATCACAAAATATCATCCTCAAGTGACATGACCTCAAAGAAAATATATTTGAAATATTTGTAAGCATGATAAATCACTTTATATTTGAGAGGAGGAAAAATAATTCTATTAAATATATAATGTTTATCTAGATATTTTGCATGATATATAAAATAATGTATGATACTCTTAAATCTTATTTATTTGGTGAAAATATGAAATATGAAAAAAGTGTAAGAAGTGGTCCCTTATTAATTATAAACTATGATAGGAAATACTCTTTGAATTGAAGGAAGGTGCTTAGGAAAATGCTAGGTAAACTTTGAAACTAATATAAAGAATGATGCATTAATCTTATAGTAAATGTCTTAAGAAATATTCTATCATTAACACTATATTTATTAAGAAAATCATAAACATACTTAATATGTAATTAAGGATCTCTATACCCATCAAATAAGGAAAATTTAAGCATTGCATAATCATGTGGGAGAGAAAAATATAATTGTCTAATAGAGTCTAGATGAATCAAGTGTAGGGTGAGAACTATTACTTCCATTGTTATGAGGTTTTAGAAATGTATGGTAAAATTTGGGAAAGAAGATGTAAAAGAGAATTTAAAAAACACTACAAAAGAGGTTGTAGAGAAGGCCATGAAAAGGGTTGCAAATTAGATGTGGAAAGCCCTGTGAGAAAGTTTATGTAAATGGAAGTGGAAGATATTTTCAAGGAGGAAAATGAGAAAGATGTTTGTTTGATTAAACTTGGTAAATATATAAGGACTTTGTAAGGATGATTTTAGTATATTCAAGATAAAATATCTTTAAAGGTAAGATCTAATATTTTTGTTAGGGTTTATTTGTTTGATTTGTCTTTTATTAAGGATAACTATGGTAGGGGTATTTTATAAACTTAATTGTGTCAATATTCAATTTACTTCTTTTACAAGGGTGGATATATAAATATTTGGGAAAACACAAGTAAAATATACAAAGGCTGACTTGTAGAGGAATCCTAAGGGGGTTATATTAGTGGATTTAGAAGAGATAGTGGATAATGTATTCGAAATTATTGAGGATGAGGCTAAGGATGATTGTGAAGTACCAATATATATGGAATAGGTTTTCCTATATGTTGTGAATGAGGTTGAAGAAGTGGTGGTGTTACTAGTAGTGTTGATGTAATGCTTATTGAAGAGGTTTTAAATGTTGTTGTTGGTGATTAAGAAGTGTTTTTAGATGCCTTGGAAAAGGTAGGTATATTAGATGAGTTTATTGATGTGGGAGATGATATAGATAATAAAGGGTGGGTGAGGATGTGTGTATGACTTTGGATGAAGGAATTATGGGATCATGGGATCTAGTTTGGAGTGGGGTAGTGTGTAATATTACATAGAAGGATGTGCATAAAACTAAAGACTATTTCAACATATGTATAAAGTAAAAATAAATAATTTTATGATGAAGATGGGATTAATAGAATTAAGTGATAATATAGTTAAGAACAATGAATATTTTTAAATAGTTTGAGAATGAAAGATCCTTTATCAAATGATGACACTCTTAGATTTGGAATATTTCATATGAGGAAACATTATTTTAAATTAAAACAATATTAAATTGGTAGAGAATATCCAAATAAATTAATGTGAGAAGGTAATAATAAGTTTTAGGTAATTTTAAATACCAAGCTAATAAATAAGAAGATGTTGGTTGAAAACTTGTTAAATCACTACTAGTAGATATTCATTTTATAAATGAAAGGGTAATGAAGATCTAAATGGAAGAAAAATTTCAAGTCCAATTAATGACTTGTTAAAGTATTTAGAGGAAAAATGTTTTGTTTTGACAAGTCCACATATTTTTATTGATGTTTCTAAAAAATATCTTTTGTCTATTAAGAATAAGAATAGTACAAAGGTATTAGTAGGGATTAAAAAATGGACTATAATTCCTTATTGTTATGGAATGGTGGATCTAGATCACTCTTCTAATTTGGATTATTTTATAGGGGAATAATTAAAGGAAGATAAAGGTTGTAAGGTCCTAAAAAAAATAATTTACCACAAAATTTGGTTATACCTATGGGGATCTTGGGTCTAGGGGATATATAAAGTGTTAGAGTTAATACCTTTTTTAATTGCATGGAACTCTTATGTGGAGGATAGATGGGAATATTATTATATTTTTTTCTCATGAGAGAAATCTTGTAGAGAACACTGAGCTGGTTTTCATTATTTTGGGCAGAAGTGACTGGCCTAGGTTTAAAGGAATGCAAAGTAAGGAACTAGGGATAGGATTTGTGGGGATATGGAACATATTTCATGCCCAAAATTTTAGAATAAAGATAATTATTTTCCTTAGAATTTAATTGTAGATCCTATTTATAATGGGCTTGGTAATTCTTTGCAAAATTCTAAGTTTGAGAGTTTAAGGAGAAGGATTTCATTGAAAGGATTTTAAATATGATAGGTAATCATGGTAATTTTCATCTTGATACTAGGGATAATAGAATTAATATGGGATCTAGTTCAAAATATGCGTCTAAGAATGATTTTAGCTTTGAGTGAAGTCTATCCTCTAGGATACCTTGTCAATTAGGAGCAATGAGGATGGTTATGGTAGATCATCAAAAAGTGATGGATTTTAGAATTAATATGAAGGAAAATCAGATCCATTAAATAATTCTTAGAATAATAATTATTTTCAATAAAGTAAAGTTATGGATGGTCAAGATATGCCTAAGTGTGAACATAATTTATGTCACTTTCCTTCCCAGAGGAGTTTTCTCGATTAGATTCAGAGGTGAAAATGATAAAACCTTTATTCTTAGTAAGCATACCTAAAATTTTAATAATAATTATAAATCTGTAATGTAACTTCGGAAGAGTATTTTAAGTTGAATTTATGAATATAATCCCTTAGAGAAGCATGAATAACACTACATGCTTTGTCAACTAAATTTTGGGAAGATATTTTTTTGTAGACATTGGGAATTATGTGGGAATTTTTATTTCCTTTGGTCTAATAATTAAGAATAAAAATTCTACCATTTATGTTAGGTTGAAAGTTTTAGTTGACTTTAAGAAAACTTTAATAATGCACATTCAATTATTAGTGGAGAAGAGGTTTATAAAAATAAAGTGGATTATGAGAATTATGCTAAGATGTGCTTTAAATGTCATTCACAAAATAATATTGTGAAATTTTATCCTTTTCATTCTTATAAGTATCATAAGGTAGGATTCTTGGGGAAGCATTTACCATTAAAAATTAGGGATATAATGGTGCCCATAGGGCATCATAGTGATCAAAATAACCACAATAAATTTAAAAGTGATTCTTCAAATCCTAATCATAGGATTTTGTATTTAAGTCTAAAATGGTTAATGGAGAGACACATTTGGGTTAAAAATGATGATTCCAACTTTACCTTGGTTGGGAACGTGATGGTAATGAAAGAGGATGAAGATTAAGAAATAGTTGATTTGATAGTGATTTCAAAACCTCTTATGGAAGTAGAATAAGAATAAGTCATATCTTAGGTAAAAGGGTTTGTTTTGAAAATAAGTGAATTATATGTAGAGGAGGGTATTGTTGCCTTAGTTGATCCAAATCATGTGTTAGTATGTTATTATTTTTTAGCATGGGGTAAGTGCACAGAGTTAGGGGACAATTCTATGGACATTCACCACAACATGATCATGTTAATTAATAATGTGATTGTGTTATTTAATTAACATGATTGAATTACTTAAGGCTAGGCTCAGGATCATAGAGCAATAACGTGATCATGTTATTAAATAACACAATTTCATTATATTAAATAGTAAAGTGTGATCATGTTATTAAAGATAACATGATCACATTAATAATGCGATCATACTCCCTGTATCCCTAAAAAAATAAATATAAAAATCTAAATCCAAAATGTATTCATTTGACATTTGAATTTTATTCTCTTAGGTTGTTTAACAATTATATATTGTGAAAGTAGTGATAAGAAGTGCCAGGAAGTGCTAGAATTGACCCCACAAGCCTACTGATTGATGATGCCACTTAATAGGAGAGGTAAGGCATAAAAATATTCTCTATTTAACCCTAATTTTTCATTGTTTTTAACCCATGATTTAAAGTATAATATTTTTTCTAGTAGAATATCCTACTAACCCTCCCAACCCTCCATAAAACTTCTAGTTACTCCTCCTAACCCTCCAAAAAAACCTATGGTTACTCATATCCCTTCACAAAACCCTCCTAAAGTTCCCCAAAACCACCTGACAGTCAAGATTTTTGATTGAAAATATTGTTGGAAACAAACTTGAAATTGAAGACCTAATTGATAGATGAGAGATCCTATTTCAACCAATCCCCACTGAACCTAGCTATTTGATTCCATATAAACCTTATTAGGTCAAATTGACTCAATAACAAGTTAAATTGACCAATGGAACTCATATAGAGATAATTATAGGGCCTATTATGTTAACAAATTGTTAGCCCTTCAAGTCAAGAATTTAGAAATTTCAAAAGTTTACATTTGTGCCCTATTCATTGACCCAACCAGTAATGACCCTTTTTTCATAAAAACCAAATGTTTTTCTATCCATCACTATGTACATAACTTAATCATGGCTATTTTTTTGGATTGGTGGTGGATGGTCTTTGACTATCCACCATGTAATAACCATGAGGTCCCTTTATATTTTTTTGAGGAAACTCTACTATGAGTTTGTCCTCAACCAAATTCCCAATTATTTTGATTTTACTGAGTTTTAGGGCTAAGGAAAAGGCTCTGCATAGGATCAACTAGGTGCATTTCATATGCCTAATTATCTTGGGTGGATTCATATCCAAAAGCCTCTTGAGCCTGAGATCCCCTCTATGGTTCAATAGGTCATGGATATAGACACTCTCCATGCTCTTAGTTCACTCATTAATACACTCATTTAGCATACGAGTAGGCTTTCATAGAGTGATGCTATAGATAAACCATAGGCTACCTAACCCTAACCCCACCCTTTAGTTTATGTGGACCTATGTGCATGAGACCTTATGATGATGATGGCATTGGTGGTTTAGATAGCTTAGATCATATTCTTATGAGTGATGAGTTTTTGGCATGCACATTTGGTGTGTAATCATTAGCCACCACACCGATGCATGTATATTTTATATAAATTTCATATTAAATATAATTTATATTTACAAATTTAATTTCTAATCTAATAATTAATTTACATAAAAATTTAATAGAATACATATGTAATTTTTTATGTTCTAGGATGTGACAATTCCTTCATCATCATAGCTAGTATTTACATCATTCAATTTGTTGCAACTATTGCTTTCACTTTTGGATCCAATATTAGGCCATCCATGATTGCATCTGCCTCTATTAAGATGACACTATTTGCATATACAGAGGTAAAAATTGTTTTCATATATGTTTTGCTCTTTGTATTTGTTATGACTGCAATTGTTTACATATACATGTTTATGAGTGATGTGGGATATAATTTCTCTACTTTTGTGTCTCTTGCTTATTAATTTCTCTATAATCCTAAGAATCCATTCATACTTCATCACTCTACTCCATCAAATGAAGTCCCACCTTTTTAAAACATAAGTTAAAATATCCCTAAATACTCTAAGTTAATCTTGAAAATTCATCCAAAAAGAATTAGTTACAAGGGTCCAGAACTAAGTCAAACCCCTATTTTTAGACAAGTAATAAATCAACAAACAATATAGTCCAACATGCAATATAGCATATATAAAATTTATTGACCCAAGTATATTTATACTTATCAATTTGAAAAAAAAAAACTAGTATATTATATATTCCTTTTCACAGTTTTAATCTTCTAATTTTGGTTTTGGTACAAGGCTACTACTCTAACACTTCAATAGATGGATTATAATTTTAGATCTAAGTGTATCTTCATGTGAATGCTTGTATTCTTCTTTCCTATAATGTGTCATTGCATTCATGCACTTATATAGATATACATTTTATATGTACAAGTGCTTCTATTGATTGTTTTGGTTTCTATATATAATATTCAATGTACTTTATATGAAACTAAGTGCTAAACCTTATTTATATGAACAATTGATGGCTGGTACTAACACTCCTCCCACTCTATGATCTAAGACAAACATAGGCATTACTGCTACAATGTCATATGCATAGGTGCTGATAGAGGTATATATTGGTTATTGTAATTTTGAATTCAAAAAATAGATTTACTTTAATAATTTTAGTACATGTGTACTTGGGGAAAATATAACTTATTTTTATGTGCTGTGTATGTAGGGTTGTCCTATGACAACTAATAGTCCCAGTCAAATGGTGATTGGGTAAACTTCTCATGTTTATCCCATATTTCAGATGCCTATTTAGATAGTTGAGCCTATCATTGACTTGATTGAGCATGAAAAAAAATATTAATCAGGATTATGAGCTTGTAATAAGTGCACATGTTTAAATGATTTCTTATTATAGTTTAAAATTAATTTCTTAAAAATTATCAAATGTATTTTATGTTAATTTCATAATAATTTTTGTATTTGAACAGGCTCAGTTGTAAGCTAGCTATGAGCATAGGACCCATAGTCAGACCTTAGAGTAATCCAAGGCATTAGAGGGGTCTCCATCTAATAGTAGGATATCCTAGGGAGAACCTTCTTCAACGAAGGCAAAGATAGGGAGGATATTTGATGAATATGATGTATTACACACATGAGATATAATTTTTTTGTATGCCTATATGGAAATTGATGGGTTTTTGAAATTGTATATACACATGAGACATTCAACCAACATTAGATACTATGTTGGTAGATGTAATTTTTTGTATGGCTATCACGGCCGAATATATGTATTATTGACATTCTACATGTATATGCCTATATTGTATGCCTATCATGTTCGATATATATTATTTATATTTAGTTTTTATATCATTGTGTGTTATTATATAGTGTTGATTTGATCTTCCAAATTATTATTTATATTGGATCTTGTATTTAATGTTGTATACTACACAAATGAGGATTACAAAATTATTCTTTTTAATGCCAAAAATATTAGATCTTACATATTTTTTTAAATTAAAGTTTTAAATTTCATTGTGTGTACTGGAAATGACTAATGACACTCTTATAACTTAGGCTTAATGACCTTCTTCTCTTTGTACCTGCTTCTTGTATGTGCTTTTGATGCAGAGCTTTCTCAACAACTTTCAAGTGTTTAGGATCTTAATCAAAGGTATTTTTATCTAATCTTATGTATTCACTTATCTAATACCTCAATACTCCTTTTCCTACTCATACAACACAATTTTTACTTTTGAAACCCTCTCTCTTTTATCTTTTCTTAGATTTCTCTCTTTAACATTTGTCTTGGATTGTAGCCCTATTTATAAGGAAAACCTCATGTTCTATTTTGTACACAAACTCTTCAAGGAAAAATAATTAGGTTTTTTACAACCCTTTTCCATGTCATTACCTCAAATAAAATCTTGGGTTAGGTTCCTTCACAAAATCTTGTACCTTTAGGCTTAATTGATATTCTAATTAGCCCTCAAAATGCATAAATCTCCAAGGTTTGACCATTATGGAAACACTTTGACCAAACCAAAACTATATTTGACCACATTTTTGGCCAATCCTACTTTTTAATCAATTTTGGTCCTCAACTCTTCACCTAAGTTCAACTTTCTTCTTTAGCCTCTTTCTCACTAGGTCTCTTAAGCTAGTTGACTTCCTAAAGGGTAGTACAATATGAAATATAGAAGGTAAAAGTATTAAATATCTTTATTCACATAATATAACCGAAGACACACTATATTAATTTTTTTTATTAATTTTTAAGTGTTGAATCTCTTCCTATGGAAAAAATCTTAAAAGTTAGGGTTTGTAGCAACTATATAGGCTGGGACTAAAAATAATTGCATATAATGTCCAGCCAGGACTTTCAAGATAATCTAATGCTTGGATTATGTCTATCTATCATTATTACAACTTTTTACTTCAATTAAAAAGTTCTTAAAACCCTTATGACATTCGTAAACAATAAATCTCATTCATTCAACACTATATTATGTATGTTAGAAATAGGGGTATGTAGGGTCTCTAGGTTTTTCAACATCAAAAGAATCTATAACTGAAAATAAGTTTATCACCACTTTATATAACCATCTAAACCCTTCTCTATCACTTTTTGAATCAAAGACAAGACTAAATACAAAGAGTAAAGTATATAAAATTTTGAGTTTAGGGTCATGTGGACTTTCAATGGGAAAGAACTATGATCAAAGTGAAACTTAGAAAGTCTTGTCCATCTGTATGTTATAATAAGATTAATCTAACTCTTCATATGTATTTCATCTCCACATTCTCCACATAACTCAAGATAAGGAAAGATTAAATACTCATACTCTTCACCATCTAACTCTAATGGAATGTGAGTTACAAAACCAAAATTGACTATTAACCCAAAATAGGGTATAAATAGGGTTTATTTGTTCTAGACGTCAATAGGTTAATTACTCAATGCCACCTAATAGGTCAATAGGTCAAAGTTGTAAAAAATTTCAAAGTTGTAAAAATTATCAAAGTTGTCAAAAGTTGTAAAAATTATCAAAGTTGTCAAAATTTTCAAACTTGTCAAACTTGTCAAAGTTATCAATAGGTCAATAGATCAGTTACTCATAACATTTCTAGGTCTCTAGTTTATGTTGTCAAAGTTGTCAGAGTTCAAATTGTGGTTGCATAAATTTAGTTCCAATGCTCTATGGGTGAAAAATGACACCACCAACACATTAAGGGGATGGGATAAATAAAATCTAGAACTAGGTTCTTGGCCTCCCATTAGGCCTGATAGACAAACCCACCACCCATTTTAGCCTCAAGAACACCCTCCCTAATACAAAAAAAATGAAAAATTTTAGACTAATTTTAAACATACATAGAAAAAATTGTAAGACATTTATATGAACCATAAAATCCCTCAAATACCTCCTTATTCCCTCTAATTTCACCTTAAATCACTCGGGTGGAAGCTTCAAGATAAATCTGTTAGACAAGTTATAGTGATGGGTCTAAAAATGAATGTTTTTATCAGTGAACAAGTAACTTCTTGAGCTCCAACTAACATTTCTAACTCTGGGACCTCCACCTAAAAATATATAACTTTTATCACATCTAGATAGACAAATTACATGTTATTATGTCACCATGACATTCAAATCCACCCAAAAGTGCATTTTCACTACTGTTTTAGAGAGTAGAAATAATGACAACAAATGTTGTCAAAGTTCAAGTTATGGTTTCAAAACTATGGTTGTAATGATTCATGGGTGAAAAATAACACCAAAAAAACTTACAAAGGGGTGAATAACATTTAGGAACAAGTTCTTGGCCTCCCATTAGGCCCGATTGACAAACCCACCACCCATTCTAGCCTCAAGAACACCCTTCCTAATATAAGAAAAATGTAATTTTTAGCCTAAGTTTAAAAATGCATACAAATAAAAATATAAGACATTTTTATGAACCATTAGATCCCTCACATATCTACTTAATCCCTCTAGTCACACCCAAATCATTCAAGTAGAAGCTATGATAGGAATCTGTTAGATAAGTTGCAGTGATAGGTCCAAAAATACAAGTTTTTGTTAGTGAACAAGCAACTTCTCAAGCTTCAACTGACATTTCTACCTTAGAGACCTCCACATATGAATATATCACTTTGATCATTTCTATATAGACAAGTTACATGTTATTATGCTTCCATGATGTTTGAATCCACCCAAAAGTGCATTTTTACTATCATTCTAGAGAGTAGAATCACTGATAATAAATGTTGTCAAAGTTTAAGTTATGGTTGAAAAACTCTAATTTTTATGCTTCATAGGTGAAAAATTAAAATGATAATTTATTTGAGGGGAGAATAACCTATAAGATGAACTTCTTGTCCTACCATTAGACCTGACTGATAAACCTATCAGCCATTTTGGCCTCAAGAACACCCTTCCTAATACAAGAAAAAATTATTTTTTTAGCCTAAGTTTAAACATGAATAAAATGAAAAATATAGATCATTTCCATGAACTATAAAATCCATCACATACCTCCTTAAGCCCTTTAATTTCAACCTATATCACTCAGGTGGAAGCTTGAAGATCAATCCATTAAACAAGTTATAGTGACAGGTCCAAAAATGCAAGTTTTTATTAGTGAACATGCAACTTCTTGAGCTCCAATTGGCATTTATACCTCTAGGACCTCCACCTAAGAAGCTATCACTTTGATCACATCTATAGGTACATTTGAAAGTCAACATACCTCTATATTTCAATCTAATGAACCACTAGGATCTACTCTAACCTTGATAGTATCAAGAATAGCTTCATGATCTTACTCTTGAACTTTCCATAGTTTCTTATTTAATGGCCTCCCATGATATTTTTTTAATTGAATATTCATTACAAGAATAAAATTTGAATAATGCAATATATTTCTATGCATTTTAAACTCTTCAAACAACCATTGATCTAATTTTTTTATAGGATATCATCAAAACCAAGTTCCAATGACTACCATTGATGCAGTGGGATAGTCAATGTTTTCTCCATCTCAAACTAGGGAAGTTAATTTCATCTTTATCTCTACACACTGACACAAGTAGTAATTAGTGCCTTCTTCATTATCCTCATCTACAATAACTACAAAAACATGACTTGTACATCACAAAAAATTATTTTTAGTGACATATAAATAATGAGAATAAATTATACATAATGAAAAATATTCTACTTGGTTGTACTAGATCATATACATGGTCAAAGTCATATGATGATGTCATATATATAAGTTTTAATGTTTTTAGAACTTGATATGTGTTGATGGGAATTAGAGGTTTAGAAATTAAACCATCCACCCACTCTTGTGACTCACATTCATTCTAAATAGAGTCCACACATGCAAAACATAAACATGCCAAGTGTCTCATATGAATAGTCCAAGAACTTATATTTGAGCTATGAAATGAGTGGAGGTCACTTGAACCCATTAGAGTCAAAAAATCCTCATATTTTGCCAAGTGTTCTTTCACTAACTAGAAATGTCTATGAATAGTAGAATTTGGTTGAGCTCCATGACACATGTTCTAATTACATCATTCAACCATAGTTTTTACATCTTTAAAATGAATGCCCTCTTCAAATTTCAATTCCTCCCTTGAAATAACTATTTTTACACATGATTCAACACCATCACGATCCCCTTTTACATGATCAGCCTCAGTGAAAATCTAAATGTTTTTTACACCAATGGTAATGTGCATCCTACTCAACCAATAAAACATCTATGCATTTTTGAATTATGATGTACAATTGTCTGACCAAATGTAATGTTGATTGAAAGTAATGTTCCTATGACACAATTTTTCATAGAACTTCTAGAAACAACCTTGCACATACTCTAAATAATGTGATATGTTATCACTTATATATAAATGGTACTCCCTTAATATTTTCCATTATTTCTCTATACTATTAGGTGCATACATGAATGTTATATGTACAGATATGGAAACTTATGATGAGTTGTAATACTATGATTGAACTTCCATTTGGGGTTTGAATGTGTAATTCTATACAAAATCAACTATTAAAATAATGGAGACAAGTGGTAATTTATCATTTCATATCTTGAAATGTTCATCTAACCATCTAGCTCTATGTGTATGTTTTGCATAGTCATAAATAATCTTCTCCCTAAATTTGACCAAAAATTCTGAACAAGTATCTTTTTTGTAACAAGATCAGACCTTTTAGATTCTTTTCCATATTTTACTAGAAAAGTCACTAATTTATATTTTATTAAACCAACTAATTCATGTCCAATTACACTTGTAATCTTATCATGGATACATTTCTTTTTAAATTTGGAAATCCACCACAAATGCTACAATTTCCATTTAAACATGATTTGTTGTAAAATAATTGTCCATCTGATCTTTTGCAAAATATAGTTGGAATAAATTCCTTGGCTGATTTTGGTGGTAATTCAATGTCATACTCTTGAAAAATATTAGTATGCAAAGTATAATGAATATATTGAAAAACATCATAGTGCATTGAAAATTCAACATGTTGCCTACAAGTGGTGCGTGTGTGATTTATTTTAACATAGAAATATTTTTCCATCTCAAAATATCTTTGACAAATAAAAATTTGTGGATGTCTTTTCAAAAAAATAGAGTACAGTTGTGTTTAAGTCATATCTAATAATTTTTTTGGATGTAGTTCATGGTTATGAGAATAAACTCTTCTTTTCAAAACATCTCTTGCATTGGGTGAAACTCTTGTATTGCCTTTTCAAAATTCAGAAAGTAACTCTTTGAGAGTATCAAATAGAGCCATGTCCTTTCATGGAAGTCTACCAGAGAATACTTAGAGCTCATTGATATTAGGTTTATTAAGTCTTTCACATCTTTCAATTGATTTCTTTATTATTTTCTATTTATATGAAGTGTTCAGCTTATTTTTGAAACCATTCATGTTTTCACTATTATGTCACTTACTGCACAAGTTGTAAGTATACACCAGGGAGCACTAAAATCTTTGGTGCATGATTTTGGGCCTACAATATGATATACATCATGTAGATTTTCAACAATTTCATCATTTTCATCATCCATGTTAGATGCTATTAGTCTTAATGTGTACATTATTGGTCTCATCTTAATCATTTTTATCAATGAAACAAATAATTGACATCTTTGAATATCATACTGTAAATTATGAAAGAAAATATCCCAAATTTGTTGAGCCAGTATTTTTGAATGGCAATTAGACAATTTTTTATGCATTGGTTTTAAAATATTTTCATTGACTTTAATTAGGTACTTGTATTTTATATGCATAAATTTTGGAGGTGTTGGTAATGGTGGAATTTGTTGAGAGGGTGTTTCAAAATGGTTATTACTTTCATTGTTTAGAGGTGGGATGACATTAAATTCTTCATTGTTAATTTCTTCATAATATGTTTCGATGAATTTTTTTTATGGTTAATTTCATCATTATTTGTTTCCATAAAAATTTATTCATTTATGGGGGTGAAGCATCATACACAGACTCATCACCAACAAAATAAAAAACTTGGAACTTTGAATGTGAACTTCAACATTAATTAATTCATTATTTTCAATTTAATTATTATTCATTTCATTATGGTAAATTTCATTATTATTCATTTTATTATGGTCAATTTCAACATTATTCAATTAATTATAATCAATTTCATCATTTCTTAATTTATTATCATCAATTGTCTCATTATCTATGATATTTGGTTCATCAAGATTAGGGGTTTTACCTTATTTACCATGAACTTTTTCCATTAGTAACGTGTGTTTCTCTTTGAAATATTCTATTTCCTCTAGTGTTTTGTTCTTTATCAAATTGCTCTTCCTCTTTGAACATGATCTAGAACCCATTAAAAGGTACAATTGACAAATATTCAAAGGTGGGGTCAAGTACATAGGTATGCAGATCTCATAAAATGTTTATACAAAACAAGTCTTAATTTGGGCTAAAAATAATTGTTGATAAGTGATCTTATCAATAAAATAATAATAACATGATTGCATTATATAGCGTGATTATGTTACAAAATAATGTGATCACATTATGTTTTCCACAAGGTTAATACAAACCCAACCCATTGGGAAGACGATATGGATAATAACATGATCACATTACTAAATAACATGATTACATTATGCTTTTCACAAGGTCCCAACACACCTAACCGAATGTGAAGTTAATATTGACAATAACACGATCATGTTATTATCGATATAAGCTATGGGGTTGGAAATTTTCAATGAGGAGTGAGTGTTACCTATGTTAACAATAACATGATCACATTATTAAATAACATAATTACATTATACTTAAAATAGATAAGTGATTAAGGATTTGGGATTAAGGTAAATTAGTGCATAGGGTTTATGGATTAAGGATTAGGGATTATAATTAATGTTTTAGGAATTAATGATTAAAATTAAGGTCCAAAGTGAAGGTGCACATCCATGGGGACCTTTCATAATACTTGAAGAAAGAAGCTTTAAGCACATTGAAGCCCCAAATAATAATAATAAGTTGTTAATAATAAAATGTGTTTTTAGGTTACCATTATGCCCTGGATGTTGCATGTGTAAATTGAGTGAATTAGTAAAATGGGTCAATCATTCATGTGATTTAGGCCAAACTAAGCCCTATGAAATTAATCATTAGCCTAAAAATTATGTTAATTTCTAGGCTAAAATGATTGGTTCAAGATTTAAATAGTTTATATTTATGGTTTAGAGTTTAGGGATTAAGAAAATTTTAAGGATTTAGGCTTAAGGTATAGGTTTTAGGGTACATTTATACAATCATGTAGGCAATTGGGGAAAATTTGGGAGCCTTGAACCTATATATGTGATTAAAAAATGTGAATTTTGGATATTGATTATCCCCCACATCATCACAGATTGAGCCTATGAAGTCAATTATGGTAATGTGGTCTGATCACTAAGGTAAGTAAATAACATTTGAGCTTTTTGTGACACATATTTATGACTTTATTAACTTCATGTTTACACATTTTTGATAAAATTAGGGTCAATTATGCCATGTACATGTTATACAATTTATTGAGCCATAAATTTGGTTTAGGGATTCAATTTTGCCTATATCAAGTAGGGAATTATACAAATTGTCTAATTGGATCAATTCATGATAGAAGATCAATCTTTTGATTTTTCCCTAAATCATATATTGTTATTGAAGACCCTTTAATTGGCCTCAAATACCTCCTTGATTAAAAGAATCAATTACCTTTCCTCCTCTTTAGTTAATTAGGTTGAAGGGGCTCAAAATAGACCTAATTTACTGAATAGATACACATAGTTAGATTGGTACTCTAAAGGCTTTAACCATAGGCTAAAAAAGTGAATAAATTATGACATCTCATGATAAAATCAGTTATATCATAAGTCATGTATGTTTGTGATGCATAGTGGGAATTAGGACATAGGGCTTACAATTTAAATGTTTTAGGGATCATTAGGGATTAGGGAATAGGGTTTAGGTTTAAGGACTTGTATATTAATGTCTAAGATCACTAGATATGCCATTTGTTCAAACAAGATTCTTACTATAAAGGATGTTAATTGGGACTAAATCAAAGTTGATAAATACCTGTAAAGTAAATGGGCTATAATTTAGGGTATAGTGTTTAGGTTTTATGGTTTATGACCCTTTTAGGTTTTAATGTATATACATGGTTTAGGGTACACAAGGTCAATCAAAAAGATGATTGAGGACAATTTGAATCAGTTGGACCCATTTATGACTATAGAATGTGTTTTTTGGGTTGTCATTATACCATGGATGTCATGTCATACATGTAGATTGAGTGAATTAGTCAAATGGGCCAATCAAGCATGTGATTTAGGCCAAATTGAGCCCTATGAACTTAATTTTTAGTTTAAATGATGTTAATTTGGGATAAAATTATTGGTTCAAGGTTTAAAGAGTTTACATTCATGGTTTAGAGTTTAGGTATTAAGAAAGTTTTAAGGATTAGGGCTTAGGGTATAGGTTTTAGGGTACATTTATATAATTGTGTAGACAATTAGGGTAACTTTTGGAGACTTGAACCTATATCTATGATTGAAAAATTTGAATTTGGGATCAATTATTCCACACATCATCATAAATTGAGCCTATGAAATCAATTGTGGTAATGAGTGATGCAATTTTAACCAAGTTCATCCTTCTGAACTAATTCTTTGTGTGTGTGTGTGTGTGTGTGTGTGTGTGTGTGTGTGTGTGTGTGTGTGTGTGTGTGTGTGTGTGTGTGTGTGTGTGTGTGTGTGTGTGTGTGTGTGTGTGTGTATAAAGGATGTTAATTGGGGCTAAATTTAATGGTTTAGGGTCTATAATTTAAAGGGTTTGGGGTTCATGGCTTATGTCTTATGGTTTAATGTAAATGGTATAGGGTTTGGAGTTAAAGTTAAATGGTACATGCTAACTTACAATTTAAAATATTAGATATAGGGTCTAATCACTAAGGTAATTGAAGAACATTTGAGCTACTTGTGACACATATTTATGACTTGATTACCTTCATGTTTGCACATTTTTTGATAAAAGTAGGGTCAGTTATGCCATGTACATGTTATACAATCGATTGAGACATAAATTTTGTTTAGGGGCTCAATTTTACCCAGATCATGTAGGGAATTATACAAATTGACTAATTGGATTTATTCATGATAGAATATCAATATTTTTATTTTGTCCCAAATCATATCTTGCTATTGAAGAACCTAAAATTGGCCTCAAATTCCTCCTCAATTAAAATAATAAACTACCTGTCCTCCTCTTTAGTTAATTAGGTTGAACCTGGGCTCAAAATAGTCACAATTTATTAAACAAATGGATAGAGCTATATTGGTACTCCAAAGGCTTTAGCCATAGGTTTAAAAAGTGCATAAATTATGAAATCTCATGATAATATCAATTATATCATAAGGCATGTATGTTTGTGATGCATAGTGGGTATTAGGGAATAGGGATTACAATTTAAATGTTTTATAGATCATTAGGGATTAAGACATAGGGTTTAGGTTTAAGGACCTATATATTAATGTCTAATAACTAGATATGCTATGTGTTCAAACCAAATTCTTACTACAAAGGACGTTAATTAGGACTAAATTGAAGATGGTAAATACCAGGAAAGTAAATGGTTTACAATTTAGGGTATAGTGTTTAGGGTTTATGGTTTACAACCCTTTTAAGTTTGAATGCATATACATGGTTTAGGGTATACAGGGTCAATCATAAATATAATTGAGGATAATTTAAATCACTTGGACCCATTTGTGACTATAGAATGTGTTTTTGGGTTGTCATTATAACATGGATGTCATGTCGTATGTGAAAATTGAGTGAATTAGTCAAATAGTTCAATCAATCATGTGATTTAAATGATGTTAATTTTTTATTCTTAGTCTAAATGATGTTAATTTGGGCTAAAATGAATAGTTCAAGGTTTAAAGAGTTTATATTTATAGTAAATAGAGTTTAGGGATTAATAACTTTAGGGATTAGGGCTTAGGGTATAAGTTTTAGGGTATATAAGGTACAATCATGATGGTGATTGGGGAAACTTTGAGCTCTTTAAATGTAGATCTGAGTAAAGAATGTGAATTTAGGATCAATTATCCCCCACATCATCATAGATTGAGCATATTAAGTCAATTATGGTAAGGACTGATGCAACTCAAATCAAGTTCATCCATGTGAGCCTATTTATTACTATATATTGGGGCTAAATTGATCCAGGGGTCTATTAAGCTTCAATGTAAGGAATTTTATCCATATGATATCAATTGGGGACCCAAGTAATAACCATATGAAAAAATAAGTATTTTTTAAATTTTGAAATGAAATTCGGTCCAAAGGATTTATGTGTAAGGAATTACATTATATATAATTGAAATTGCGTCTTACTTTGCCTTGATTGCATACCATATTGAAAAAATCAAATATTATCTTCCAAATGATACATAATTAGGGCCAAATGAGGTTTGCCCAAGGAATTATGTCAACATAATTTTAATTAGGGCCCTAATTTTATATCTTATTCAAATAATTAAGCATTATCATGAATCTGATATGAAATCATGACCAATTGAACCCTTTGTAAGGAGTCACATATCCATCTTTAAAAACAATCAAGATTCTTATTATGTAGCAAATTCAACTGAAAAAATATAATGGTTCAATATGATCTATGAAATTTAGTCCAAACAAGCCTCGTGTAAGAAATTTCATCCTTCTACTATCAACAGGGGGCTCTGTTGGTGCCAAATACATAACATATTGAATCAACTAGGTATTTAGTTCAATTGAATATGAAATTATGGCCAACCAAAGCTCATTCAAGTAACTAAATACATCTAATGTCAATTAAAAATTTGTTGGCCCTGATTGTAAACTATATCTAGCTAATCATGCATTTGGTTTTATCTTATATACATATTTGGGGCCAATTGAGCCCCATGAAAGTAATTTTGTCCATATAGTGTTACATTTGGGTTCCATTAGCCATGATTACACACCATATTGAACCAATTGAGTATTTAGGTTCAATATGATATGCAATTGGCGACACTAAATCCCCAAGCAAGGAATTACATCCATCTAATGTAATTTGGGGATTTTATTACAAAATTTTATCAATTGATATTTTTGTAAAATACTATGCACAATTGAGGACAACTAAGTTCTATGTAATTAATTGCTTCCACCTAAAATATCAATTGAGGCATTTTTCACCCCATGCAATAAATTGTGTCCATCTAATTTGTCTATTGTGAATATTTTCCCCTAATTTCACATCATATTTAACCAATCGAGTATTTTCTTTAGTATAATCTTTATAATCATGATTAATTAGTCCCCATGCAAGGAATTCCTTCAATATAATGTCAATTAGGGGGTTTATAGCATAGGGCATATTAGACAATAGTCTTAAGATTACTAGGTCTAATGGTTCATATTCAAGTTTAAGATGTTTAGAATATATAACACGGTCATATTTGAAATGTGATCATGTTATTATATAATGTGATTGCATTAATTACTATGTTATTAACATGATCAAGGTATTTGAATTCAAATTTCATTCCCGTACCTTTTGGCTCAAGAATTGCTTGAATTTTTGAACCATAGGCTTGGACTATCAATGTATAGATGAGTATTGAAAGGTATGAAAATAAACAACAAATTTCAACTTTGATTGCCAAATAAACTAAGAATTTCAACTCAAAAATTCAAAAACTTGATACCATCATGATGATCATGCTCTCCTCTTTCCAAAAATATGAATCTTATATTTTTTAGACTAATTTAAGGTTTAAATCTATATTTATTTCTAACTATGCCTTTTTAGGCCACTACATGCCCCAAACATACATGTCTATACATGTTCATGTATTTAGTGTTTCATTGATCCAAGTGAAAAACAAATTATATGGTATGTATTATGCTTAATTATACACACATTAAAAAAAATTGATTTTCATTTTTTTTGAGGTAGTTAAACCTGACTCACGGGTGACTATCTATTTCTTTGTCAGTTCTTAAAAGCTAGTTCCTTGAAAAACTCATAAAAAAAAGTATTCACTGAAAAATACAAAAAAATATAGGTGACATGATATAATATTTTATCTAAATTTTACCTAAAGGATTGAAAATAATATTAAATGTTACTCAAAAAATGGTATGCATCACGGTCGTCGATCTACTATGTTTTCTTCAAAATTAGAGTTTCTCTTCAAATTTTAGATGTTTGACCTAGTTATACTTAACCATTTAAACAAAAATTGTTTTGAAAAATAGACTAGAAATTCTACATTTCATGTTTTTACACCATCTTCAAATTTGGAGTGTAGATATCTCAAATTATCTATAAAAGTTCAAATTTCTAAGATTTTAGAAAAAACATGTCCACAGGTAGGCCACTTTTTATCCCCCAACTTTGTGCACTTAACCCATGGGGTACATAAAAAAATTTCATATTATTAATATCGTTAGTAGTGTTAGTAAAATAAATAATGTTATTAATAAGTTAGATGGTACGTTAGTAGGGTGGTTGAGCCCATTGTAGTCTCATAAAATAACTACCAAGAAAACTTTTAAAAGATTAGTCTTTGTAAATATTAAAATAATGAGACTTTACCTTATTGTGAGATATTTGCCCATCCTTGCAATGTAGATTCTTATATTTACCTGTGTGTGTAGTCTATACAGTGGTATCCCACATTTTTATAAATGAGGATTGAAGACATTTGAAGATATTTTTGGAAGCATGCAAGTCTGAGAAAATATTTCTTTGCCAAAGATATGACATTTTTTCAAATCACAATCTCCAAAAAATTATTTTTTATGCTTACCAAACCTAAATTATATGAACACACATCCATTTATTATTGTAAGGTGTTTGAAGCTATTTCACAGTGATTAAACAACACTTGTATGACCCTAAAACCTATTTGAAGTATTATTATGGCCCACAATTACTTTTTACAACCCTTAAAACTCAATAAGATGGTGTTTTAATGTATTAATTTTGGATATGTATGGTGTAAGGTTATTTTTAGCCATGTTTACTATTTTATATGACCAAAAATCAAGTTCTATATAATAAATCCCTTACTAAGTGAATTGTAAATTAAGGTTGTTTCTCCAAAATCAAGAAAAAAAAGTTTATATACTACTATGACAAATTTTTATGACATTTTAATCTTCTTTTAGAAAGTTGTACATTTTTAAACCATGCAAAACTCCTCCAAATTCATTTTGTATAATCTTTTCAACATCCAAATCAATTTTTAAAACCTTGGTACATCAATGGTTTGACATCTTAGATCAAATATCTCACAAAAACCGTTTGGTCAAACCCATTGTTAAGTCAAATATGATTTTTTGAAAGGGGAATATTCTATTTTAAAAAAAATTATAAATTGAATAACGAGACATAAGAGTGTATTTATGAATTTTTATGACTTTTACATCTAGTTAAATTTTTACCTAGAGGTAGACATGTAACCACTCATTCCCCAGGTTTTGGAATGTCTTAAACACATTGGAATGGCTATTTGTTTTATTTGAGATCTAAAGATATGATTTTTAAGAAAACATATATTAAAAATAGAAAAACAATATGCTCTAATGTACAATGGGAACATTTTCATTCAAAATTGACACCTTGCTCTTGCTCAAAAGATGAAACTATAAAGTGTGTACTTATGAACCATGATTATCAAAAAAAATCTTTTCTTGTGTTATCATAGATGATGCAATTGTATTACATGGTTTACAGGTCCCTAGGGATCTGACAGGATGACAAAGACATCACCACACACATATTGTGTGAGCTGCTACGTCCAAGATCAAGATATGTTATAGTGGAAAATTATATATATATACATATTTGTGTGTGTGTGTGTGTTTAGTTTTATTCAATTTTTGTTTACAAAAGTTTCTCACCTCTTGTCTGATAGGGGGAAATATGCTACATGGCATTTGAATAGTTGTTAGTGATTATATGAGTTGGAATGTGAGTTACTAGCACCATAATGTTGAGCAAAGGTTTGTCATCATTTTTGGGTATCAGGGAGATGTGCCATACATAGTATTGAATAGTCATTAGATGAGTGTTTATGTGAGACCTTATATGGATCAATATATTTAAGTAATATTTGATCATGTTCTATTGTAATATGGTACACAATGATAGATGGAATAAGTAGGCCTTGATCATGTTTATCATTCATGCCACAATTTGTAGTGTAGCGGGATTCTTAGAAGCACCATTAGTTGATTAATACCATAATGTACATAGTGCTAGTTGTAAGTGAAATAGATAATTTTGATAGCTTCATATTCATAACTCTATATCATCCTATATAACCATTTACATCATGGGGGTTTACTATGTTAGTTGATATAAATCATGTTTTAGTATGTTGTTAGGTTTAGTTTGTTAGTATGGGGTACATACACCACTTTCTAATGATTAATATAATTAGTAGTGTTAGTAAAATAAATAATGTTGTTAATAAGTTAGTCTGTATGTTAGTAGGGTGGTTGAACCCTTCAGGGTCTTATAAAATATCTACCAATAAATATTTTATATGCTTGGGCTTTGAAAATAATAAAATAATGAAACTTTACCTTATTTTGAAATCTTTGTCCATCCTTACAATGTAGATTCTAATATTTACCCGTGTGCATGGTCAAAATACGTATTAGGGTAGATAATGTGGTAAGGGATGTAAAATAGGATATAAATGTTATTTTGGTTGTCACCCAAGTGAAGGAGTCTATTTAGAAAAAAATGAAATATAAGCAGATGAGGTTAGGGAAGAAGGCATGAAAAAGTTTGTGGAAGAGGATGTTGTGAATTTAGGTGTCACTAGGAAAGTGGTTCAGGTTTAATTTGGGGAAATTATTTGAGTGCCTTTAGTTTGATCCAACTATTATTCACAAGTTTCCTTTTAGATGAATTAGTAAAGGCCTCATTAATGAAAGTGAGCCTAGTATTTTTTTAATAGGGAAAGAAGATGGTGAGAAATTTGAAGAAAAATATTATATAGAACAAAAGAATTAGAAACCCTTTGTAAGAAATATATTTAAATTGGAAAATAAGATATCTGATGAGGATAATTGTTTAAAATATTTGAATCCAATGTGTTCTAATGTGAATAATTAAGATTTAATATTTATTTTCATAAATATTACTATAAAACCTAGGAATCTTGGGAAATTAGATGTGGAGAAAGTTTCAAAGTATCTAAAGATAATTTAGGAGATGGGCAAGCTAAGAGGGACACTGATAATGGAAGTAAGGTTTTTTATATAAAGAATGACCAGCCTCATATTCCAATTTTGTAAATTATAACAAGGAAGAAACATCATAGGAAAATGAAGGAGGACGGTTTTAACGAGACATATTTTAATGAACCATAAGATTCTTAGTAGAGAGACAATTCCTTAGTTTTATTGTTACATACCAATTCCTTGATAAGCGAACTTACTTGATTATCCATGAATATTTATAGTTGGCAATTTGATTTGTTTATTATTTCTCTAAACTATGAGTTATATGCTATTATGGGATAGTGGAATATTGTTTAGATTACATGATTTTAATACTATGAGTTAGATGTAATTTATATTATTTACATTGTAATCATTTTGGCTTGTTATTTAGTAGTATTTTATGATATACATATCATATTATTATGGACTAACTACCTCCTTATTGTGAGTCTGATGCATGAGAGACTCATCCCTTAGAACATGACGAATGGAAAACATCATCAGAGAGGGTGACAGAGATGGAGTTGCTGGTGGATGATAAAAGAATGAATAAAACCCTTCACATACCACATTAAATAATACATATTAGATGCATAGTAGAATTGTTAGAGTTATTACTTATTGATGATTTTCTACATTTAGATCATTGAATATGTGTGTTAGTTTAGTTCAAATTTATGTTAGTGTAGAACTAACCTTGTAGGATTTGTGTTTTGGTTTCTATAAGTTCAGATTGGAATAATAACGAGTGTAATACCATTTTTGATTAAAATAATATTAATTACATGATGATATTAAGTCATATTATTATTAATTAGTAAATATATTCTAATAAATGTATAAATAGAGAAAAAGTGGAAAAAGGGAATAAGATAAATAAAATAATTGTATTATTTTTTATAGTTAAGAAATAAGGGATTAATTAGAAAATACATATTTATATTTAAAATAATAATAAAACAAAAAAGAAAATCATGGATAAAATAAATAAAATAAAAGAAATCTGCTTTAAAAAAAAGAAGGCAATACTCATAAATAAAGGATAAAATAAAAGAGTAGGGCACAACTCAGGGGAGCATAAGGAAAAATGAGTAAGATAAAGGAGAAAACAATAGAGAAGCATGGCATAGGAGAAGAGGGAATATTGTGGAGCATAGAAGGAGAATGTAGAGGGAATGTTTTCCAAGAGAAGCATTATCAGTTAAGTGTTATTGCTCTTGTGGAATATCTAGATTATGTGTTTGAATATATATGAGCTAAGAATTTGTTAATTATAGATATGAAATAAATGATTGTGTAATGAATCATCTACATACCATTGTTCTACTATTCATCTCTATTACTGACAAATATATGTACTAGAGGAATTTCAAATTAGGTAAATACCCAGTCAAACCTAGGCTATATCGAATAGTATTACTAAATATATAAAACTATTCATGAATTGTAACATCCATATATATACATTGAACTGTGAAATCATATATAGTGAGCTAGTTATGTATAAATATTGAGTTATATACACAAGTTGATCTCCTAAATTATATACTTATGTATATAAAGTGAAACATATATACAATGATAGGCATATAAAATGCAATGATGTATAGAAATGTAATATATAGTAAGAGGATCTGAATATTTATCAATATTCAATGATATAATGTATGATGGTTATCTTATACTGATTTGATTATATTCTATAGCAGATATAAAGGAGAGATTTGGTTATGATATAGTCATCAATAGAAATATTGGTTGGGTACGTAGATATTATATCTATAATAGGCAACAACTAATAGTTTTTATGTAATAGTATCACAACACTAAAATAGGAGAGATATAGCTAATAAAAACTATTACATTGATTTGGTTAAGACTAATATAGATATAAAGAAAATAATAACCAAATACTGATTTCTAGTATAGTGAGAAGTAGGCAACTTCATTTGATTTGATTATGCATTGATTGATGATTGAATATCTAAAAATAACCATATTACCAAATTTTACTTGATATACAAAGTCAACAATCATATATACATACAAAGATTTCATTATGTTGGGTGAATATTTTGTCACCAGCTAACTGACAGTAAAATAGGTGCATCAACCATAGCATAAGGAGATTTATATAGCAAAATGTGTAGGTCTACCACATCATAAGGAGATAAATCTCTCCTCTCATCAATGGGAGGTTCCCTATAAACTACTATAATATACTATATATATATATATGCTAAAAATACTCACAGGGGTAAAATCATACCATCCATCTCTCTTTTTCAAAGATGATGTTCATAGAGTAGAGGAGAATTCTGATGTAATTAATGAAAAGGGCACTTCTCTTCTTTCAAAAGTGATATTCAACAAATAGTAGGGCTCTCCCAGGGTAGAAATAGCAACCATAAGAAACAAACTAAAACATAAAGTTTTAGTTATTTCTCATACTGATTGGGATAAAGGAACACAACAGGATTAAATGCAGCTCAAAGTCTGCACCTAAAACTACAATATGGTAAAGGATTACGAAGGATAAAGAGAGCACAAAGTCTCCCTAGTATCCTTTACAAAAAAATACAGGCTAAAAGAAATTATGGTAGCACAAAGTCTCCCACAGTCGATTTCGAGACATCTTCCAGCTTATTTCCACTAATTCTTCTTATTTGATTAAATGGACAAAACTGTATTTAAGAAATAGACATAAGAACAATTTCCTAAAAGACACAAGCTTATTCCAACACAAAGTTAGGAAAATCACTTTCTCATTCATTTAACAAAATATGATTAACAGTTTGAGCTCAAAGTCTCAAGAATGCCTTTCAATTTGGGTAGAGCTTCGCTTCTGATAACCCGAGAGATCTCCTTATACCAAATGCCAGTTTACAATATATAACATCACAAGAAAGACTTGGGTGCTTGTTTTCATAAAAATGTCCCATGTTGAATTGAATGCATTAAATATCTATCAAAGAGCCATGCTGGAATAGGGCATCAATTTTGACTTTGGCATTCTAAATTATCTTAGATGTCCCTTCCTCATCATGGTTCTTTTGGTCTTCTCAATGACGCTTACATGGCTGTCCATTCACCTTTACTTCATGTAGAAAAACATGTCGTGCCTTTAAATATTTGTGTTCCCTGATGTCCACCTAATGGACTATTCCACCTACTAGAAATAAATATCCTATAGATATTTTTGGTTTTCCTATAGTCATCCTCTCTTTTCTTGGCACATTTTGTCTTTTCTTAGCAATCTGAGCTTGTTCTCAAGGTTTTTGAAAATCAACGGTCATTTCATCACCTTAAAATTGACATCCACGGGGATGTCACTAGTCCCTCTGAACCTCTTTGAACCTTGAACCTTGAACTCTTTTGGTTCAAAGGTTTAATGATTCAAAGGTTCAACGGTTTTGTGAAGGGCTGCATTCACTCTCCTTTTCTTCTTCGATTGAACCATTCCTTTGAACTTCTTTCTGGAATCTTCCACTTTCTTCATTTGCTCAAAGCTTCCTTTTGAACTTATGAATTCTTTAAACCCATTAAACCTTTGAACCTTTGAACCATTTTGGTTCTAGGTTCAATGTTTCAATGATTCATTATCTTTATTTTAAAGCCGTTTATTCTCTTAATTTTGTCAAAGTCATTGAATTCATTGAACCTTTGAATGTTTGAACCATTTTGGTTCAAAGTTCAATGGTTCAACGAATCAATCTTAATTATTTGATTTGTTTTGAGGCATTGAACTCTCTGGATTTTCTAAGTTTGTCTAAGTCATTGAACCTTTGAACTCATTGAACCTTTGAACTCTTTTTGGTTTAAGGTTCAACGGTTCAATAGTTCAATCTTCATTCTTTGAAGCCTTCTTTTCTTTAAGTCTTTCAGACTTATTAAACTCATTGAACCTTGAACCTTATGAAGGTAGGGTTCAAATGGTTCAAAGTTTAATCTTAAATCTTCAAGGCCCTCATTTCTTTAAGTCTGCTGAAGTCATTAAACCTTTGAACTTGTTTAACCTTTGAACCTTGCGAAGGCAGGGTTCAATGGTTCAACGGTTCAAAGTGGTTCATTATATTTATTTGAAGCCCATTGTTAAGTCTTTTAAATGAACCCTTGCATTGAACTATTCCCAAAACACTAAGGAAAAACATTAAGTGTTTTGAAATTCATTTGAAGAAGACCTGCATGTTGAACCTGCGGCTTCCTTAGAAGAAAAGGCTTGAATATTTAGAAAACTTAATTTCTTAGAACATTCTTGAGAAAGATAAGAGAGAGAGCTTTAGTTTGCAAGACCAAACTCACTAGTAGGTTGTCTACAAAAACAAGTGATGGATTTTGGGAATAATAGCTGGCTCCAGTTGGGGAACTTCCATCGATTAAAAATAGAAATAGTCAAAGGGAGTAGAAACCAGAATCCCATTGCCTTCAACCTACCATTGGGCTACAGATTCATGCTCACCTAAAAATAAAAGGTGCCAAAAACCAAATGATGCCAAAAACAAATGAAAAACACTAGACAAAGAAAGACTATACAAATGTACATATATATGAATGGACTAATCTGATGCTTCAAGGATTGAAGTGCTTTAGATGCTAGCCACTGTGAGGTAGATCAAATGGCTTTCCATCTTGGTATTCTATCAAGAAACTATTTTCACCATTTAAATGATGAATGGTAAATGGGCCTCTCCACAAAGAATCAAATTTTCCATGCATTCCTTTTGGTTCTCTCCTCTTATCCCACAACAAGACTCAATCTCCAATCTAAAAATCATGGATCTTTGCCTTCTAATCAAAGAGTCTCTTCACTAGAATTTGATGCACAACAATTTAGTCCACCACCATAGTTATTTTCTCATTAAGTTTAGTCAAACACATGATCCTTTGTCGATGGAACTTTCAAATGTTGAATCTTCCACTGAATTTACTAATTTTAATGCTGGTAATTCTAGGGTGATTGGTATCTTTGCATTCAGACCATAATGAAGTTGGAAAGGGGACATACCAATTTCTCTCTTGGGTGTAATCTTATCTACCCATAAAGCATCAAGTAATGCTTTATGCTAGGTTCTTTGATTTTCATCTACTAGCTTCTTGATAATGGTCACTAGGTTTTTGTTACTTGACTCTGCTTGACCATTTCCTTATGGATACTAGTTAGAAGAATGGGAGAGAATAATCCCATAAAAGTAACAAAACTATGTAATCTCATGAGACGAGAAATAAGATACATTATCTGTTACAATCTTGGTTGGCACTCCAAACTTAGAAATGATGTTTTCCTTGAGGAAATTACACACTACTTCTAAAGTAACATGCTTGACTGGAATGGCTTCCACCCATTTGGTGAAATAGTCTATCCTTGTAAGGACATAATTATGTCCAACACTTGAGGGAGGATTTATAGCACCAATGAAATCAATCCCCCATTGTTGAAATGGCTCTTCTATCACCACAGGCTTGAGAGGTAATGTAGCCAGCTTGGGTTTGCCAACAAATTATTGACACAGCTCGCATTTATGAATCCAAGCATATGAATCTCAAAATAGAGTAGGCCAATAATACATGGGTCAAAGAATCTTATGGGCAGTCATAGGGGCAAAAAAATGTCCTCCATAAGCCAAATTATAGGACTCCAAAATTTTGTTCTACTGTGCTTTATCCACATAGTGAAGGAATACCCCATCAAGGTTTCTTTTATATAGACCATTGTCCCATAGGATAAAATTCGTAGCTTTTAAATTGACAATCCTCTTTTATTTATGAGATAGGTGAGCAAGACACTCACCATAGGTAAAGAAATGATCAATATCTGAATACCACTCATTCATAGTGGTGATAAAGAGAACTGTTGGCATGTCTTCAGCTTTTGTTTCTTTTGGCATGTAATCAGTGATCAGTTGGCAGAGACCCTTTCCCCACATGAGCTTGGTAGGTTTCATATCTAGATCAAACTTATAAATCTTAGCAATCCAATTTCCCCTTTTTGTGCCAAACTCTTGCTGAGTTAAGATAGATTTCACTATTACACCAGGCACCAGAATGATATTATATGAATTCAATATGTAAAAATGGAAATGCTTTACTACTTTAACCATGTCATAAGCATGCTTCTCTATGTTTGAATACTTCAACTCATGAGCTTTAAGAGGATAGCTCATGAAGGAGATGGGAGATTCCACACCTTCTTTGTTCTATTGAACTAAGATGACTGAAAGTGTATGCTTGAAAGCATAGCTATACATTATAAAATATTTGGTGTAATCAAGACAAACCAAAATTGGGGTGTGGGTGATAGCTTTTTTGATGTCTTTAAATGTTGATTTACCTTCTTCAGTCCAACTAAAAGTGGTTTTTCCCTTCATCATATTTATAATGTGGTGAGTCTTCTCTATGAATTTAGGAATGAATCTTCAAAATAAATTCACCTTTCCAAAGAAAGAGTGAATTGCAGTCTTACTGGCAAGAAGAGAAAGCTCTTGGTTGGATTTAACCCTTTTTGGGTTAATCTTTATGCCTTCTTAGGACATAGTGTGACCAGGAAGTTTACCTTCTATAACCCCAAAAATTGGCTTCTTGGGATTTAGATAAATACCATTCTACCTACATCACTCCAGCACTTGTTGTAGATGATGCACATGATCAGGATGATGCTTAGAAAAGACTGTCAAGTCATTAAGGTATACCACAATGAACTTACCTATTTCATCTCTGAAATCAAGATCCATTGCTCTTTGGAAAGTGGTGCCAACATTGATTAAGCTAAATAACATTCTTTGATATGAAAAAATGCCCCAAGGTGTCATGAAGTTAGTCTTATGTTGGTCTACTTCACCAACTTCCACTTGATTGTATCCTAAAAAGCCATCAAGCATTGATAACATCTTAGCACCAGTCACTATCTACAACAACTGATCCATGATGGGTAGGGTATAGTTGTCCTTTAAAGATGACTTATTCAAATTTCTAAAATCAACACACAGGCAAATTTCTTCATTCTTCTTTCTTACAGGGACTATATTTACAATCCAAGTGGAGTGATGGATTGGAAAAAATAATCCTTGCATTCAATTTTTTTTGTATTTTAGACAAAATCATGCCTGATATCCTGGGATTGTACTACCTTTACTTCTATTTGTGTGGCAGTGACCCAATCTTGAGAGGAATCTCATGCTAGATTTCTTTAGGTCTGAGTGGTTTCAGATCATCATATGAATATTATAAAACATCAATGCAATGGTGAAGTAGAGTGATAAATTTGAGTTTTTCATTAGGGGTATGATAATTCCCTATGTTGACCATTTTTGGATTGTCCTCTGAACTCAAATTTATTTGATCAAAATCCTTGGAGGATTTTGAATCCATTGTATGTTCCTTGACATACCTATCATGTTTTTCAAATAGTTTCTCAAGAGAAACTAACCCTTTTGGAAATTTATTCCCTTTGTACTGAAAGAACTCTTCATCAGCTTCTAAATTTATCTCTGGAGCTGATTCTTATGGTGGAGATTCACTACCTTCAAATTAAAGCTTTTCAAAGCTATCTTTTTGTTCTAAAAAAGCAATAATATGGTTATCACCATTAAACAACTACCAATGGTAATCATTGTTAGGTACACTTGGTCAAAAGACCAAATCAATAGTGTACTTGTCTTCTTTGAAGTCCTTGTGAGGAACCAAGAGAGTTGCAGAGTGTTGACCAATGCATCTGCACAACTATTGAATTCTCTGGTCATGACAAAAATACTGAAAGCATCAAAGATTTTAATGTAGTCCCACACCAAATTGTGATAATGTCATAATATTTCATTCTTGGTTTTATACAGGTTCCTCACCTGACAAACCACAAGCTTAGCATCTCCTTTGGCATGGAGGATTTTAACACCTTTATCATGAGTAGCCTTTAATCTGAGTAGCAGTGATTCATACTCAATAGTATTGTTGGTGTTGCTAAAGTAAAACTCATATGCATATGGAAAAATATCTCCTTGTGGAGATATTAAAATAAATCCTACTCCTGAACCATTAGAAGCATTACTGCCATTAAATTCCAAGATCTAGACATCATCAGATTTTGATCCTCTCTTAGATTTTTCTTTGTCAAGAAGGAAAAATCCCTTTTCATGTGTATTGCACCCTACCAATTCTTCTAATGTTTTATCTAATTTTTTTGGATTGTCAATTAGTAAGGTTTTATCTACTGAAATAGGAACATCTTCAGTAGTCAAAAAGTGATTACCCATGCCTGAAGACTCAAACATAATTTGAGCTTCAGGGGCTGAAGTTTGAGTGACAATGCACTTTGATTCCTTCTCATGAAGTAGCTTTTTCATGATTCCCTTGACAAGGATCCTCACCTCAGACAGGTCCATGCTTAATTCTCCACCAATGTCCTTGCAAAAATTTTGCCCAAGAAGAATGCCATATGAGAATGGGATGTCGGCCACCAAGACTGACATTTTGATTTTCTTATCTGGGAAGGCCACAAATGTAAATTGAGCATCTTTGATTTGTCCCATCAAAGGCACTTGTTTATTTTCTATAGAGAAACATCTCCCAAAAGTCTTAGTTAGTGTGAGACCAAGAGATTTTGCCACCTTAGCAGGCATGACATTGTCAGATGCACCAGAATCTATAATGCAATTATTCAGCTGATGACCATTTATCAGTAGGGAGACATAAAATGTATCTTTCTAGGGGTGGCTAGAGGAGTGATCACAAGATTATTTTAGGTAGGTGTATTCTTTTGGGGATCACAAGTTACTTTCAAAATTTCTCGTCCTGTAGGGACAATTTTATTTTTGACATATTGAACTAACCTATCCAATTGCTTAGGGTTGTATTGCAAGAATTCAAACTCAGACATTTATATTTTGTCTTTCTTAACATGGTAAGTTATATCAAATGACTGAAATGAATTTGAGATAGAGGAACGTAGTCCATCAATTTGGGTTTTACTGGACAGAGGACTAGTTTGTGAATTTGAAGCAGAAGATGAAGGAACATTTGAGGTACTTACTTTTTTATTGCTCACCAGATCCTTTGATTGGAAAGGCAGTGAAGTGCCTCATTTAGTAATTAAAATTTTTGGGTGTGGCTCTTTCCCTATTTTTCTTTTATCAGCTTGTTGAGTTGACTAGTTCTAAGACTAGGTAAATACTACGTATGATCCATCAAATGCTTCACCTTTGGCTCTGGGTTCATCTTGATAATTTAGGAATCCAATGTTGGAGTCACCATCTGATTCCTCTTGGCCTTCTACAAAGAGATCAGTGTCATCTTCTTGGCTCAACTTAGGATGGAACAAAAAATTAGATTCAATTTCAAGATAACCAACTACTGAGTTAACTGGTGCTACTTCAATAGTAAGCTTCCTTCATGGGGGAGGAAGGTGATTTGGTTGCCCTTGATTTCTAGTAGCATTTCCTTGATATGAATAATTGGGAAATGCCCTCCTTGGTATATCTTTATATGAAGGGGGAGAAGACATCCCTTGTGTCATTTGTGTTTTGAGAGCTAGCAATTCATTTTCTAGATTTTGCACCATAGGATTAGTGGTGCCTATAGAAGAGAATTCAGAAGATGAAGAAGATTTACCTCTGTTAGGATATCTTCTTATCTTTATTGCTAAGATAAGGTCATCTTCAACTTCAGTCACCAAATATTGAGCTACAACAAGGTCTATATGGCTAGCTCACCTTAATAGGAAACTTACTTTAGGAAGTTGGGAACTGATGAAGAAGCATTTGAGATTCTCAGGCATCAGTTGAGTAATTATGGGAATTCTATTCCTCAACTTATCAAATCTGGAAATGAATTCTCTCATGGGTTCATGAGGCTCCTTCTTCATTTGTGTAAGTTGAGCTAACAGGGCATGTGAATCTTCTACAAGCTTGAACCTAACCTCAAATTTTTCATTGAGAGTGTTCCAGTCAGTCACTGATTGCACTTCTAGATGATATAACTAGTCTATAACAATGCCTTGTAATATTTATAAAAATAGTCTAATTTTAATGTCTTCATATTCAATGCCTATTACACCATAGGCTATGCAAAAGGCTGCAACATGTTCATCAGGATGAACCTTCCCATCACCATAGAACTTGGGGAAATTTTTTCTTGAGCTATGGGGTAGCTCATGTAGAGGTGGGGTCAGATTTAGGAGACCAAAATTATTACCCTAGGGGCCTTGAGCTGCCATGATATGGCTGTTGAAAGGAGGGATAATAAATCTCTGTGGGATATGTATGGAAAAAGCTCTGCTAGCAGAGGAAAGAGCAGCTTTGCTTGGTATTGGGGACATGATGTTTGTAGGAGAAAAACTCCTACTTTACTGAATGTGAGTTTGTGGAAGAGAAAGATCACAATTATTTTGCTGCACAAGCTAAAAAATAGGGCCAAAAATACCTTGAGCTCTCTGGCTTCGTGTGTATGGTGGGTCTGTGAGAGTGTAAAATGGATATGGGAAGGAATTGAAATTGCTTTAGTTTGGAGCTTGAAGCTTGAAGCTGTTTGTTCTTCCCCAGCAAAGTCACCAAGAAACTATTGGGTTAATATTTTGTCACCAGTTGACTGATGTTAAAATAGGTGCATCAACCATAGCATAAGGAGATTTATATAGCAAAATGTGTAGGTCTACCATATCATAAGGAGACAAATCTCTCATCTCATCAAGGGGATGTTCCCTATAAACTACTATAATATACTATATATATGCTGAAAATACTCACATGGGTGAAATCATACCATCCATCTCTCTTTTTTTACAGATGATGTTCACAAAATAGAGGAAAATTTTGATGCAATTACTGAAAAAGGCACTTCTCTTCTTTCAAAAGTGATATTCAGTAAATAGTAGGGCTCTCCCAGGGTAGAAACAACAACCATAAGAAACAAAATAAAACATAGAGTTTTAGTTATTTCTCATACTGATTGGGATAAAGGAACACAATAGGATTAAATGTAGCTCAAAGTATGCACCTAAAACTGCAATATGGTAAAGTATTATGAAGGATAAAGAGAGCATAAAGTCTCCCTGGTATCCTTTACACAAAAATATAGGTTGAAAGCAATTATGGCAACACAAAGTCTCCCATAGTTGGTTTCAAGACATCTTCTAGCTTATTTCCACTAATTATACTTATTTGATTAAATTGATAAGACTGTATTTAGGAAATAGACATAAGAACAATTTCCTAAAAGACACAAGCTTATTCCAACACAAAGTCTAGAAAATCACTTACTTTCTCATTCATTTAACAAAATATGATTAACAATCTGAGCTCAAAGTCTCAAGAATGCCTTTCTATTTGGGCAAAGCTTCACTTCTGATAACCCTAGATATCTCCTTATACCAAATGGGAGTTTACAATATATAACATCACAAGAAAGACTTGGGTGCTTGTTTTCATAAAAATGGCCCATGCTAAATTGAATGCATTGAATATCTATCAAAAAGCCGTGCTAGAATAGGGCATCAATTTTGACTTTGGCATTCTAAATTATCTTAGATGTCCCTTCCTTAGCATGGTTCTTTTGGTCTTCTCAATGACGCTTACATGGCTATCCATTCACCTTTACTTCATGTAGAAAAATAGGCCGCACCTTTAAATATTTGTGTTCCTTGATGTCCACTTGGTGGACTATTCCACCTACTAGAAATAACTCTCCTACAAATATTTCTAGTTTTACTATAGCCATCCTCTCTTTCCTTGGCATGTTTTGTCTTTTCTTAGCAATCTAAGCTTGTTCTCAGGGCTTTTGAAAATCAACGGTCATTCCATCATCTTAAAATTGACATCTTCAGGGACATCACTGGTTCCTCTAAACCTCTTTAAACATTGATCCTTGAAATCTTTTGGTTCAAAGGTTCAATGGTTTAAAGGTTCAATGGTTTTGTGAAGGGTCACATTCACTCTCCTTTTCTTCTTCGATTGAACCATTCCTTTGAACTTCTTTCTAGAATCTTCTATTTTCTTCATTCGCTCGAAGCTTCCTTTCAAACTTATGAATTCTTTAAACCTGTTGAACCTTTGAATCTTTGAACCATTTTGGTTTAAGGTTCAATGGTTCAACGATTCATTCTCTTTCTTTTAAAGCCTTTTATTCTCTTAAGTTCACCGAAGTCATCAAATTCATTAAACCTTTGAACCTTTGAACCATTTTGGTTCAAAGTTCAATGGTTCAACGCATCAATCTTAATTCTTTGATTTCTTTTGAAGTGTCAAGCTCTCTAGATCTTCCAAGTCTTTCTAGGTCATTGAACCTTTGAACTCATTGAACCTTTGAACTCTTTTTGGTTCAAGGTTCAGCGGTTCAATAGTTTAATCTTCTTTCTTTGAAGCCTTCTTTTCTTTAAGTCCTTCAGACTTATTTAACTCATTGGACCTTGAACCTTGTGAATATGGGGTTCAAATGGTTCAAAGTGTAATCTTAAATCTTCAAATCCCTCCTTTCTTTAAGTTCATTGAAGTCATTAAACCTTTGAACTCGTTGGACCTTTGAACCTTGCGAAGGTGGGGTTCAATGGTTCAATGGTTCAAAGTGGTTCATTCTATTTCTTTGAAGCCTGTTGTTAAGTCTTTTGAATGAACCTTTGCATTGAACCATTCCCAAAACACTAAGGAAAAGCCTTAAGTGTTTTGAAATTCATTTGAAGAAGGCCTGCCTGTTGAACCTACGACTTTCTTAGAAGAAAAGGCTTGAATATTTATAAAACTTAACTGCTCAGAACATTCTTGAGAAAGAGAAGAGAGAGTTTTGGTTTACAAGAACAAACTGATTAGTATGTTGTCCACAAAAACAAGGGATAGATTTTGGGAAAAATACATTATACAATTTATATATAGAAAAACCTGTGATCTATACTGTGTTGACTAGATAGTAAATGTATATTCTAGTATAAGCATGAGTAATGACTCATATAATTAATAGAGATATTAAAATAGTGAACTTTGAGATAACAACAGATAAACTAAGTAAAATATTAACTCAAGTTTTGAAGAATCGAATGGTGTAAATTAAATATCATACCATGTATATAAATAACAAACCACATAAGGTATGACACAGAAGGAAATTATATAGAACTAATAATCTTAATGATCTTGGTATCATAAGTGTTTGCACGAATAATACTAAGATCATATAATGATAACGTAGTCAAGTTATGTGATACATATGGATATGAAACCATTGATTTATATTATACTGTGAATGATACATCTAATCACTTATACCTTTCTTGTCTCTCGCACCATGTAAAAGTTTAATGACACCAATTATTAGTTTATTAGTTATAAAATACTAATATAATATAAAGTTTAGTGGATCGCTCTATATGGACATATGACTTATGAATTATGACTAATAATAGTGGATCACTAATATAATGCTCACATAATGATTTATGACTTATACTGTAATTTATTGAAATAGATATGTTCAATTATACTCACATATATGTAGATATATCATATCAAAATCATAATATAGCTTTTGATAAAGCATACAAAGCATATATAGTTCAAACATATTCTTCCATTATCTTATAATAAGATTTATGATATGCATGTTATAACCTATCATATATAACATCTAAAACATAATACGTAGTGGGAATTTATTACTATAATATACTACATATTAATGATTTAATCAGTAGTATGCTTCATGAGAATATAGGTACTCATATATATAAATAGCTTATACAAATACATCAGGGTGTGTAACTATAATTATAGTTCTATTTGTGGTTCAAAACAATATCATATATTTATGAATAGTAGAACCCTAATTATGCATGCATACAATCTCCTAAAAATATAATGAATGCTAAAATAAAAGATTATGTGTTTCATGAGAACCATGACTTTCTTTGTTATGACTAGTTATTGAAATGAAATAATATATTCATGGAAAATTGATGGATTATGGTAATATTATACTATGTATTTAAATATACTTATAAAAATTAGATTATGAAATCTAAATATAGGTTATACCCAATTGGTATAAACTGTAATTGTTATGCTTACTATTTATGGGATAAATAATATTGTGAGGATTCATTGATATGTTTGATAGACTAAATGTATGCATTTAATTATTCCTATGCTTAACATGTTTGATGATCAATAGTATGAAATAATCTATATGAATCTATTGGTTATGCTTATGTTAACCCATTATCGCATTGTTGGTATTGAGTAAGTAGGGAGACAGACTTCACTAGCTCACTAGCATCACCAATGGTAGATGAAGGTAATCTGATCAAGTGATGTATTTAAAATTGACTGATCCTAAAGATCAAAGACTATTGAAAATTTTATCCAAAGTAATGTTACTTAGACATTGTCATTTCATTTTTATGATTTACATATTTGTGTAATATCATTTTAGAATGGATTTATTTATGGTACACTGCATATTCTTAAAAATCATTCAACACATGAGTAATAGCTTCTCTCTCTCGATTCCCATACCATCACTATCTACTCATATGTGAAGGGAGGACCATTCTCTTATGGGGATTATGTGGGGGATTGATGGTCTATGGTTGGTGTGGAAAAGCATTCTGATGATTCGCTCCCACTCCATAGAAATATTTATTTGGAGATGACACTTGAGATTGTCATAGATACTAGGGTTTGGGGAACTCATGCTCTTTGGAGCTATGTATCTTGTATCTTCCACATTTTATTGTAATTATTATTATTGAAATATTATTCTAATGAATGTAATTATTTACTTATTATACATTGATAGTAATGGATGTATGGTTGTACTAGCCATGGTTGGATATCTATAATTACTTTCTATATTTAGCTATGATTATTTCAAATGATGATAATGATCAATGATAGATAGATATCATATGTTTATTTTATAGTTGGCATACTTATAATGTTTTATTTGAATTACTAATTATATTATTGTGGTATAATATAATGAAGTGATATGTTATTTAAATTTAAAAAAAATCATGCATTTTTAGGTAGATTTCAATAGGGATGTTACATGTGGTATCAGATCTATGACTCAAACTCTAGGACTAAATGAGTCCACTACCACTTTCATATCCCTATATTTACATAAAAGAGATGGTGAAAGCTAGAGTATCTAGAGAGGTTCATCAAATGTTAATGACAATAACCCTCCATTTGATCCTAATCGATTTGCTGCTAAACAAGCTATAAAGTTAGATCATATTATCATAGCCATGAATGAGACCAAGGACTAGATTATAGCCCTCGAGTAGGAAGTTCATGGCCATGAAGAATAACATCAAAAATAACCTGAAAATCTTTTTGAGATGGAAAACCCTCAAGATGCAAGAGTACAGGTAGTTATAGAGTTGGTTAGAGATATGAAAAAAATGAATCCACCTAAGTTTGATGGAATTTTTTTGGGTGACATAACTGATGCATGGTTGACTAAGATGGAAAAATATTTTGAGGTTTAAAACTACCCCAAGGTCACTACATTAGTTTAGAGAGCTTACCCATTGGTTGGTGAATTACCTATGTGGTGGGCCAACAAGAAGTTAGAAATGAACCTTAACTCAACCACCACTACTTGGGAGTAGTTTGTGACTTTGTTCAGATAATGGTGTATTCCACAGTTATATTTTTATCAAAATCTTATAGATTTTTAAAATCTAAAGTAGAGAGACTTATCGGTGAATGAATATTGGGAGAAGTTTACCAAACTTATAAAGTATGTACCTTAGTACTAGGAAGATGAGAGGTTCAAAATTAGGTAGTTCATCATAGGATTGAAACCCTAGATTGATGGAGAGGTGGGCATTCATACACCTTCTACCATGGACTAGGTCTTTGATAAGATAGTCAAATATGAATAAAAGTTGAAGTCTCTTGCATAAACTAGGGATAAGTTCAAGAAAAGGTTTGGAAGCTATAAACCAACTTTCAAAAAGAAGAATTAGAAATAGAGTAGTAGATACTCCAAGAAGTAGTCCAAAATTCAGAGTGCCAAATTCAATAATGTTTTAGGTAATAAGAAACCAGGGAATGGTTTTAAGGGAAACTAACAAGTTAATAGGATAAGACCACCTGGAGATTGTTTCATTCATAGAGATGATCATTATGCTCATGAGTGCACTCAAGAAAAGTCAAAGAACAAAGGCCTTTCCCCTCAATAAGGAACTTTTTAGTAGTGTAATCATGCAGTGGTTGATAATCAACAAGCCAAATTTTAAGCTTCACCCATAGAACTTTTAATTTGAACATCTAGCTTCTATTTTGATAGATACAAGGTCTATAAAATGTTTTATATCTTCTAAAATGTTAGTAATTTTTATAGAAGAGATGGAGTAATGGCAAATGGATGGTTGGTATAATATGGGAATGATTTGAAAGTCATTAGTGACAAGTGTTTAGTTAAAGTTGAGATTAGGTTGATCATTTCACAATAGTAGTGGATATGTATGTAGCACCACTAGGGTCATATGATGTGATCTTATGATTCAATTGGATTGAGAAACATAAGGCCAAAGTTGATTGCTACTTGAAGAAGGTTGAGTGTTTGCATGATTTTGGAAATTAGACACAAATTTAGGGCTAGAAAAGAGAGTTGAGGCTTAGACAAATTTTTACAATGCAACTCAAGAGGGCCTAAGGAAAATGGTAACAAGTTTTTATCATCAAGATAAATTAAATGGAGGAACCTAAGGAACTATCTCTCTAAGATTATCATTTTATTTATTTATTTTCATGATGTGTTTTTAGAAGAATTTCCAGGGTTGCCTCCTAAACGTGAGTTTGATTTCTCTATCAATATCATACTTAGATCGAAACCTTAGTATAAGTCACCATATAAGAAGATAACCATTGAATTGGTTGAATTAAAAGCTCAAATCTAAGAATTATTGTCTAAGGGGTTGATAAGGCTAAGTGTGTCACCATAGGGAGCACCAGTTGTATTTATTAAAGAATAAGGATGGTACTCTTCGAATTTGCATTGATTATAAAATGCTAAATAATCCAACTATAAAAAAAAAGTATCCTCTACCTCATCTAGATGATGATCCATAAATAGTAATCAGCCCCTACTAATCAATGCCATTCTTTTAAAAATAGATTTTAATAATATGTCAATTTCCAAAATTTATTAAAATAGATTTGACTTTTAATTAGAATGTAAATTGTCTGCAAAAATTATGATTATGAGTATTTTGTAAACTCATACAAATCTATTGTTCAATTAAAAACATTCCCTTCATATTTTACCTTTTTGATTAATCTCTTGAATAATTTTTAGTAATTAAATTTCAAATGTCAATAATAATTTAAAACTAATATACTGATGGAAATCAAAAAATAAAATAAAGACCAAAGATTGTTTACGGGGTTCACCAACTGGCTACATCCTTGATATTGTTAAATAACAATTTGATCCATTAAAAATAAATTCTAAAGTAATAATAGAACACATAATAATGATAAATAAACCCTATCACCTACAATAGAACTAAAAATCAGATATTAAACAATCTAAACCTAATCAACAAATGTCTCCTTATTCATCAAAAGCTTTGCAAGTACTTTATTTCTCCAAAATGGGCAAATAACGCTCGTTTTAATTTTTACAAGCTTAAAAGACTCTGTAATAGGCAAAAAATGGTCTCAATTGAGCTATTCCAAAATTTTGCCTCTATAAAAATAAACATGGTCAATCCTCTAAATTTAATAACTTGTGTTCCCTAGCATAATATACTTCTCCTTGTATGGCATGTCCCTGCTTCAAATATTTTAAATAGTTATTTCTCTATAAAAATATAGCTTATATAATATTTTGTATGCTATTCTCTGTCTCTAGAATAATAATAATCCCAATATAAAATGAAATAAAATTATATATAGCCAATGTTGGCTAATAAACTTATTCCTTTACCTGATATATAGATCCAAATAAGCTTATACTCCATAAAAGGCTTGCATGCATTTTTTAAATGGAATCAAATCCCATATTTTATAGGAGGTTGAAAAGCCATACTTTATTAAATAAAATTCCTCCCATAAATAACATTCCATGCAACAACCAAAACTGTCGACCATGCATAATCTAAGTGGAAGATCCATGTGGATTGAATGGTGGGGTAGACATGCATGTTAATAAGGAGTTTAGTGTCATTCACCATATGGAAAGGATCCACACAAACCCAAAACCATATGCTTCCATTTAACTCACCCATGTCCCACCAATGTGCAAATGGATATTTTAATTTTGTCGATGATTATAAATTGAATGGTCCACGTGGGAGGGGGTAAAGGTATGCATGCCAAACATAAAAGATATGAGGATTAAAATATCTCACAAAATAAACAAAGACCAAATTCTATCCAAAGTGAAATGGATTCCACATGGGGAATGGTAAAGTGGGGTATAAAATTTTTATTATAATGGGATAAAGGTTTTTTTTTTCTTTTTTAAAACAATATCCCATGACTTTTTCTTAAACCCATCCACGTGGGAGTGGGGATAAAAAAATTTGGGACTTGGTTTAAGTTTATCCCATCATCTAATAAAACCATACAATAAGATATTAGAATTTAATTAAATTTAAATTTAATATCCCATGGTAAATAAAAAACCATTAATAATGAGATATTAAGATTATTTTGAAAATGGAGGAATTATGGTGGGAATAATTGGTTATGTGGAAAGGATATCTTGGTGGCATTAGTGGAATTATATGGAAAAGATGATAAGGGGGTAATGTGGGTAAAGGTCGGTTTGGTCCCACATATGAAACACAACACCCATTAGCAACATAATAAAATAATTCTAATATAAAAAGTAATTGTATAAAATCTTTATATTTTTATCATGTGTCAGCTTTTCCATTGTGACACTTATATTCTCCACACTTTTTCTTTTAAACCATATGATGAGGGAGATCCTCAGAATCAAACCTCCCCAATAAGACCCTTTTGGTCCCCAAAAAGTCAAGTCACTCACTAAATCTATAGATGGTTCACTCTAAAAAACATCACTATAAAATATCATGGTAACAATTCAAAAACCAAACTAAATCCCTAAAATGCCAGTGAAAAAAATATCTATCAATTAAAAAATTATAGATAGAAGTAAACTTGCTATATAAATGTCACATCTCCCAAAATGATGAATTTACCAATCACTAAAAAATGATCACCAAGTGTGCAAATTAGTTTATTAGTGTCATAAATATACACACTAATTGTAACCACATTTGATAGTTATAAATAAATACCTCAAATGAATGAGGGACTTAAAAAAAATTATGTAATTATCATGCATGGTTACAAAAAGTTTGTAAACTTATTACAATTCCAAACGGTGCCCAAAAAGGGTCTTATAAGCCTCTATTTACATGATGTAAATGACAACATATATATTGAAATGCAAATTTGCCCAAAATAAACATACTGATCATGCCCCATATAATATACATATATTGTTGTCAAGGTTTAAAAATGAAGTTTTTTCCAAAACCCAAACGTGAGAAAATAACCCAAGTATTATAAACCTATCCCTTGGATTTTCTCTACAGGTTACTCCAATAAACCAAATTCCAAACTTAAATCATTTGGGAATATCTCCAAGTTTAAATATGAGTTAATTCCTTTTACCAATGCATCAGGAACTCAAAAACATATTTATGAGAAAAATATAGAGTTTAGCAAAAACCAAAAATATGAGAAAATAATCTAAGTATGATAAACCTGTCACTTACATTTCCTCACAGCTGGTAGCTCCAAAATTGTTTAAAGTCAAGATATATTCCTTGGAATATAAAAACTACTTTAACCATATGCATGGTAATTAATACCATAGCTATGTAAAATTACCACTAGAAAAGAAGTGATCATTACCATCCAAATAAAAAATGGAGTCATTTGTGGATAATCAGTAGAGAAGTGGTTTTCCTCTTGTTTTATTTCTAAAACTAGTGGGTTTAAAACAATTTCCTTTTTGCTTATGGATGCATCATTCTTCATGGATGTCTTCTTGCAATACTTAGGACATAGTTATAGATACAATACCCAACATTTATCATTTTGGTGACCACTTAGATTATAATGAGTACAATAATTATTACCCATTTTTTTCTCCTTAGAAAATAAATATATTCTACTATCTGGTTTTATTTTCCAACATAAGGTAACACAGTGATTATCTAATCCACAAAAACTACATGGATATTTAGACAAAAAATCCTATGATAATAAGTCCTTATTTTCATAATTGAAATATATGTTGGAATGTTTGCCAAGTTTACAAAAGAGGAGGTGGAATATCAATACCTCTTCTTTCAATTCTCTTACACCTCTCATCCACCTGTGATGATTTATTCTAAAAAGTTAGTGGCATATATACTTGGTAGTTGGAAGCTTGTCTTCCTTATACAGGTTTGTAAGTCTCTCCAATTTCCATTGGCTCACTAGTATACCCCAAACCTTAAAAATGAGGCTTATCCTCTATTTTTATGGGGTTAGTTATGCCTTGTCCATTTTTACCAAGACCACTTCCTTCAAATCCTATTTTATCTAACAGTTTAGACCCAATACCCTTAGTGTGTTTTTCAAAAACACCAAAAGTAATATCTAAAATTGAATGAGAGGAAGTACTACATGAGGACTTACTTATAGTGTATTCATCTATCATTGTTTTTTCATCTAATGTGGAAGGAAATTCCTTCATTCGTTCACCATTCTGCAACTTTGCCAAGATCTCATCTTGGTCTGCAAGTCATATTTCAAATTTTTAATCTCCTCTTTCATGGGGTAGAATTTCAATCTCAAGAGAGAGAGTTATCTTATTGAATCTATTGATTATATGACTAAAGCTCATCAAGCTTTTCTTGTTTTAACAGTTTGCCCATAGTTCACATGTTCTTGTGTTCAACACACAACTAAACCAACTGTAATAATTGTCAAATAACAAACTATTAACCATAGGTAAACCACACTATTAAATCATATTGATCAACTACTATGATACCAAACTGATCCATAAACAATAATTAGCCCCTGATAATCAATACTATTCTTTTAAAAATGGATTTTAATAATATGTCAATTTCTAAAATTTATTAAAATAAAATTGATTTTTAATTAGAATGTAAATTGTCTTCAACAATTATGATTATGAGTATTCTATAAACTGATATAAATCTATTATTCAATTAAAAACATTCCCTTCATATTCTATCTCTTTGAATAATCTCTTAATTAATTTTTAGTAATTAAATTCTAAATATCAATAATAAAATTGATATACTAATGGAAAACTAAAAATAAAATAGAGACCATAGATTATTTAGGGGGTTCACCAAATGGATACGTCTTTGGGATTGATAAATATTAATTTGATCCATTAAAAATCAATTTGCAAGTAATAATACAACTCATAATAATGATAAATGAACACTATCACCTGTAATAGAACTAAAAATTAGATATTGAAAGACTCTGAACCTGATCAATAAATGTCTCCTTATTCATCTGAAGCTTTGCAAGTAATTTCTTTCTCTAAAATGGGCAAATAACTCTATAATTTTTATAGGCTTACAAGACTCTGTAATAGTCAAAATGACCTCGATCAAGCTATTCCAAAATTCTACCTCTATAAAAATAAACATGGTAAATCCTTTGAATTTAATAACATGTGTTCTCTAGCATAATAAACTTCTCCTTATATGGCATGTCCCTGCTTCAAATATTTTTCACAATTCTTTCTCTGTACAAAAGTATATAGCTTCCATAATATTTTGTATACTATTCTCTATCTCTAGAATAATAATAATCCCAATATAAATTGAAATAAAATTGTATATAGCCAATGTTGGCTAACAAAATTATTCCTTTACCTAATATATGGATCCAAATAAGCTTATACTCCATAAAAGGCTAGCATGATTTTTAAAAATGGAATCAAATCCCATATTTTATGGGAGTTTAAAACACCATACTTTATTAAATAAAATGCTTCCCATAACTAACATTTCACATAACCACCAAAACTATCAACCATGTAAAATCTAAGTGAAATATCCATGTGGAGTAAATGGTGGGGTGGACGTGCATGTTAAGAAATATTTTAGTGTCATCCACCATATGGAAAGGATCTATGTAAACCCAAAATTGTATGCTTCCATGTAACTTTCCCATGTCCCATTAAAGTAAAAATCGATGTTTTAATTTTTCTAACCATTATAAAGTAAATGGTCCACGTGGGAGGGGGTAAAGGTGTCCATGCCAAACATAAAAGATATGAGGGTTAAAATATCTCACAAAATCAACAAAGACCAAATTTCATCGAAAGTGAAATGGATTCCATGTGGGGAATGGTAAAGTGGGGTATAAAGGTTTTATTAAAAAGGGTTAAAGGTATTTTTTTAAAAAAATAATATCCCATGAGTTTTTTTAAACCCAACCATGTGGGAGTGGGGATAAGAAAATTTTGGACTTGGTTTATGTTTATCCCATGGTTTAATAAAACCATAAAATAAGATATTAGAATTTAATTAAGTTTAGTTTTAATTAAATTTGAATTTAATAGCCTATGGTGTATAAAAAAACTACTAATAATAGGATATTAAGATTAATTTAAAAATGAAAGAATTACAGTGGGAATAATTAGTTATGTCAAAAAGATATTTTGGTGGCATTAATGAAATTATATGATAAAGTTGATAATGGGGTAATGTGGGTAAAGGTTAGTTTGGTCCCACATCTACAACATAATACCCATTAGCAACATATTAAACTAATTTCAATATTAGAAGTAATTGTATAAATTCTTTATATTTTTTCCACATGTTGACTTTCCCATTGCAACACTTGTCTTTTCCTCACTTTTCTATTTGAACCATATGATGAGGGAAAATCCTCCAAATCAAATGATCTTTTCGATCAAATGTGGGTAAAAATAGTCTTTTCTAAGATGGATCTTAGATTAGGATACCATTAGCTAATGATAAGGGATGAGGATATTCTAAAGACAACATTAATAATTCATTACGAACACTATGAATTCATAGTGTTACCCTTTGGGTTGATAAATGCTCTGGCAGTATTCATGAATCTCATCAATAGTGTATTAAAAAATTATCTTGATCATTGACAAATACTCTAGTAGCATTCATGAATCTCATGAACATCGAATTAAAAAATTATCTTGATCATTTTATTTTAGTCTTTCTTGATGACATTATTATATACTCTAAGAATGAAGAGTAACATCTTCAACATCTAGAATTGGTTCTATAATGGTTGTAGAATCACAAGTTGTACGGTAAATTATCTAAGTTCATATTTTTTAAAGAAAAAGTATGATATCTAGGACATATTATCTCTGTAGATGGTATTTCACTTGATCTAGAAAAGATAAGAGCCATTATGGAATGGTCGGAGCCACATAATGTGTATGAGGTAAAGAGTTTCATGGGATTAGCAGGCTATTATAGGAAGTTTATTCTCAATATTTTGAAGATATCTAATCTGATTACTTCTCTGTAATGTAAGAACCAACATTCTATCTAGTTAGATAAGTGTGAAGTAGCTTTTCAAGAATTGAAAAGAAGATTTACTTCAACACCAGTGTTAAGAGTTCTTTACCCCAATGGTCAATTTTTAGTGATCACAAATTCATTTAAGGATAGACTAAGAGGAATCCTTATCCAAGATGGTGTAGTGGTAGCTTATGAATCAAGGAAGTTAAATCCTTACGAGGTAAAATATGTCCCTCATGACCTTGAACTTGAAGTAATTATGCATGCTTTGTAATTTTGGAAATATTACTTATTGTAAAAATTTTTTGAGCTCAATATGGATAACTTAGGACTCAATTACATATTCACCTAGCTAAATTTGAATTCTCATTAGAGATGCTAGCTAAGGTTCTTGTTTGATTATGATTTTGATATCAAATATATTAAAGGTAAGGAAAATAGAGTAACTAATACCCTAAGTCATAAAAGGTACATAACAATTATGGCTACTATCAGGAGTAAAATTAGGGATTGAGTGATTGAATTATCACTAAGAGATGACTTATATTAATAGGTTAGGAAAGCTTATCTAAAAATGTATAAAGTCCTAGGTATAAAGGATTTAGATTGGAGAGTGATGGTATTTTATGTTATAATGGAAGGATGTATGTGCCATATTGAGAGAATTTGATGATCAGAGTGCTAAAGAAACTACATAATGCCCCATATTCAGGACATCTAGGAGTAACTAAGCTCATGAAAGAGCTTAGACCACTATATTTCTAGAAGGGAATCAAGAAAGATGTAGTGGATTTTGTGTCACATTATCTAGAATGTCATTGATTGAAAGCTGAACATGTGCATCTACTTGGGTTATTGTATCTACATGATATATTAGAATAAAAGTGGTAGGTGATTAGTATGGACTTTATTCAAGGTTTAATGATGTCATAAAATAGGCATGATATGATTTTGGTAGTAGTTGATAAACTAAACAAGGTATCTCATTTTATACCAAGGAATTTGATCGATGATGCATCTAATATTACGAAGAGGTTTGTGAAAGAAATGTATTGATTACATGGACCTATAAAAAAGATAATTTTGGATTGTGGTCTGAAAATGAATTCCAGATTTTGGGTAACTTTGAATCTAGCTTTGGGTACATAATCAAATTTTAGCAATGCATATCACTGAAAGATTGATGATCAGACTGAGTGAGTTAATCAGGTGTTAGAGGATCTTTTTCATATGTATTTCATAGATAAATAATAAAATTGGGAAGATTATCTTCTATTGGTTGAGTTTGCATACAGTAAGTCATACTAGTCAGCTTTAAAGATGGCACCTTTTGAATCACTATACGGAAGAAGGTGCATGACACCAATCAATTGGGATAGGTTGGAAGATAAGGTAGTCTTTGGACCTGAGATGCTTTTAAAAATTGGAAGATCAAGTCAGATTAATCAAATAGAGATTGGCCAAGGCTAGTGATAGGTAGAAGAGTTATGCTGACCTAAAGAGGATAGATAGAAATTTTTAAATAGGTGATAAAGTGTTCTTATGATTTAATCCACATAATAGCTTGATTAAATTTAAAAATTCAATGAAACTATCATCGAGATATGTGGGGCCCTTTGAGGTATTAGAAGTGGTCAATCTTGTAGCATATATTTCTTGCATTACCACTAGCCTTAGCTCTATTAGATAATGTCTTCCATGTTTCTTATAATAAAAATAATGTAGATGATCCTATTTATGTGTTGGATTGGAATTCTCTGTAAGTTCTAGATCTTTAGGTGGTCATGGTAGAACTAATCAAAGTAATTGATACACATAAACTTTGTTTATGTAATAGGGAGATGTTATAGTATAAGGTCTTATGGGACCAATAATCTGAGGATAGTGCTACTTGGGAGGACTATGATGAGTTACAAAAGTTGTTTCTATATTTATTTACTTGATTTGATATTTTATACTATGTTAATTTTCTATAAAATAATATTTTTAATTCATAACTTATGTTTGAATAAGTGTTATTTGGGATAATGACTAGCTTTAGGGGGAAGGATGTTATATCTTGATTCCTTGCTAAGAAAACTTACTTGATTATCTATGGATATTTATAGATGGAAATTAATTTTTTTATTATTTTCCTAAGCTATGAGTTATATGTTTTTATGAGACAGTTTAATATTTATTAGATTACATGATTTCAATGATATGAGTTAGTTATAATATATATTCTTTACATTGTAATCATGTTGACTTGTTATTTAGTAGTATTTTATGATATATGTGTCATGATATTATGGACTAACTACCTTCTTGTTGTGATTTTGATGTAGGAAAGACTCCTCCCTTAAATTATGATGGAGAGAGAACATGATCAGAGAGGGTGATGTAGATGGAGTTGCTAGGGGATGATAGAGTAATAGCTATAACCCTATCCACACCACATTAAATAGTACATATTAGATGCACAGTAAAATTATTAGCATTAATACTTATTGATGATTTCATATATTTAGATGATTGGATATGTGTTAGTTTAGTTCAAATTTATGTTTATGTGGAACTAACCTTGTAGGATTTATGTTATGGTTGTTATAAGTTTGGATTAGAATAATAACGAGTGTAATCTTATTTTTGATTAAAAGAATGTTAATAAATTATTTTTTATTTGATATGGTAAAAAACCTAGTTTTATAAGGACTAGGAACCAGAGTATATAAATGTGCAATAAAAAGGAGAAAGCCCCACAGGTTGAGAGACAAAACCAAAAAATAGAAGTAGTAGCTAACTAACCATGTAGAGGATAAAAACAAAAGGAAAGTAAATAATAAAGATATTCTAAGAGGGGGATCCATCTATAGGTACCTGCATAGCCTTTTTCACCTTCTCTTGTGTGACCTGTTTACTTTTTATGATTTTGGCCCTAATTCTGTTTCTTGGGCCTTCTGCATCCTCTGTAGGCAAGATCATTTTGGTCCTCTTTTGTAGCTATTCCTTCATAAGGGTCTTCTTGGTGGGAGATTTTTGGGGGATATTAGGGGAAGGAGTCTTTTCCTCTATAATAGGTTGCTTCAGGGGGGTCCCTTCAACCTTTACTAGTTGAAAGAAAGACTAAATCATTTTAGCAACCTTCTTGTTCATGAAATTCTACTCCTAGATTAAACATACTAAGCACATCCCTATCTAATGGAGTTTGTTACTAAACCTTTCCAACTGATCCTTTTTAGTTTTAATCACTTCTACCAAGGGGTATTAACTTTCCCTATCAATTCTCTTGAGTTTCCTTCCTATAGAAAAATGGGTTTAGGCTTGAAAATAGAGAGTTTAAGGGAAGGATCCCTGGTTGAGATTTTGAAATTGGGGTTAGCATGGGAAAAACTAGTTATCAGGAGGTGAGATCTTGAGATAGGATCTTCCTCAATGAAGTATTCCTTAGTGAAGGACCCCTCTAGTAGAAAATCCTTACCCTGAAGGGCCTCATTATGTTTTATCAGTAGGAAAATAAGATCCTAGTGGATGATGAGGTTGGCTTTATTAATATGGTATGCAAGAGCAATAATTTCCAATGATTTTAAAAGGTAATAAGGAAGGATAATTTTGAGCCTTGAAAATTGTTCAAGAAGAGGAGGTGATGTGAAAAAGTGAGAGTGTACTTACCTTCAAGGGTGAGATACTTCATTATTTTCAAGCAAACTTCAGGCCAATGATGTGGAAATTTTGAGCAAGGAAACCATTTTTATCTATTTTAATAGTCTCATTAGTTTGAAAAACATCTACAAGAGTTCCTATTTTTTATTGATATTTGATGGATTTTATTCCTTCAAATGACATCCCTATATCTTCACCTATTAGCTCCTTTATTATATAGATTCAAATGCCTCTTAGTTTTATAACCATCTTGCTCCATACTAAAACAAATTCCTTTGACAAGTCAACATTGTGATCAGTGACCCTCAGTATAAATCTAGTGAGGCTCCCTCTGGATAGCTTCCTCCAAACCTTATTCATGATTCTAACCACTGAATAGGATCTTGGTTCAAGTCTATCCCTATCTGTACCCATCTTAATAATAGCTAAAAAGTTGAAGATGTAATTTGTTGAACCCTAGTAAGACTTAGAGACAATGACTTGAAATAAAATTGAGGTACATTATTTCTCCCACCCTTTGTTATTATCTCTCCATGTGGTGAAATGATGGTGCTTTATGATTTTTTAATGCCTTCACTTAATATGTAATATCCACATGTGTGACGGCCATTTCATCATCTTATCTAGAAGTGGCTTCATTTTGAATAGCTTACATGACATTTTTAGGGATGTGGCATCCAACATACCAGGTAGATAAAAAAGGTTGACCGAATATAATATTGTCAAGTAATTTTTCCACCCCATTCCCTTCACGATATGTGTAAATGATGGAATAATGTACCATCTCCATCAAACTCTGCTTGACATCATCTATTATAGATTTTATTATGTGAGAAGGGGTGGTTTTACCTTCTAAATAATTAAGAATATTAAGGGGGTCCCATTCAATGATTATTTTATCCATATTGAGGTTAAAGGCAAGGTAAATTCCTTAGAGTGACACCTTGGCTTTGACCACATGGTTTATATAAATTTATAGGGGGCTTGCATAAGCAAAAATCAATATTCCTTCTAAATTTTTAATGGCTCCTCCCTCGCCTATAGGGCCTCGGTTTATTTTCTAAGCTCCATATAATTTTATCTTAACCCAACCTTTAGGTGAAGGATTATACCTAATGTGTTTGCATACCATGTCTTTGGAAGGATACCTTATTTTCTTACTACCTCCCAATTTCTGAAGATCAACTATTTGGAAACATATCCCATATTTTTGTCCATGGGGGTAGAAAGCTCTCCAATTCTCAATGATGGAATGATAAAGATAGAGGAAGACCAATTTTGGTCAGTGTCTTTTGTTTGAGAATAGACTGCCATTCTAGGATTTACAAACACTCCAAAATTAGTGTGGAACGTCAAGGTTCCAAAGGAAGGACATTGACAAAATACTCCAAAGAGGTTTCCATTACTTGATGAGATCAAGAACGTTAATTGGTTTAACTCATGAGAGATTGAATTTGTTTAAAAGCTAGTCAAATAGGCATGAAATGAATGGGAAAGATAAAAAAAGTGATGGATTGAGTCCTCAACATCCCTACATAGCAAACATCAATTAGGTATGATGAATCCTCTTTTAGCTAAGTTATCCATAATTAGGATCTTATCTTGAGTAGCCAGCCAAAAGAAAAAATTCACCTTAGGAGTTAGGTGTTTAATCCATAATTATTTTTAGTATTTCCACTCATCCTCCAGATTTATATTAGTAGCATGTCCATAGGAGACCGAGTAATTCCAACTATCTTTAGTTTCCCACAAAAAATAATATTCCTTAGGGAACATGGGGATGTGAACTTGTTTGATGGAAGAATTGATATTATAAATCACCTAAGATTCTTTACTAGTGCAACCTTCTATGGGGAGGAATTATTAAACTTTTTATCCCTTAGTCTCTTCCCAATAATCTTTGACCTTGGTACCCCATCTTTCCTTGAAGATTGAATTTAAATTATCCCAAAGACCTTGTGAAGTGAAGGGGAGAGTAGACATCTAGGCATCTTCCCAAAAATAAATTTTCTCCCAATCTCTGATTTACCATTTAATTCCTTTTATTAGTAGGTCCTTGTAGCTAATGATAACTTTCTAGAAGGTAGATCTGTCAATTTGGTCTTCTTACCATAGTAGGCAATCTTCCTTTGAACCTTTCAAGTATTTACCCTTGACTATTTTGGCCCATTCTATATATTCTTTTATAATCTTCCATCCCTTTTTTTCTAGGAGGGCCTGATTCATGGACTTAATTATTTTGAGGCCTAGTCCCCCATTTGCTTTAGGTAAGTAGGCTTTTTTCCAAGAGACAAGGTGAAACTTAAAATGGTCCTCAGTATCCCTCCATAAGATTTTTTTTTTAATTTGTTCTTGATGGGAATACATAAGACTGACTTAAGTATATCAAGATACTCTGTATCGAGGATTTGAGTAGAGAGAATTTTATCTCCTCGGTAAGAAGATGACCTTTCCACCATGCATGGTTTTTTTTAATTCTATCAATGAGGAGATTTGAGAGATTAGATTTTATTTTGACCTAAAATAGAAGAAGTCCCAAATATGTTACTGGTAATTGACTCACTTGACATTCTAGAATTCTTATAATATTTGTCTATAAGATCACAAGAGTGTTGATAAAGAAAAAAAAACTCTTACAAAAGTTTAAGCATTGGTTAGAAGCTAATTCATAATTTTTGAGAATGTATTTTAGTTGTCTAGATTCCTCCACCAAAGCCTCTCCTAAGATGATCACACCATCTGCAAATTGTTCATGGATGACCAATTTGGTGTTAAACACTACTAACATGAATTTGATCAGACCTTGCATACGAGCCTTAATAAGCTTCTCCATAAAGTTTTTTCCACTTTAATGAAAAGATAGGGGGAGAGAGGTTCCCCCTATCTTAGACCTCTAGAAGTCAATAAAAATCTTGTAGGGACTCCATTCAAAATTATGGAAAATTTGGGTATGGAAATGTAGTTCCATATGAGTTTCCTCAAGTCCTAGTTGAATCCCAATTTCTCAAGGATATTCATTAAGAAATTTTAGAAGACTTGATCATATGCTTTGTTCATGTCTAGCTTAATAAACATACCTTATCTTGAGGATTTGGAGATAGAGTGTATGGATTCATGCACCAAGATGATTTTGTCTATTATTTGTCTCCTAGCCATAAACGCACCTTATTTTTCCCCAATAACTTTATCTAGAAAGTGTTGTATTATTTTCACCAAGATGGTTGAGAAGATTTTGTAAGTTGTATTACATAGGCTGATTTGTAAAAAATCCTATAGATTGTATCCTCCTATATTTTTTTTAATAAGGACCAAAAAAGTATTGTTCATTTCTCTTACAATAGTTTTGGATTGGAAGAACTCGCTTATTATTGCCTCAACTTTGATGTGGATAATATCCAAAAAAAACTTAAGGAAGAATGGGGGAAGTCCATCAGGATTGGGGGACTTGAATCCCTCCATCACAAACACAACATTTTTAACCTCTTCTACTGATGGATTTTTGGTTAGTGTAACATTGTCAGAATCAAAAATAACCTTATTGAAATTATTCAAAGTACTATCCACCAAATTTTCATCAAAGGAACCTTCTTTAAGAGTAAATTTTTGAAGAAATTTATTATATGCCAGGATATCTCCTCATATTTTTTACTAAGATACCATTATCTATTTTCAATTGAGTTATTGTATTCACGTTCCTATGTCTAGTCGCCCAGTGATGGAAGCACTTGGTATTTTTATCCCCTTCCTTTAACCAAGTGCACCTAGATTTCTATTTTTAGTAAGATTCTTCCCTTATCTCTAATTTAAGGAGTTGGCAAAAAAATTAGTTTTCCTTTTAGTAGATCTATTCATTGTTACCTTCCAAATCTGAAATTCCTTCAATGTCCATTAATTACTCCTCCAAAGCCTTTTTTTGTAGAAAAATGTCACCAAAAACTTTATTGTTCCATTTTTTTATCTTTACTTTGTGAAAGTTTAGTTTTTTTGCCAAAATATACATATCAGTACCCGATAAGGATTATTTACACCATTACTTTAAATATTCAATCAATTTTGGGTGGTGGAGCCATATGCTTTCAAATATAAAAGGAATGTTCCTTAATTTCAAAAAAAAATCTCCTAAATAAACTAGGGGATTGTGGTCAGAACCAATTCTAGGTAAAGAGAAGAGACTACTGGTGAATTGGATGTCCCAAATTAAGGAGATTAGAACTCTATCATGGTGGAACTGAATTCAAATTATCTCCCATCTTCTTATTGGACCAAGTGAATGGGTTGCTGTTTAGGTCCACATCCACTAGGTCCACTCTTGAGATGAAATCATTAAAAATTAGCATGTTTTTAGTGAGGTCTATTAGTCCCCCTCTGTTTTCCCTAAGAATAAGTGGGGTATTACAATTTCTAACTACAATCCAATTCCATCTTTCACAGGTCCTCCATAATGAGAGTAGGTCCTCTCATGTTCTATTTTGAGCATTTTTGGAGTTTGGGGGCGTACATGTTGGATATAATCAATTCCTAATTATTGTCTAAGTATTTGAATAGAATGGAAATATGATCAAAAAATTTCTAAATAATAATTCCTTCTAAATTATCTAATTCTAAAATATTGCAAGACCCCCTACTCCTTGGGGTTTAGAGGCAACTACACTTGCCTTTCACTAGAATTTATCAGCACATAAAATTAATGTGTTTTTAGATATTTTGGTTTCTTAGACAAGTAAAATGGTTGGGTTAATTATTTTCCTAAGATTGTAGAGGGTTTTTTATTTTTTGGGGTTGTTTAACCCTCTAACATTCCATGTAAGAATATTCATTTCTTATCCTTGGTTATTTTGAGGGTTTACTGGGAACCCTTTGGAGTTTATTTTATTTTTTCAATATTTCATGTGACCATTAAAAAAGATCTACTTACTAATTTTGGGATGACATCAATATTATATTTCTTCCTCCCTTTTATATTCTTGGAAAGTGTAGTGAATCCCTCATCTTGGATTGCATCTGAGGTTGGTGATTTACTCGATAAACATTGTTTCTTATCTTTGGGGGGCTCTGAGAGGTTTAGAGGGGAAGATGTCAAGGTATCCTCTAAGTGAGGTTATTTTCACTATTTAAGGTAGAAAAAAAGTGGACTTTTATGAGATACTTCTTGAGCTACCTCTAAGAAGGTTACAAGTTTTGAAGGTTGATTCAAACCCAAAGGATGATCCAATAGGGGTGACTAGGGGAGAACATGGGAAAAGTTAAGGGACAACGAAGGGGAAATTGGGGGAAGAAGCTCTAGGAACCCTCTTAAGGGAGGGGTGGATTCAAATTTGGGCTACGTATGGTAGGGGTGAGAAGGGGATCTATCATAAGGTCAATAAGGCTCAATCTTCTAGGAAGAGGGGATGTGAGGGGATGCCTAGGGGAGTGATCACCACCATTTACATTTATGGGTGGGTTTGGGAGAGGGGGAAATCCATAGATGGGAACTAGGAAGGCCCTCTAATAGAGGGACTGGGTCACCTTAAATATTAGAGGCCATTAACAAAATAAGCAAAGCAAAATATTTTTTACAAGAAATACTTGTTGGGGCTCTTGAAAGTGGAATGCTAGGTGAAGCTTTAGGTGTTCTAGTTTTCAAAGGTGGATCAACCTTCCATTATAGCTATGGACTAGTTTTTTGGGTTCATGAATTATTGGGAGATATAGGCACCTGATTATTCTTCAAGTAGTCCTTCTACATATGACTCAAGATGTTGCAATGTAGGTAAATAATAGATTTGTTATCATATACAATATATTGTGTCCATTCTCCATATTTGGACTTGATTTTGATCTTGTGTAAAAGTAGTTTGTCCATTGGTAGGAAGACATAAACTCAGGCTGCAACCATACTTTGGCAAGAAACGCTAACCAAATCAATAACAATTGGTTGTCCCAGAACTTTGGTGATCCCCATAATGACTTCCAAGTGCTAGTATTCTAAGGGAAGTTCTAGGAGAAGGACCCACATCGGGACATCATCCATGGTATTACTACTAAGATATTCTTATTAATTAGTAAATATATTCTAATAAATGCATAAATAGGGAAAAAGCCAAAAAGGGAATAAAATAGATAAAATAATTATATTATTTTTTATAATTAGGAAATAAGGAATTAATTAAAATATACATAATTATATTTAATAGAATAGAATAAAACAAAAATAAAATCATGGATAAAATAAATAAAAGAAAATGAATTTGCTTTAAAAAATAAGGTAATACTCATAAAGAAAGGATAAAACAAAAGACTAGCGCACAACTCAGTGGAGCATAAGGAAAAATGAGTAAGATAAAGAAGAAAATAATAGAGAAACATGACATAGGAGAAGAGGGAGTACTATGGAGCATAGAAGGAGAGCGTAGAGGGAACATTTTCCAAGAGAAGAATTATTAGGTAGGTGCTATTACTCTTGTGGAATCTCTAAATTATGTGTTCTTGAATATTTATATGAGTTGAGAATTTTTTAATTACAAATGAAATAAATGACTATGTAATGAAGCATCTATATACCATTTTTTTGTTATTCATCTCTATTAATGGTAAAGATATATACTAGGCATTTTAAACTAGTTATATACGCAATCAAACCTAGGCTATATCGAATCGTATAACTATATATATCAAACTATTCACGAATGGTAGTGTCTATATATATATATATATATATATATATATATATATATATATATATATATATATATATATATATATATATATATATATATATAACTATGAAATCATATATAGAAATTTGGTCATATATAAATATTGAGCTATATACATAGGTTAATCCACTAAATTATATACTTATGTATATATAGTGAAAGATATATACACTGATAGGCATATAAAATATAATGATGTATAACAATGTAATATACAATGAGATGATCTTGAATATTTATCAATATCCAGTGTTATAACATATGGTGGTTATCCTACACTTATTCAATTCTATTCTATAGAAGATATAAAGGAGATATTTGGTTATGATACAGTCATCGATAAAAATATTGGTTGGGTATGCAGATATATATATATATATATATATATATATATATATATATATATATATATAAAATAGGAAATAACTAATAGTTTCTATGTAATAGTAGCACAACATCGATAGAGGAGAGATATAATAGATAAAAACTATTACATTGTGTAGTCATGTAAAATGTGAAATTGTAAAACTTCAGTATGGCTAAGACACGTAATCCATAGGTCCTCCTAGTGGCTCACAAAACCATTTTAGGTTACTTCTTTCACTGATTCCCAATTATCCGTAGCTTCCTAGACTTAGCTTTTTGAGACCCAAGCAACCCTCTCAGGCCTAGATCCATCCCTAAGGTCTCATCCCCTTAGTAAATAACACCTAAGTAGGATAAGAGCATAAGAATTAAGGGTGTCCTATTTCCAATGCTGTTGCTGAAGCTCATCTTTGCCTCAAATGATCATATTTTCCTAGATCCTTATCTTTTTACCTATTGACCTCACACAAATTCATTTAACCTAGGACCATTAGTTTTCATATAAAAGGCCATTCAAATTCCATTTAGAAAGGTTGACACTCATTTACAAGAGAGATGCAAGAATACAAGAAAATACACTTGAAAACTCTTCCCTATTCTTTGCACACAACCTTCCAACATTATTTTAACCCTACTCAAGTCATTGTACCAGACCCTAACTAGTTAAAACACATCCAGTTTTACATTCTAGTTGCATTGATCATATACACATTGCACCAAGCACTTCAACAAGAAAACTACATTAGCTTGATCCCTCTTTAGAGTATTGGTATGTAGGTAGCATGCCCACACATGAGGTGTGAAGTACATCTAACATATCTTTTACACACTAACCCCTTCTCTCTTTTCCCCAAGTTTGCATTCAAGTTTAAGCACCAAGAGCTCATAAGGGGTTTTAAGATTAAAATAGGCAGAAACAAGCTTCCTAAGGTCCTAGACCCTAAAATTTTATTGACAAAGAAACACAAGCATTCTGAATAGAACCTAAAAAGCTTTTAGCCTTAAGACAATAGTGCCAGAATAGGACTATAGTGCTAGATAGTAGGGTGTCCTATTTTTGGCACTCCTATCCAATCAACAAATGAAATCTAAAGGCCTATTTTGACTATTTCTTAGTCTTGTTCCTCCAGTATCAAGCCTTGTCTTAGTCTAGATCAGTTGGAAAAAGCTAAATCCTAATCTCTCTCACTTCCTACTATATTTAGAAAAGTCAAAAAATACAATCTATTTACACAAATTAGTAGGTTAATTCTTACATATTTATTTACTAATTTACATTACTCAGCCCCTTTATTATTTAGGAATATAACTTTAATATTTTGAAAACAATAAAACATTTGGTGAACCTGACTTTGACTTTTTGTACAAAAACCCTAGAAACCCTAGGGCTAATTATTTTTGATTTTTTGCAATATTTTCCTATTTTTTTCTAAATTTAAAAATAAACAAAATACAAATTAATTGAAATATTTTAAATAAATTCACCTAAACCCTAGCTTGTACATATTAGGTCCTATTTTCATACAAACACTTTCAAACCAATAGGAAAAATATATTGTTAATTTTAGAAATATTTTTAGATTTTCCTATATTTTTAAAGCAAAATTCTACAAATTTTTTCTAAAATTTTCAAATTATTGCACTAATTTTGAAAAAAATTATTCAAAACCATAGTTACATCAAATACATTCTCAGTTAATTTTTAGTACTTTTTGCATCATTTTTTAAAAATTTAGTTACATATCAAACTCAAAAAATAAGTTTCAACATTAATAATTCATAGTATTTTACACAAGTATTTCTAAAAAATATTTAGTTTCATGTAATAGCTTCTTTCTAATTCTTGAGGTATCACCTTACATCTATAGCCAGATTGAAAAAATGATGCTCAACTATTTCCAAATTTTTCTTACATTTCTTGCAAATAACAAAGACACCATAATGGGACCTATCATGTACATAAATGATGAAGTATATCATATGTTAGTACAAAGTTTCATTCTCTACATTTCATGCTTGTTTATAATTATATGCGATGATGTTAAATAATTTGTTCTTAAAAATATTAATACATCTCTTGCATCACCTCCTTTAGAGCCTCTCCCCCATACTGATTCATGTTGCATGGTCCTTCCTCCTCTTCCCTAGGTCACTACCTATCGCTAGAGATCCCAATTGACAGTTTTTGTTCCTCCACATCCTTGACCCATCAATTATCCTCACTCTCCTCCCATAACAACTACAACTCCTATATAGATAGTAGATAATGTGGTTAGAGATATTACTCGATGTGAAACTATACCTCTTTTACCTACCTAGGAGCCCCATCACCCTACTATTCCAACCCATCCTAGGCTCAACTAACTAGTACATGTATATTCACATAAGGCATATGACATTGTTGATCAGTTAAGAAACACTCCAACTAAAATTTCCATGTTAGAACTACTTCAAAAAAATAATGTATTTAAGGACATTCTTTATCAGGTACTCACGCAGACTTTTATGCCTCTTGATTCAAAACCTTCTTATTTTGCGTTAGTGGTCAATATTCTAAAAACTATAGAAGATGTAATTTATTTTGATAGTGAGGACATGCCTTCTCAGATGGTTATTGATCAAAATTTTCCACTATTCATATAAGTACAAGTCAAAACCAATGCAGTTAAGAGAGTTCTCATTGATAGTGGTTCTAAAATAAATTCATTTAATATCACATTCTTACAGGCCATGGGTATAGATTTGGCATCAATGCAAAAAAAATATAAGAACATCTAAGGGTTTGATGATATACCATGATAGAGTTTGGGTACTATTACTTTGAATATCATGGTGGGACAAAAAACCCTCTCCACATAGTTCCAAGTCATGTCAGGTCCTCTCAACTATAATATTTTACTCAAATGACCTTGGATACATACCATGGGTGTTATTTCTTCTACTCTCCATCGATGTATTAATTTTATCCATGAGGGATTTTTATACACATATCTAGTAGACAACCAACCATTAAGATATTGTTGACTTATAGAGTCATCATCAACTATTTAATCAGATGGGATATCATATCTCACAGTACAACCACCAATTCATAGCATTTTTCTTGATCAAATACATACATATGAAGTTGGAGCGACTAGTACTTCACCCACTACTTCACTTACAATTACACCATCAACACCAACTCTTTTACTAGATACAACTACTTCTACCATTTTAGCTACTCCATCGACCATAGTTCAGACACTGATTATACATCCACCATCATCAATAACAACACTAGAAGTTTTAGTTGATTCCATAGTTACTCTACTAGTTATAGATATTTTGGTAGTAGTACCATCTTCTATTACTATATCTGATGAGACTCCTATATCATAGTTACCCCTGGTGGCAAATTCTAAGTTACCATATGTACATGATGTTGATACAAATTCACAAGCTTCTTTAGAGGATGTATAACACCCACACTTGCATATGATTATTTGTGTGGATTGAGCTGGTTGACCTAAGAGAGTATCAAGATGAATCTTGAGCTCTCATACCACATACTATAGTGCTTTTATCATCTCACACTACACTCTCAGTAAATCCCCCACATTCACAACCACATTCAGATCACTTGGCACATATAGTTCAAATGGTTACCTCTATGGATATAGAGCTAGTTATTTAGATTCAGGCAATAATCACACAACATCAACCATAGTTTATGTTACAAATATTACTTGATCATGAATTGATCACATTACCTATAGCATAACATAGATATATCAATAAATTGTCACATAAGGATGGTCACCCATTCTGTACCTTTCATAAAATTATAAGACGATAAAAACTCATACACAACCTTACAACAAAGATTGAATAAACCATAAGATCAATGTATTATTTATATTATAGCACCATTAGCTCCACAACTTTCACTAAAGTCACTTACTAGTAGGGCTAAACATCTAAGAGTAAAATCAACATCTCCACTACTAGAGTAACCCTTATTTCACCTTTGAGATGATGACATCACAAACACAACATTTACAACATATGATGGTACTTATGATGATGATCTTGATGCATTTGATGATGGTCAAGATCTTTTGATCCATTTTTATCCCTAGTAGGCTCCATCTTTATATCCCTTCCCACCACTAGCCTAGTCTTTTATATTATGATGTATATGCTTGTAAATAATTTATTTCTAACATTGATAGTACATATTATCTCTTGCTTGATTGTACATAGTTTAAATATTGTCAAAAATAAAAAAAACATTCAAAAAATAGCAAAAACACCAAAAACACCAAAAACATTTTTTGATTGTATGCATCATCCATGTTTACATTACTACTATCATGCTAGGACTTAAAATTTATAGTTCATGCTATTATATGCCAATTTATCTACATTACGATGCTTCACTTGATCTTCTTTGAGTGTGTGTAGTGACATCCAACTATTTGATTGAGGGGGCATTCCTACATTCCACATTCGAGACACACATCAATATAAACACCCACTAGCGGTATATTCTACATGACTAAACCATCCAGGTTATGTCATTCCTACATTATGCACTTTGAGTTATCATATTGATACACATTAATTACTAGATTACATAGACTACTACATTGACATTTCACTAGTACCTAGTACTTGTGTATTTTTTAGCATATACCTAGTCTTTTACTACACATTTTTTGCATAATTTTATATTTGATTTGATTAGTTATATGTGTTTGTATCTTCCAGTTCTTACTTTTGCTTTCATTCCTTGATTAGAATAGCTTGTGTGATTTCACTTTCTAGTTCCTTCTTGTATTCTATTTGTGTCTTAAGACATCTACCAATGTCCTTTGCTTCTATTCATGTGTGTGCCTTAGGACATTTGACAATGTCCTTTATTTTTAATTTTTTGTGTGTTTGTGGCCCTTTTTCCAACTTTGCTTCTTCTACTTATATGTGTATGTGCATTTTAACATGCTTCCATGCTTGTCTTCCAATTTGAGTGACATGTGTCCATGTCCCTTGTTTGCATGGCCCTTTGGTCACCCTAGTACGATTCTTGATTTGTATGCTTATTTGCTTTTTTTCTCCTCATTGTGTGCAATTCTATGGTTCAAATCATGAATTTATATTACTTCTTGGATGCTATGATTGACATCATGCTCCATCCCTCTATGCTTACTAAAAAACTAATAACTAACATTACCATTCCAATTCAATATCGTACACAAGATCTTGCATTTTTATATCTATTTAGGCATACCCCTTTTGATCTAACAATCTATCAATTCAAATATTTCTATATCTTGAAATATCTTGTCAAATATTTAATGCTATATCTTTCATCTATACAACTTAGCACACTTGCAGGACTCCTTTTCTTTTGAGGGAAGTCATGGTGAGTTCATCATTCCTACCCTCATAAGAGGTGGCATAAAATAAGGGTTTTTCATAGAGAGAAAACCTCCAAATATTTGAAACAATAACATTCAAAACACTTAGCATCAAATCTAAAGGTCAAACTAATCAAACTAGATAGAAAAATAATGATAGTTTTAAATCAATAGTCAATTTTCACACTAGACAACAGTGCTAAAAATGAATAGTAGCATCAAAAATAGGGGTTTCCAAATTTTGGTGCTCTTATCTAGGTAGGAAAATACTCAGGGTTTCCAAGAATAGGTAAAAATTTTAGTTTAAGGATAATTTTTGTACTTCTAGATCAGTCAGATCCAATAGTTTCAGTATAGTTTTCATAGATACAGTGGGTTATCATGCAAAACATGATGGTTATCACTTTCAATTTAGATTAAGTAGTTGGCATAACTTTCAAATCAAAATCCATGTTCTAGACATCAGTGATTGGGGGAAATATGTGTGGCACATTGATCTTCTTTTCTTTCTGAGTTTAGTTTTATCCTAGGCATTCTCAGTAGTTGCATGCCTTACTCCATTTATAGG
>JARHVA010001261.1:347500-367500 GCA_037957365.1 Torreya grandis | reverse complement strand
AATTACTTCTTATAAAATGGAAAGGGTAGAGAGGTTTTGAAAGTGGAAAAAATTAAAATTTTATAGGTTTATGTTTTATTTGAAATTTGGTGGTAGTGAAAGGGACTTTGGAAGTTGAAAGGGTTGAATTAGGATGCATGTGAGTTCAAATGTTACAAATAACATATATTTAGGTTACTTATAAATACTTTTTCACCTAATAATCATACACTAAAATGGAAAATTTGGTATAAATTTTGAAAATACTGGATTAATAAAAGGATAAAAAAGTAATAATAGGGGTAGACCTCAATGCTTTCCTTAGATCCAAGAATAAAAGGGTTAGAAGTAGAAAAACGATCTTAATCATAGAAGGGTTTTTAGGAATTTGTATCATTAATTCTCTGATGGATCTTATTCCAAAATTAGGTAAATTTACTAGGACTAATATAAAGAAAAGGTTTAGTAATATTTTTGAGTGTATTGATGGATTTTTGATGTCACCTAACTTGTTGTATGGGAATTGGATTATAGAGTTAGAAATACTAAATGTTTCAAGTTCAAATCACACTTTTATCTCTTTATCTATTAAAGAAACAAACTTTGTGAAAGATGTCATTTAAATTTTGAATTTATATGGTTAAAAAATCTATATTATGAATAATAGATGAAACATTGGTGGAATAGATTTGATTCATAAGGATCCCTAATGTTAAAATTTTCCCAGAAACTAAGCCTACTCAAGGGTATTATTAACGAGTGGAAAAAGAGAGTTTTTACTAACATTAACATAGGGGTCCTTAGGGTAGATCAACACTATTTTACCACTAACCCATTTTTCCCACACCAATTATAAGGAAGAAGAAATAGGGTTTTGATATTGGACAAGGAGTGACAATCCATGACCCATATTTGAATGCACCAGAGTGAAGGTGACAAAAAATTTAGAAGCATATAGGTAATTACAACTTGTTCCATCATGTATTCCATATAGGACACCTTTGTCCAAACTAGACACTAGCATCGATATAACCATCTAAGGTTGATGTAAGTGTTTGAGGCTATAGAGGCAGACAATCTAAAATTTATTGAATGTTCTAGAATATTCTTCCAATCTACTTCTGACCTATTTCAGATCTACATCTGTATTAGCATCTAGAATTTTGAAATATTAGAAAATTATATGAAATAAATTGGCATAGGTTGTATTTTTATGGATAAGATTTAAAATATTTAAGGAAAAATTTTAGTTAATTTTTTTCATTGAGGGGGCACATATAATCGATTATCTTTGTAATAAAAAATAATGGTATTGTGAACATAATTCCTTTTTAAGGACAATGCGATTTTGTTGTGATCACATTTGAAGAGTAAAGAATAATGTTATTAGTCTCAAATGGAGGTACTATTAGCATTAATAAGACAATAACTCATTATTATTATTTACTCTTTTGACTAATAGTATTTCACGGGCATAGAAGTATGCAAACATTTATGTAAGAAAGTTGCAAGATTATTAACTAAATAAATATAATACTAGTATTTGAGATGCTCTGATTTGATGATTAATTTATTTTTTAATGCCTTCTTCATGAGAATCAAGGCCAACCTATGATTTAACTAGGGTCCTTCACGATTCATGATGGTGGTGGTTTTTGGTTACAAGGGAAGGGAGGTACACAAGAGATGAGCACAAGCCATAATGATGTTGTCTTTATAGATCCTCAAAGATAAAAATTTCTCTAACCTCATCAAATTTTTCCTCATGGCCATTCAAATATATTGGAAATGATTTCAAAAACAAGATGAGATTACATGTCTACACACTGTTATCCCATCTATTAGTTTATTTCATAGATGGCAGATAAGGATCTAGGAGCATTCTATTACTATGTTATCATCCTCTACCTGAAAAAAGATAATATAAATTTGAGCTAGGCTACCACTAGTATTGAGAATTTCCATTGTGGACCCCATTATCAATATCATTTTAAATTCTTGTGTACTGACTACACTTTGGTAATATGGTTAAGAATATGCATATAATTCTTTATATCTATTAGGCTATTTGTACAACTATTTAAAAGATTTCATTATAGATATTATGGAGGTGAAAAATTTTACTCAAATTTATAGGCCATGCCACAAAATTTCTATATCAAAATCTTTTAAACAATTATTATGGATTGTGGAATCTTAAACTTTCTTATTTGTATAGTGTTTTTGAATTGTGATAGATCTATGGAGTCCTCTGGGTCTTTTCTAGGTCCTTAATTTATTTTGAAGCATTATTGTATTGGGGTTATTATCTATATGCATTTTTTCAAACACTTGGTGTAGTTCTTTAATGGTTTTTAAATTTTTTGAAGCATTGATATTTTGGGTTGGCTTGTAGGCATTTTATCAAACACTTGGTGCAACTCTTTTATTGTTTTTAATTATATAAAATTTCTATGGCATAAGAAGCTATATGGTTTTTAATTTTATAAATTTTCTATGATATAAGAAGTTATTGCTTCATTTTAGTGAATGCAAATGGTCTTATTGAGTTTTAAGTGATAAAAAGGCTTCAATATGTGTTCTAGTTCTTTTCCAAAATTTTAGGCCCTGATTCTAATTCTCTCTTTTTCATCCCATTATCATTTTTTTGTCTTATTATTTGCTTTTCCCAAAACTAGGAATATCCAAATATTCACTACACATCCTGATCAATATAATCAACATTATGGGATGCCCATTCTCTATCTAACTATGCATTCTTATCAATGTTAGTTTTCTACATGGAGGACATGATTAAGTATACATATTTTCTTCATATGGGTTCAATTAGGTCCTTTTAAGATGAAATGTCTCTAGCCCAGTTAAAAACTTGATATGTTTGTTGTGTGTTTACTTTCTTGACCTCTTCACTAAGAAATTTCACCAAAAGACAAATCTATTACATTGATGAGATTTTCACCAAGCGTTATGGTATTTAACATATATTGGGTGCATGACACTTATTGTACTAGTGGTACTAGATGGCATCTTGGTGGTATCAGGGTTGCATAATGAGGAAACATGAGAAATGTTGATGCTACTAGGTGTGTTTACTATTAGTGAATGTCTATCATTGGTATTAAATCTACTATTTTTTAATAAGATGTCATGGCCATAATAATTATTATCATTTTATTACATAATTTAGAAGGATTGACAATTGAAGCATTATGTATGATTGAAAATAACATGCATAAAATATAATGTGAAAAGTCATGTGATAATGGACCTATGATTTAATGTCAAACCCAATAGAAGCCCACATTTCCATTTATCCATGCCCACCTACTACTTTTTCTTCAAATGCTTCCAAACAAATAAAAATCCAAATCTCACCTTTGATATACCAACACAAAGGATAGTGATAGTGTGTTATTTAGGATCAACCATTTCCTTTAGTTGAATTTGTGTAGAAATAATGCATGCCCAAACCTCTATATATCTACAAACATTCACCAATCTATAAAATGAGAAGTCTTATCAGGCATATGTCTTTAGAAGATCAAATGATGAGAACATTTCACTTTTGCCCTTGTGTAAGAACCTTTTTGTAAAGAAAGACCTAAGTGTTTCTATTTGTTTTCACTTTTTACATTCAGAAGAAATAAGAAACTAAAGATAATGGTCAGGGGTTAGATGATACCCGGATGAAGTTGCGCACCGTATCCAGATGATTGAAGGAGCTCCTCTTTGGTTGTGGAGGATGACACCTGTAGATAAGAAGAAAACTAAAATAAAGAAAATGTTATATAGATATATGGTGGACTGCCAAGCAAAGCTTAGTCCCAGAAGTGCAAAGACTTCCTTGAGGGATGACAGTCCACTAGTTGATAAAAACAATGTCATAATGGAAAGAAATAATGAAAGACTTAAAGAAAGGGAAATAGATAATGCGTACCAAAATCTTGCAATCTGCCTCTCATAGTCACTAATGCTAGTTATTCTACCATCGTCAGTTGGTCAATGTTGCTGATGTTAGTTAGGCTGCTGGCATCGGTAGGAGCAATGGGCCTTGATGTTGATGTTGGTAGGGGCAATGGGCCTTGGATAGGTTTCAGGTTATGTCTGTGGTCAATAGAATGGTCTGGGAGATTCAAAAGGGTTGTGCTAGGATGCAGGGCAGTGGACAGATTCTTAGGAAGGACAAAAGGTAAGGGACATAGGTGGAAGGAGAATAAGGATGAGAGGAGGCTTTTCAGCCTTTCTGGGAAGAAAGTCAGGTTGTCTCAATAGTAATCAAAAATAGCCAATGGACTAGTTACCAATGCATTTTAAAAAATACTAAAATATAAACTAGAAGACTACTTAGCTCTTGGTGGAGAACCAAAAGTGTAGAAGATTTGTTTCCGTTATGGCTGGTGTCAAAGACATCGTGCAACATTTCAATCAGGTGTGGAGTGACTGATGCAGAGTTTCTTAGCCTAGAGAGTGATGATAGAATTTTGATGCCTACAAAGAGTCAAGGAGAAAGATAATTCAGATCCTGGGAGCAAGAGAGTTTGCCTTCGGGCCTGCAGTCGAGGTTGGAATTTAGTTTTAAGCAACTGACGTCGGTGATACCGCTAGCGTCAGTCGACTGTTGGCTAACGTCGGTGGCTAGAGAATGGGTAAAAAGGATATTTTTATCCTTTTGCCCATTCTTCCATCTACCAAGCTAAGTTGTCATTGTTGAACGGTCCAAAGGCAAGTTTAATAGGCACGAGAATTAGTGGGGAAGTTGAAATAGGTCTTAAGTAATTATGATTAGTCATAGGGTGATAAATGGTCTAAGGGTGAGGTATCCAAGGTGAGGTCTCTAAAGGAGATGGTTAATTTAAAATAAGTATTTTAAATTAATAAAGTGTAGATTAGGCATGTTTAGAAAGGGGCCAAGGGGGGGTTGACACTATTTTGGTGTCTACATTTGCCCCTTTTTGTCTTGTTGGTTGTTTTGACGAACTAAAAGACAAAAATAGAAGTAAATTACCCTAGGTATGGGATGAGGTGTAGGTTGCTCTGGGTAAGGGATAAGGTATTCCCTCTCAAAGTGGGAGTTGATGGAAGGTAACTTGATATCGAGTGCTGATTTGATAGGTAGTAGATGTGCATGGTGAAGTTTGAGTGTGAACGTTGCAATAGTTAGGATTGTGCGTATACCACTTCACGTGATAGATAGGACAAATTGTCACATGTCAAGGTCAAGGAGTGCTAAAATCAAATTAACCAATCCCCAACTTTTTAGTCATAGTTGATTGGGTTAAATGATCAAAGCTGTAGCTCCAATGGTCATCATGTTCCAAGTATCCCGAGCTTAGGAAGTGCTCTTGGAAAACACGAAAATGTCACAAATATTAGGGATCAACTTGCTCGCGATCTGACAATAGGTGTAAGGGTTATGGACAATTTTCTAACTATTTGTGAGGTAGCATATGCAATCAAAATAACCAAGGCATAGTTGTCTCAAAAGTGGTCGTGGTCCGAGGAGATAGTCGTGATCTCCAATGTCTTGTGTCTAGTCAGGCATAGAGAGAAGTGATCTCAAATGTGCACCAAGAGGAGTCTAAGATGACTTCTAATATGATGGCTAGTTGTTTTGGGGCATGATTTGGGTCATGTGAGAAAAACTACTATGTTGAGGGTGCTGACGTTGATGGAAAAAACCGATGTCAGTCTCAATAAGTTGCCAATGTTGATGGAAATTGGTCGACATCAATGGCCTAAGGCACGGTATTGTCAACGCTAGTGGAAATCAGCTAACATCGGTGGCCTAGGGCATGGTATTGTCAACATCAGCAGCCTATCAAACCCAAAAAAACTAGATTGGTGGCTCACCAAAAGTCATTTGTAATATTTGACAAAGTGAAAAAGTGAGCTCTAAGACAATTTAGTGATTGAGACTTTGAGTTGACCATGGCAGCGGCGTGGTGTGGTATATTGAGATTAGTTGAGAGTGTGAGTGAGATGGAGAGTTATTGGAGGTTGAAGAGCTAGTTGTGGGCCACTAAGAGTTCATTGAGAAAACAAGGTAGAGGAGATGGCAGAGGGCAGAGGGGGCCCTGCGGGAGGACCACCACCAGCGGCACCAATCATACCACCACAATGGTGGTGATGGGATGAGGTAGGGTGGTTTAATTTGAGTTTTGAATTAGTTTTTTAATTTGATTTATGTTCTATATTTTTCATGTTTTTAGCTGTAAATCGAGGGGAAGGGTAGTTAGGAGGGTAGGTAAGTGAGGTAGGTCAGTATAAGTAGGTTTAGGAGAGTTTTGGGGGGTTTTGGGTAGGAAATGGGGAAGCCCTAACTTTTAGGGCTTGCCCCGTTCAGCCCTAGGGCTGAACCAGTCACTGACGTTGGCAGGTTCACTGACGTCAGTCGACCAGCGATCGACATCGGTCACTTACCTACCAATGTCAGTTAAATAAGTATCGACGTCGATTAGATAAGTGTCGTCATTAGCATGCTAACCAATGTTGGTGGCTTTTAGGTTTTAAAAAGTTTAAAAAATGATAAGTCAAAGGACTGAAACCATGCTGAGGGCTTCTCAGGTTTAGTGATGAGCTTAGAGATTTAGTTAGTTGGTCCGGTAGATAGATGAAATGGCAAATGGCTGAGCTAACCTTAGGAGACCCCATGTCAATTGAGTGTTGCCTACATAGCCCCTATTTTTAAGGGCCTCAGGCTGATGTAGTTCTCCTAAAAGGGAAGAGTGGTCATAGAGGTTGGTAGTCATTTGTTAACATGGGTTTTGTGTGCGTTGGTTGGATGCAGGTGAGGCAAATATTGATGCTAAAAGATTGGCTCTTGACATTGTTGATGTAGATGCATTGGGATATTATCGGTGAGGAGTGGACCCACATCACTATAGTGGGATTAGATGGGTTACGGTGCTACTGCTGAGTAGTGAGGGATGTTAGCCTCATAATGGCATTGATCGAGCAGTGAGATCACTCCACCAACACCTTCCACTTGCCCACTAGAGAGTTGACTGTGATGATTGAGGATGTGTATTAGATTTTGTAGCTACCAATACATGGAGTAGACCTATATGTGTGCTTGAGAGAGGTGCATGACATCTAGATGGTGATGTTATTTGGTGAGCATGCTATTAAGGTGACTTACCATTCAACCAGTTTTGCATATGAGCCATTGTATGCTGTAGACAAGGATGCTCATCATTTAACCATCCTTATGATGATCAGCATCACTTTGTATGATCTCTTAGATGCAGAGGGAGGGAGATTCCAGATCACTATGATCAAGGTTTTGATGGACATGTTAGAACAACAGACAGTGTTTACATGGGTGCCCATATTTTTGGCATGTTATACAGAGAGTTGTGAGGTATCAGTCAGTGGCAATGATACAACTTATACATGGGCCACCTTCTACATTATTGGGCTTATGAGTACATTGTGGTGACGCGACCTCTCAGCCTTCTAGTTGTTATTCAGGCCAGCTTCTAAGTTGGATTCAGATGATGGAGGGAGGTCATGGTGCAGACTCGCATAGATGGCGTAGTCAGGGACATCAATTACTATAGGGGGGTACTAGAGGCCCTAATTCCTACAAATATCATCTAGAGACCATACCTGGTCTACCTTACATTTAGAGACTAGGTAGAGTAGCTGGTGGGTGTTCAGAGTTTTAGATGTGTGAGGGGTAGATGAGCCAGCGAGCTCAAAAGAGTGCCAGTGGAGAGAGTGTGGCGCTAGTATTGGCTACTATAGGATGTGCCTCCCACCTTCCCATAGTATCGATAAGATGACATTGAGGTGCTGCTCCCACTACCAGAGGAGACACAATAGCCAAATTTTGAGGAGCTACCTGCAGGTCCTGGTGTAGTCGATCTGGGATGTACAGAGGCCTATTCAGCATGGTGGGTAGGGCAGTATGCTGGGGTGCAGAGAGGACCATAGCCTGATTTGTAGGTAGTGCACAGAGAGAGAGATGCAGCTATGTAGGAGAGAGATGATGCCATCTAAGAGAGGGATGCAACATGAGCATAGGTCACCCTTTTTTAGGGATAGGTGACAGGGTTATAGGGGCAGGTCACAGTTTTGATAGCGTAAGTGGCAGCTCTGATAGAACAAGTGACCATATTGTAGGGGTAATTGGCTATAGCCCAAGCACAAGCATTAGTAGGGTAGGTTTTTGGAGGGTAGGGCCCTATTCAGTCGCCACTACGGCAGCCAACATAGGAGCCAACATAGTTGACATTTCAACAGCCAGCTCAGCCATAGCCATAAGGTTCAGTTCAGGGCATGGCATCAGGATTGATGGGTCCACCGTAGGCTATACCTATATCTAGATATAACACTGCTTTGGATGAGATCATGTATTATGAGGGGGCCATCAGGGGGTTTCCTCAGATATAGCGATACTCAGAGATGTAAGCTGAGCAGAGTCACCAGAGGTCGATGTCATGTGCGACTACTTTGGGTACTCATAGACGGTGATGATCAGAGGGTGGGGATGATATAACATCGTCATGACTACCACCACCATAGCCACAGCCTTGATGATTTTTGGTATTATGTATATACCGACCTGCAAGCCGTTGATGCGAGATGTACATAGTTTTTAAGAGAGAGGGACATATATTGTAAACATAGATGTTCACATATATATATATGATGAGATCTTGATTTATTGACGTGCTATGGATGTTATGGATGTTAGTATTTTTAGTATTTTTCATATGTTTTAATGATATATGCTTAATGTGATGATGTTTATGATGATATTAATGATTATGATGTGAATGATTATGTGATGATGATGTTGTGATGATGTTACAACATTTTCCATATTATGTGATGGTGTATTCTGTAACATTTGTTTATGGTTTTTCATTCTTAATCATTTTCCATATTGGTGATGGATGGATGTTAAAAATAAATTGAGTTTATTTATGCATCAGTACTTTTTCATATTTGTGATGATATATGCTTAACATAAATTATGTTTTAGTTGTTAGTTTCCATATGTATTATTTTCCATAGAAACTAATGTGATTGGTCTATGATAATGTTAAAGGTTGTGGAAATATGTCATTGGTTGTTATGTGATTGGCATGTGATGAAGTCAGGTCAGAAGTGAAAGGTGCATTACTCTTTCATTGACAAGGACTATAAAAATAACACAGGTAGGGGTTTTTGGAAACAAAAAGCCCCATTCATGCATTACATCATTTGACCATTAGATTATGTTAGAAAAGTACATGAATCACTTAACATTAAGTGAGCTCATAGTCCCTTGAGTATGTTGGGTAATAGGTGATATGTTAGGATAGGGTAACCCTCTTTAGTAGGGATAACTTTGCAATTTTTTATAGGAGACCCTGAGAATGTCTATAGGCAAGTCCATGACTTAATAATTTGTCAGTCAATTTCATTTTTTTTTGGTAGACTGATCAATGCAGGAAGTCTACGTGGGGATGTTGTTTTGTTTTATGGTCATACGTGAAGCTGATCAATGTGGGAAGCTTATGAGAGAGTGTTTTTTGTAGCAAGATTTTGGCATAGCCATCCTTCAAGGGATTGGTGTATATTTTGCTTTGTATGGTTGAATGTCTTTGAATAGTTGTCCTTCAAGGGAGCAGTCTATCAATTACAACAATTATGTAGCTATCCTTCAAGGGAGCAGTCTGCATTTGGATTTTATGAACTTTGGATATTTTGTTTGACATCCCAATTTGTCTTTGACAAAAAATTTAGTCATGGACAAGACTATAGAAGTTGAAGGGTTCCCTTTTATTAGGACAAAGCATTCATACTTTATAAAAGGGTTACATAGTGTTTGTTTTAGGGAAATAGGGTTGAAAGGAATGATGATTAAGATGCCAAGGGTTGCTCAAAGGACGAGCTCAAGTTAAATATCAAGTGAATGAGTACTTGATTAATAGAAGAATGGTCATAGATGCAAGGCATTAAGGGGCTCACGTTTTGGCCATCCTTCGAGAGAAGACAAATGATAAGTCCTTGACCCATACTTGTGCGTTATGATATAACGTCTGAGCCAATTAGGAGCAAACTTACCTCATTTGCTTCTTTCCATATTGGTCACATGTTGGTTTTCTTTGAGGATGAGGTCTCCGATTTTGAAATCTCATTCTCTCAGATTTTTTTATAGGCACGTTTGATACGATTTTGATAGATATGGAGATGGTTAAGGGCAGCAAGATGATGTTCATCAAGTAAATCAAGTTGAGCTAAACAATCTTGGCAAAAGTCATCATTAGAAAGTATGTCATGTAAAGAGATGCGTAAGGAAGGTATTTGTACTTCAAGAGGTAGGATAGCCTCTGTTCCATACACTAAAGAGAAAGGTGTAGCACTTGTAGGGGTTCAGATGCTAGTGCAGTAGGCCCACAAAGTGAAGGGAATGTGAATGTGCCAATCCCTTCCAGTATCGTTGACCACCTTCATTAGAAATTTGGTTAAGATTTTATTGGAAACCTCAGCCTACCCATTTGCTTGTGGGTAGTAAGGTGAGGAGAAGCTGAGCTTGATGCCAAATGAGTCACAAAGTTTCTGGACAATTTTATTTTTGAAATATTTTCCATTATCGGTGATGATTTTGTGAGGTACACCAAAATGACAGATGATATGGGTGTTGATGAAGTCAACGATTTTGTCAGCTTTAGTGGAGATGAGAGGAATAGCTTCCACCCATTTAGTGAAGTATTCAGTTGCAGTGATAATAGATTGATGTTAGAGAGATGAATGAGGGTTAATCTCACTGATTAGATCTAAGCCCCATTGTGAAAAGGGCCAGAAATCCTTAGCAACTTATAAAGCGTGGCTAGGGACGTGAAGTAAGTTAGCATGTTGTTGGCATTTGATACAATGCTGAACATAGTCACTACAATCTTGGTGAAGAGTGGGCCAATAATAGCCCAGGTGAACAATGTATTTTGCAATCGAGTTACCACTGAAGTGTCCTCCACAAATCCCATCATGAACTTGTTTAATGGCTTGAGATGTTTCAGTGAAGGTTAGACATCGAAGGAGGCCATCAAAACCTCTTTTGTAGAGAAGACCCCCTAGCATGGTATATCAAGCAGTACTCTTGATAAAAGCCCATCGTGCATTGCTAGAGAGGTCAGGAGGAATTGTAGAATAAGTTAAGTAGTCTACATGTTGTTTATAACAAACATCCTATGGACTAGAGTCAATGGTGTTGATGAGGTTAATGTTAGTGGAAATATATGAAGGCAATGCCACACGATGTACCATGACATAAATTTTCAAAGAAGAGGATGAAGATGGAATATGTGAGGCTAGAGAGGCCATAGTATCAACAAACTTATTCGTAGATCGAGGAATAGTTCAAGAGGTAATGGTCGAAAGATTCTAACAGGGTGTCAACATGGTGTTTGTACCTTTGCAAAACTTTGTTTTTACAAGATATGAACCGTTGATTTGATTGAGGACTAGTTGTGAGTCACCAAAGATGTTGATTGTCTTGATGCCTAAGGAAATGGTAATTTGAAGTCCCAAAATTAAGGCTTCATATTCAGCCATATTATTGGTACATTCAAAGTCAAGTTTAAAAGAGAGAGGCATGGGCTCACCCTTGTGAGGAATGAGAATGACCCCCACACCTCCACCGAGTTGACATTTGGATCCATCAAAGAACATTGTCATTTGATAGAATATGTTATTAGTGGAAAGTATGGCGATTGTTAATTTGTTCCTGGGCATCCAAAGATTGACCAATCTTTAAAATGTGAGGAACATCGAAAGATGGAAGGTTAATGTCAATGGTCGATTCATTTAACATAACCTACATTTCTAAATGAAGTGATCATTGAATGAAAGAGTCATCTGCACCCATGTAGGTGAGAATGGCATCATCGTCTATGCATTAGACAGTGTTGATGGTAGCAAATTCATCATCTATCATGTTTGGATAAATGAGAGGGAGAGACCTGGATACCCCACCTAGTTGATAGGTTAGGGGTTTCAAACGAATGGCATATATGCAAAAAAAACTAGGAGGGATGGAAACCACTGACTCTGTGGGTGAAGATGGGGCAATAGGCGAGTTTGGAGGTAGTTTTTCTATGATAGGTTCATGGAAAGGGTTTTTAGAAGTTTCAGTAGGTTCTTTAAAACCTAGGCCATGTCACTTCTTGGCATTCTGTATGGCCTCATCATTTGGTGGTTCGATGGGTTGGTGGGAGCCTTGTTCGTAGCACCCAAAGCCAAAGCCACTCCATGCACACCTATAAAGATAGGTATGAACAAAGTTTGGGTTGCCATGAAAAGAGAAGTCAGACATAAATAGTTGGGGTGATGAAAGAGGATTCCCATTAGTGGGAGCTTGATCTAGCCCTCCATAGATGAGATTCATTTGAAGATTAGGACCATAAGGGATGACCATTTCGATACAATGGTCATAGCTAGGATTGTGATGAAGTTTTCCATACTCCTGAGGAGTCTAGAACATGTCCAAGGTGAGTAAATGATACTCTCCAAGTGAAAGATGTTGGAAGGTATCTTTCATAGGGTCTTTTGTTGTCACTTGAGGAGGTAGTGTAGGTGTAACCGTCATTCGCATACTTGTTAAAGCTTTTGTAGGTGGAGGCGGTGTTGGGGTCGATGTCTTGAAAGGAATGAGAAAATCATTGGGTTGATAAGTTGTGTTGCATGTCTTGAAAGGGGAGGGGTTTGCGGGAATGACATGGACTTAACCATCGTGTTCAAATTTGACACAACGGTGTAATGTAGAAGGGACATAGGCCATGGCATGGATCCAAGGTCATCCTAATAACATGTTGTATTGTAACTCTCCCTCGATGATGTAGAAGAGCTCTGGGATTGTTTGTGGGCCAACATGAATATGTAAGATGATGGTGCCAATGGTAGTGGCGGTGGTGTCATTAAAAGATCAAAGAATTGTGTCAGTCTTTGACATATAATTCTTTGGGAGGGCTAATTGGTCATAGGCATGGGTGGAAATGATATTGATGCTGGTGCCCCCATCAATCATAACTCGCTTAATGTGAGTTTGATCAACGTAGGCTGTGATGAAAAGGGCAACATCCTGATCTTCCAAGTTGGAGGTAAGAATTTTAGAATCACTAAAGGTAATAGAGGCGATGGTGGGTAATGATTGGACTAAGGTAGCTAGTGGTTGGAGATCCTTGGGTTGGACCTCCACTTCATGTAAAGCTTTGATTAAAGCTTGACTATGTTGTGGAGAGCTTTAAATGAGGTCATATAAAGTCATCTTCACAGGAGTTTGGTGAAGCTGTTTCACCATAGAATCATAGATTGCCTCTGAAGAAGTGGGTTGGGATGTACCCAAGATAAAAATCTTGGGTTTGGGTGGTTGAGCAGGTTTGACAAATGGGTAAGTCTAAGGAATAGCAACTTTCTCTTTTGCTTTATCCTTTAAAGTTTGTGACCTAGTGGCCACATTGATGGTGTTAATCTCGAATAAAGGGGGTGAAGGAGGTAAAGGGACCATAGTCTGATGATGGAATTCTAATGAAGGTGAAGAGGTTTGAGAGACATGAGACGGTGTTGGAGATTGGTTGATAGTATCCTCAACAAGAAAGGTGTCTTTTTCCAAGTAATGGCGATTGACAACCTTGAGGGCACAACAATTTTTAGTGTCATACCCAGTGAGTGATGATATAGGTAGATTTTAGTGTCATCGAACCAAGACAGTTTTGGTCTGAGAGGTTGAAATGGTTTAATAGGTGGAAGAGTGATGTTAGAAGTTTGCAAAAGTCGGCGTAGTATCAAAGCATATGAACCCACTAAGGGGTTCATGCTCGTTGATGCACTAGATGTTGATGACTTTTATTTGGGAGTTGTTGAGGGAAATTTTTGTACCACCTTTTGGGTTGGTGGTGTGGCCACTCGTGTAGATGACACTTTCTTTGTGAGGGGTGTCAATTTTTTTAGAGGAGGTATGTTTTTGGTGGGTAAAGGGAGTAATGGAGGAAACTTGTTTTTGTTAGGTGTTGGATTAGGGAGCACTCCTATTAAGTTAGAAGGATGTGGGCCCAAAATGGAGGGCAATGATGATGGTGGGGGAGGAGTTCTCCGATGTGGTTTAGTAGCCTTCTTTAATACAGTGTGAGGACTACTATTATGGGGGGCGAGATTCAAATCTACTTTCACTTGTGGGTGAGTGAGGATAGATATGGGGTGAACACCGAGGGATTTAATTGGTTTTGGTATGGTGGATGTTTGTGAGGGTTTAGGTTTAGATGTGGATGGTTGAGCTTCTGAAGATTTGAAAGTAGAAGCCTGGTCCTCATAGGAGACTTTTGGAGATTTTGTCATAGAAGGGTCGACAGTACAAGATGAAATGAGACATGTAAGGTAAGGAGCTTTGAGTCGCTCCCATAATGCCTCATGTTCTAAGTTCCTCAAATGGAGAAATCCTAAGTTCTCAGCCAATCGAGAGAATGGTTTGGAAGATGTTGGGTGAGGCTTTGGTTTTTTAGAAGATGTGGGTGGTTGTGAGACTGGAAATGTGTTAGATGTAGTGATCTCGGGCCAAAGGTGTGAGAGAGCCATTACTGGATCCTCTTCGGTTGAAGTAGGTGAAGAGACAAGTTCTTCTCTTGGTGGAGAAGGAATTAGAGAAGGTGACTCCTCAAGAGGATAGAGGGCAGGGATGATTGTACCTTCTACTTGTGGTTGAAGAGCAAGAAAGGTATGGTCCTCCATTGGTAGTAGGAAGGATGAAGGTGGAGCTAGTGGCATTGGTATGGTTAAAGCGTCCTCCAATATAAGAGGGGTAGATGGAGGACTATTAGGAGAAGAAAGCTCTTCTTTTTGTGGTGGACAAATAGGAGAAGAAGGATCTTCTACCTATGATGGACAAATAGGTTGACTAACCTCTTCAGATTGTAGGAGAGGTTGGTTAGGCATAAAAGGAGAGATCATGTTGACCGTACGTATATTATGCTCTTGGGAGTCCTCAGCCATGGTCTAAATGTTATTTTGACTAGGGGGATGGTTAGGGAAAGGTTGTCTAAAGATGTCTATGTTTTGATTAGGTGGCACGTTTGGGTTATCCAAGACAAGATCACCTTTATCTAACATATCCTGAATGATGTTCTTGAGGGTTTTAAAATTGTCTATGTCATGGCCTTTGACATGGTGATAATTGCAAAAGTCATTCTCCCTATACCATGTAGGGATGGCACGTGAGGGATCAAATTGAGCTGGTGGTCAAATTTGGGGGAGGTTGAGGACTCCCTATTTGACTTGTTTATCCAACACAGATGTATATGATTCTCCTATTGGAGTATATTGATGCTGCATGTATTGTTGTTGGAATTATCATGTAATGCTTTGAGATGTGGAAGGTTTGGATTGGTTAGTTGTGGTAGATGATGATGATCTAAGTACCACAGCATCTGCTAATCCCTTAGATTTGGAATTGGAGGAAGAAGATTTGGAATAAGGGTCATTTGATTTTGCATTGGGGTTTTTACTACGTAATTTGACTTTATTTTCTTCGACAGCACGGAGTTCAAGCTTCCTAGCCATGGTGAAAGCTTCATCAAATGTACGGAATGTTTGGACCTGTAAAGTAGATGAAATGTGTTTGGCACACGCTTGTGAAAAGAGCTCAATGAGCTTAGGTTGAGGTAAATAAAAGGAAAGTTGGTTGATTAAACTTCTCCATCAAGTAATGAAATTAGCTATTGATTCATTGTCGAATTGTCTGATAGAATATAGGTCTGTGATGGAGACCTTTTTAGTTATGTTAATTGAAAAGTCATCAAGAAATAGTTGAGCTAGTTAAGTGAAGGTAAATAGAGAGTGATTGGTAATAGAACTATACCAATCGAGGGCAACACCAGAAAGTGACATGGGAAATGTGCATAGTAATAATGCATCATCATGTGCTATTAGGTAACAAGTGTGTCTAAACACTCGTAGATGTTGTTGTGGGTCCTCTTTACTCTAAAAGCAAGTAAACTTGGGAAGCTCCCACTGACTAGGATATGGTCGGATTGGGACTGAAGGATGAATAGGTTCATTATAGATTTGTTCATATGAGAGAACATTTCTTGAACCTGAAACTGATGTCTCAAGATTAGACATCTTATCCATCAACATCTTGATTAGATCGGTTGATGGATTTGTAGGTGGGGTGCCCCCTAGGTTGTAAGGCATTTGGAAAGTGTTAGGAGGGGCGTATGACATAGTTGGTTGCACTTGTATAGGTGCAACATATTGGTACTTAGTCATAGGGACTGATGTTGAAGCCAGGGGTGGTTGTGTCATGAAGCTAGAAGGCACAACTTGACTTGATGTCACCAGAGGTGGTTGGATGGTGGCAACACTAGCCAAAGGACAAGTAGTCACTCTTGTATTTATGGGTGCAAGAGTAGGTGGGATGGAGACAATTAAGGTTTGGAGTGGTGTAAAACTTTGTTGAATTGTTTGTGGTTGAGGGGGTATCGAAACCCCAATGGAGGTAGGTCCAGAAATAGAAAGAGAGGCCACACTTTGAAGATTGGTCATGGTTGGGTTGTTAGTTGAGGCAATGGCCTGGGTGTCTATGGGTTGAATTATGGAGGCTGTTGATATGATTGTTGTTTCAACTAAGGAAGTTGGCATCCCATAAATTGGGTTGCCTGAAGGATCTCACATTTGACTTCTCACAAGATAGTGCTGAAGAGCCTTGACATTGAGGTCAAGGAACCTTTCAAAGTCTTAGTCCCCTTCGGGAACAATAGGGGGTTGAGTTGGGGTTGGTTGGATAGGAGTTCATTTAGTTTCTGAATTATACTCCATTTTGGGACTTGATATAGAAGGCGAAGGCGAGAGTGGTTGTTGCCTTGCGTGGTCAACAAGAGTTTTGATTTGACTACGTGTCCAAACCATCCAAGGCAAAATAGATTCAAGTTTTAAAAATTGTAAGTTTTAGCCTCAAAAAATCAGAACTTGTTTTTGACAGCAAAAAGGTCAAGTTTTTTAGCTTGCTATTTGAGACAATTTTTTTTTTGATAGCGACCGACATCGGTATAAAAACTAAGGTCAATGAAGAAAGTTGCCAATGTCGGTCAGATAATCGATGTCAGTGAAGATCAGTTGCTAGCGTCGGTGGAAAAAACTGATGTCAGTTACTGTGTATTTCTAGAAACTCAAAAAACTAAAAGTTTTTGGAAGAAAGAAGAAAGTTCTAGGTTGTTTTTGGAGCTCAGAATAATGTGTCCTTACCAGCTCAAAAAACAAGATAAAAATAGAAAATTAGATGAAGGCAAGCAAACCCTAAATGTTAAATTCTTAAGATTAAATTTTAGAGTCGTGTTGGCTTATGCCTTAGAAGAGTGTGTTTGGGAAGTTGGGCTTTTAGAATGGGTCCTAAAAGAGGTAGTCTAAGGTTAGTTTTGGGTTAAGTTTTGGTGCTCAAAATCTATATTAGGTTTTGTATGTGGCCTGGTGCTAGGAGCTTGCTCCCCTCACTTCACGAGCCCATAGACAAGCTAGGTTGCTTAGCCAATATATACTTCCCCTAGAGTTTATACTCTGCTAGAGAACATAGTGGGTTCTCCCCTTGGTAGTGAAGTCCAAGTGGGATCGCCAGGAAGGGTAAGGTATCTGCTAGGTGATGAAATCCTAGTCAGACCTTGTCTCAGGTATGTTTATATGTTTAGTTGTGAAAGTGGTCTGGTCGTGTAACATATGTGCACTACAATTTATTCATAATGTGGTTAATTACTAGATGAGCTAAAAATGCATTTAGGCAGGAATGAAATGTAATATGTTTTTAACCCAAATTGAAATGTTTTTTTAGATGCAAACAAATGGAGAAAAGGTTAAGAGTATGAATTTTCACTACTCTAAGATGTAGGTAAGAAATGACAAGAAGAAAAAGAAGATGTTCTTTTTTTAACTTGTGCTTATGGTTTCTTTTCAAAAGAGACAGAAAGAAGAGGAAAGATGTAAGAAGAAATATAATGCATCTATATGAAAACTTTTCCTTTTAGAAGAAATGAACCCAAGGAAAACACCAAGGTCTCATCGGGCGTGCCAAAATGTTTCTACTCATTTTCGCTTTTTACATTCAGAAGAAATAAGAAACTAAAGATAATGGTCAGGGGTTAGATGATACCCAAATGAAGTTGCGCACCATATCTAGATGATTGAAGGAGCTCCTCTTTGGCTGTGGAGGATGACACCTATAGATAAGAAGAAAACTAAAACAAAGAAAATGTTAGATAGATATATGGTGGACTGCTAAGCAAAGCTCGGTCCCAGAAGTGCAAAGACGTCCTTGAGGGATGATAGTCCACTAGTTGATAAAAAGAATGTCGTAATAGAAAGAAATAATGAAAGACTTAAAGAAAGAGAAATATATAATGTGTACTAGAATCTTGTATTCTGCCTCTCACAGTCACCGATGCTGGTTATTCTACCATCATCGGTTGGTCAATGTTGGTGACATCGGTTAGGTTGCTGGCGTCGGTAGGGGCAATAGGCCTTGATGCTAATGTCGGTAGGGGAAATGGGCCTTGGATAGGTTTTAGGTTATGTCTGTGGTCAATAGAATAGTTTGGGAGATTCAAAAGGGTTGTGTTGGGATGCGAGGCAGTGGACAAAGTCTTAGGAAGGACAAAAGGTAGGGGATAGGGGTGGAAGGAGAATAAGGATGAGAGGAAGGCTTTTTAGCCTTTCTAAGAAGAAAGTCGGGTTGTGTCAATAGTACTCAAAAATAGCCAATGGACTAATTACCAATGCATTTAAAAAATACTAAAATATAAACCAGAAGACTACTTAGCTCTTGGTGGAGAACCAGAAGTGTAGAAGACTTGTTTTCGTTATGGCTGGTGTCAAAAACCTCGTGCAATGTTTCAATCAGGTGTGGAGTGACTGATGTAGAGTTTCTTAGCCTGGAGAGTGATGATAGAATGTTGATGCCTACAAAGAGTCAAGGAGTAAGAGAATTCAGATCCTGGGAGTAAGAGAGTTCACCTTCGGGCCTACAGCCAAGGTTGGAATTTAGTTTTAAGCAACTGACATTGGTGATACTATCAGCATCGGTCGACTGTTGGCCGACGTCGACAGCTAGAGAATGGGTAAAAAGGCTATTTTTAGCCTTTTGCCCATTCTTCCATTTGCCAAGTTCAGTTGTCATTGTTGAATGGTCCAAAGGCGGGTTTAGTAGGTGCGAGAATTTGTGGGGGAGTTGAAATAGGTCTTAGGTAATTATGATTAGTCATAGGGTGATAAATGGTCTAAGGGTGAGGTATCCAAGGTGAGGTGTCTAAAGGGGATGATTAATTTAAAATAAGTATTTTAAATTAATAAAGTGTAGATTAGGCATGTTTAGAAAGGGACCAAGTGGGGTTGACACTATTTTGGTGTCTACACTAAGTATAAAATTAAATATCCTTACAAAATGGTTTAATGCCTTTTTTAAATCACATATTAAAAAGTAATTCAAATTAAAACCATTAGCAAGTAAATGTTTTATCTGATTTTAGTAAAAAAAAAATGCTTATTCTTCTTCTTCCCACTACATAAGGATTTATTGAAGATCTAAAAATGAAACTTCACAACATCAGAAGCATATTGGAAATAAATAAATCTATGTTTGTAACCTCCTCGTCTACTCTAATTTATAAGTTTATATCAGGGAATTGTTCATAATTAAATTTTTGATGGATTAATAAAAAGTATCCTAGAATTTTCATGTAGGTGCTGATGAGTTTGATGTTGTGTGATACAAGGGATGAGTTGATCTCTCCTTACATGTGCAAAGGCACTCAATAATTTTTTCAACATTCATGCCTTGACCACTATTGTTTAATTTATGCGTGTTATTGTAATTGCATCATCTTGAATTTCTCTTGTATGTTTATTAAATTTTGAACTTTGTTAATGATAAAGACCAAGTATAACCAAGATTTATGGTATAACCATTCTCTAAAATTAAAGCAATGGAAGGAATTTATATGATAGTTTGTAACAACATAGTTAAACTAAAATCATTAAATTGAATGATCAATCTATTG
>JARHVA010001261.1:57500-342500 GCA_037957365.1 Torreya grandis | reverse complement strand
CATATATTTTCTTTACAATATTACATGTGGCCCAATATTCTTATAATTCACCTTCTTATATATTATATAGGGAAATATTTCATTTATTAAATACACCATCATTAAATATCCTTCCTCAAACACCTTTAGCCTCTTGGTTACATCTACTATTACTTTATACTCATCAAATTACTTTCTTGTACCTTTCTCCTTATTTCAACTTGCAATTTTTTTTTTATGTATTTTGTAAATGTCTCTACATCATCAATTACCCATTATGCAATTGGTAACTACAAGACTTAAAAACCCTTATAATTTATTCAATTTTTTGAATAGATAACATGTATGTGGACTTATTCATGGAACCATTATATGCAAACTCATCTTGTGTAATTCCAAGTGTTATTGCTTGGACTTCTCTCCAACAATGCATCTTAACATATTTTCCAAATTCTTATTTACTACCTTTGTTTTCCCATTTTCTATGGGTAGTGGCACTATTAAATTACAATTTAAACCCAAAATTCTTCTATGGAGTTCTAAAAAAATGTCTAAAAAATTGTGTATCCATGTCTGAGGTGATGGTCTTTGGGACACCATGTAATCTAACAACAAATTTTAAAAATAATTTTGCTACTCTAGTATCATCACTATTTTTATTTTATTGAATAAAATGATCCATCTTAAAGAACCTATCTAATAAAAAAATTTAATGATTACCTTAATGTGTGTTTGACAGCCACAAATCAAAATCTATACATAAATTTATCCATAGTCCTTTTGGCATTAACAATCACATATAGAGTCTTTGGTTTTATGCATGGCCTTTAACCACTTGACATATCCTACATCTTGATACACCTTTATCCACTTGACATATCATGCATCTTGATACATACCTTACTACAATTTATTCATCTTCAAATAAAAATACTTCCCTTTTGCCAAATCTATGGTCTTATTTCTAAGACAGTGTCCTCTCAAATGAACACTATGAAGTTCTCTCACAATGTTATCTCTCATAGTGCTAACTACAAGACAATGATTTTTAACTTACATATATAACCATCCCTTATGAGATATTCATCATGAATATAAATTATTTCATCTACTAATAGGTTATTTTATTGTTCTACAATCTTTCTAGTATCTAATGAAAAATCATACAAGTCCTTAATAGTTTCAAATCCAACTATCTCACTCAACATAATGGTTAATAATGCCATATGTTTGCTGAAGGTATCAACCACTTGATTTTTTTTCTTGACTTATGCTTCAAAATAAAAACATACACCTATATAAAAGATCTCAACTTTGCATGTTTTTTATTTAATTTATTTGGAGGGTTGACATACCTTATGGCCCAATAGTCTATATATAGAATAAATGTTTTAGTAATTGCCTCAATGCTTGTACAATGACATAAATTTCAACATCATATATAGAATATTTATTACTTATATCATGTATTCATTGTAATATGCTATTTTAATTCCTCCTTGACTCAACACTTCACCAAAAACCACATGTGAGGTATCACAATCCACCTCACAAACTTTTATAAAATTTCTTGATTCTAAAAAATGAGCCCTTCTCACATTATAACTTAACAACTAGAAACTTTTTGTTGGTTTCCTTGTCCATGGAAACTCTTCTCCCCATGTGCAATTTTTTATTGGTGCAACAATGCTACTAAAATTATTAAAGAAATTTCTATAAAAATCTGTTAAACCATGGAAACTTTTTGGGTAAGTGCAAAGAATTTGGGGGTTGGGGGTCTTCAGTGGACACTTTTTTCTTAAAAAACATGAAACCTCAAATTTTACCAATTATTTGAGATATTTACACTCGTAATTTGAAGATGTCAAAGGAAGATGAATTGTAGAATTTTGAGTCTAGTTTCTAAATTACTATTTTTTTTTGAAATGGTTAAGTATAAGTAGGTAAAATATAAAAAAAAATTAAATAAAAGGTACTATTTTTTATAAAAATCATACAAGATAGTTGTCCATGAACCCCACCATTTTTTGAGCACCATTTGATTTTTATTTAAACCCCTTGGTAAAAAGCTAGGTAATATCATCTAGTTTGCAACCTATATATTTTTTAAATTAATTAATGAATATATATTTTTTAATAATTTCAAAAGTTAGTATACCTTGAAATATGATAAAAAAAATTAATATCTGACTGTGCATGCCCCTAACTACCTCAAAAAAAATCAAAAATTAGATTTTTCTTTTTTTAATGTGTATAGAATTAGGTCTAGTTTGCAATCATATACTTTTTTTTTTTCAATGAATATAAAGATACATAAACAAATATGAACATGAATAATTATGTCATATATCACTATAAAAGACATACTTAGTAAATAAATATAAATAACAACCTTAATGTAATAAAAAGATTAAAAAATCATAAATATAGAAAGAGGAGACTTAATTGATGTTGTAGTACTATTTTTAAGGAAAAAAATGATAAAATGGATAGTATCTAGCATGGTGAAGTGAAATATTCCCAATTTTCTTTTTTGGAATTATATATCAGAGTATATTTTGGATACATATTAGAGTAAATTATCTCATTTACTGACATAAGTGATAACATTTAGCACACTCACGTACGCACAATTAGAATTGAAAGAGGCAAACTAAAGTAATTAATTAGGGGTAAATACATATAAAAAGTGTTATGGGGATATATGTTACTTTAATATATGTCTTATGGGGTTCTAAGTGTATTGATATACACATACATGGATAGGACCTGAATGCCATATGTGACACTCATACTTCTACATAGGATTGTTTCTAGGTCCTTAACCGTAGGTAAATACTTCACTCTCCTCAGTGGGTTTCAATCTCACTCGAAGATAGTTAAGTATAAGGACTAGTTTAACTAAGAAGGATAACTCAAACATCTTAAGTTATCATTCAGGTTAACATAAGTTTATATTAAAAGCTTAGGGTACTAACCTCATATTTAAACATAATTTAGACAAGTGATCATAATAAAAAAAACCAGTAATCAATTCATCACATGAAGATTTGTAATTATTTATGCAACAAAAATATATTATTACATAAAGAGAAAACAAATTTAAAATTTAGGGTTTCATAGTGCTACTGATCAACGTCATAAATGCCTCATGGAACTTAAGATCATTGCACCATAGTTTAAATAAATCATACGTCATTTTTTTACTCAACACAAATGCCATTATTTATAATAACAATAAATAATATAGTTATGATTAGTATCATAATTCATCAAATATCCTATAGGTAGTTTAGAAATGAATCCATATAATGACATTATATTGGCATAACCAATGCAACATTATAAAACAAGAAATATCAAGACATTATTTTTCTAAGGTATCCAATTATTTCCAAAGAAGGAATCTATGTATTAATATAATAGTTAAATCATTTCAAAATAACTATATATGAAAGAAATTATTTATTTTTATATAATGTTTCATTATTATCTAAGTAATGCATACATAACAAACCATTGCATTCCATAATTAAGCACATTTTAAAATAAACTAGAAGAGAGTAGCAAGTGATTTACATACAACAGAATAAACCACAATCATATGCTAAAAAAATTCAGTTAGGTTTCAAGTTGAGTGGAATCCAAATAAAATATTTCACTTAAGAAACTTTTACAAATTTTTATTGAGCAAGTCATGGGTAGAAAGACACACATGTTCAGTGATCAGAAGGGAAAATGTAAGTAGAGACATCCCAAAGAATATAAAATAGAAAACATGAATGTTTTAGTTATATAATTATGCAACATTACGTGAAGTAAAAACACTATACAACATACTTATTTCATTTAATTGATTCATAATGGTGATATTTGACTTAAACAATTTATTTAAGATTTTTCAACTTCACTTTGTTACATAGCTATAATATGCAGAAATATTAGAAATACTTGCGAAGTATTTCGATTAAGTAAAGGAGTTAAATTAACTTTTAATTTATTTCATATTAAATTCAAGAATAAAAGTAATAATTTTTAGATCTGATATGTATATATGCAACATACATACCTTACATGCAATGAAGTATGTCTGAAATGAGAGTTAGAAGGAAGGATTCTCATTTAGTTTTTGTATTTACCAACAAATAATAATCTAAATCATTTATGTGTAGCTGAAAATGACTAAGAATTCTATATACATGCATATATATAATTGGATTCACCATATATAATGTGATAAACTAGAAGTAACTAGTAAACTAATTTTCATGCTTAAATTAAGACTATGTAAAACAACATAGTATATATATCTAATTGACTATATAATATAATAAAAAATTATTTTGGTATTAAAATAGGAAGTCAAATATTCAAATCAGATTTACATAATATGTGATTAATAAACCTAGTATAATTATCTAGTAAATCTTATTTAGGATAACATCTATAGGTCAATTTGAGTATCCAAGTTGTCTATTTAAATCAAAGAATCAATGTTATAATGATTACATAGATTAACCATATAAAATAATTTATAATAATTCAACTTGATCATAAATGAATATTAAAAGAGTAATTATATTTAAATTAATGAATCAATGTTATAATGATTATATAGATTAACCATATATAAGAATTTATAATAATTAAATTTGATCATAAATAAATATTGAAAGAGTAATTCTATAATTTATAGTATTAATATAATGTTTTCTCAGCTTAAAGAGAGTTAAGTTAAATGACTAATAATTTAATATACCTAAATTATATCATCATATAATAGTTTAGCCATCTTACCCTTAAACAACATTCAGCTTCCATTTTAATCTCATATCCCATTATTAACATAGGTCAACATCAACATGATTAACTCATAATAATAAAGATTTCATACACTCTAGCTCAAATATTAATAATAAAATATACTAAATAAATAAACATAATTACAAAATTAAATTGTTACTAGTGTACTTCATGCATATGTGATATCATCAAAGTATGGAGCAGGAACTGAATGAACTGGATAAATCCTCCCAACTAGCCTTATGAGCCCAACCATCGATGGCCCTCACCACCCCAACCATTAATAGGATGGTGGTTACCACAAACAAGGACGTGAAGGAAATTCACAACAATCATATTTCCAACTAGAAGACATATCAAAGATAAAATAATATAAGAAAGACAATGACTCCATTTCAAGGTGAGATGGAAATAAATAATCCTTCTTCAAAATAGATCAAAATTAGGGATGACTAACATGGATACTTAATGATATAAAATGGATTAATAATTGATCCATTATATAGTCTTCATATTAACCACCTTGGATCCCTGTCCAAGTTATTATCAGTCTTAACCATCCTGACTACCAATATATACTGGTATATAATATACCTATTTAGTTTAATCATTCATGTCTGACTTAAGAATGGTAACCAAATAATATACAACCAAATAATGAACCACATAAAAATACAAATAAGTCACTTAATTTATTTAAACCAAAATATAGCATTCCAAAGTTTTAAAGGTTCAACACAAACCCAAATATTTCATAAAAACAAATGAAAACTCCTTTAGACTTCTTTGGCATCCTCTAAGACCCAGTAAAACATAACCAAGTATGTCAATTAATATAGGTGAGTCCATAAGTCTTACGCAGGAGCCAATCACATAAAAGTAACCAACTTAAACATGCCCTCAAAAGCAATAGGTCTGATCACATTTGACTATTAAAACATAGTTAAAGTTTAACTCCCAAAACTTATTCAACTTGTGCCTTAAATAATCATAACCTAGTGATTTGAAATGTAGTCAAAGATAAAAAAGATAATCCATCAATGTTTAAAACCACAAAAAAATTATATATTCAAAAGATTTGATACAAGACACCATCATAAAACCCAGTTGTTTAAAAGTCACGACACAATGATCAAAATGTATTCACCAATAAAAAAACCTAATTCAAAATTTAACCTCAAATCCACAATATTTATATATACATATTCAACATGTATATATTTATAAAATTTGCTAAAGTCATGTAAATGTAGTCTATTTAATACCCAAATTTATTTGACTATGTCGTTAAAACCATGACATAAGACAACCCAATAACGATATTAAAACCTAATGACATTTGAATATAAACACAGATGAAAATCTCAATCAACATTATGAAAGATTCATGTCATGATTATATTCAAACATATAAATCACTAAACCAAAATACATAAATGTAGTAGAGCTATACAAAAATCCTAATCGTAATTTGTTTCCCAGAACCCAAAGGAAAACTTTTTAAGGCAATAACAATAACATAGTCAAATAAAGAAGACATCAATATTCTTCAAAGTAAAGGTAAATGAAATCCATCATCCATAACAGTGAAACCAAAGTGAAATCAAAATTGATAGACAGAGTAATAACTAAACCAACATGAATCTATCTCAATGAAAAGATACACCCAGTTTCATTCTTGCCACAACCAAGATAAATGGAACACAATTATAATAAATCAAAGTAATATAAAATGAAACACACACACACACACACACACACACACACACACACACACACACAAACACACACACACACACACACACACACACACACACACACACACACACACACACACACACACACACACACACACACACACACACAGATCCTATCTGAGATCCATCTATACAATAGGTGGTTTGAATTAACAGATTTCATCATGGTCACACTATTTCGAAACCAAATTGACCATTAAGATCCTAATATGAAACCGAGAAAGAAAAAAACATGCTTATTTAAAACCTAAGCACTCCAACAAGAACTAACTTCATTGCTCCATAAAAATATATGCATAGATGAATTGGACTGACCAAATAAAAAACACATCAACCTTATTTTCACAAAATAAAGCCATGAAATTCCACAAATAGGTATAAAGCTATATTCTCAAAGTGAGCTAAAGAAATCACCAACCATCGATTTAACATAGAACAAATAAAATCTATAGGGTATCAAATCCTAAAAATAATGAAAATATTTCCATGCACATAGGGTCAAGAAATGCTCAAGCTTTAAAAGAAAATAATAATTTAAAAAAAAAAAGAGATATCCACACACACACACACACACACACACACACACACACACACACGTGTGTGTGTGTGTGTGTGTGTGTGTGTGTGTGTGTGTGTGTGTGTGTGTGTGTGTGTGTGTATACACATATTTATATCTATACCTATATCTATATATCCATTTGAAAGTTTATATGAAAATGCTAACACTGATTATATTGGATCCTTACTAGGGTCTGCATATGCATTCAAAAGTCTTAAAACTTCTGGCTACATATGCAAATTTTTATTTATTTATTTCTAATTTTACATAGTAAAATAAATAATTAGGTATAATGTAACTTGCTCTAAATTACAGAGAGAAAAAATCAAAGGACAACAAGATATAAACCAAAACCTCTAACTTTCCAATTAATCTGTGTGTCCAAAAATCTAGCATGGTCATCATAAAAACTATTCAAACTCCCACTATTCTCCTTATTTTTCTTCCATATTCCTAACCTCATCAACTCTTTCCATCTGCCATCCAAATCCCCTTTCCCTCAATCCATGTTCCCCATAACCATTCATTTTTTCAATTGAATGTGAGGAGAGAGAAATCCTCCTCCATTCCCCAAGGTAATCCCCTACCAAATTTTCCATAATGGTCATTAATCAATCTATTTAGAAAGCTCAATCCAAAAACCTAACCACCAACTAATGAAACATAGGTTGAGTTTAAACCATATAATTACTATTAACAAAATGGATTAGTGTCTTAACCCTCCTGACCTATACCACCAACCAAAATAAATGCCAATAAATCAAATGATCATAATATGCCATCGACTTAAGTCTATTAAAACAAAAGATTTAAATCAATTAAACCATGTTTAAATTTTAATGTTAATGCCACCACAAACATAACCAAGACACAAAAATTTCATGCCACTACCTTAGGATATTAGGTATTTATATAGTCTAAGGGTTAGTCCAAGGGTGTCAAGGGTAGGTCTAGGTAGGTCTTAGGTAAAGCATCCAATTAGGTGAGTAGTATCCACGTAGGTGTGTACACATGGATAGGAGTTTACACATGAGGAACAAGATGAAGGAAATCACAAAGATATAACAAAAGACTATGGCCATAATGATAATGAAAAAGAATGACTTACGAGAAAAGGTAAAAGTATAATAGCAACCATAAAAATATGATAAGTACTAATGTTAAAACAATGCCATAATCAATGACCAACCAAGATGTCTAGAGGATAGAAAACATAATTGAAACAAGTTTACCTATTAGACTTGTCCAACTAATCATAATTCTTTTGGTATTGGGTGTATTTCTATCAACATCTATCTAGATCATAGATAGATTCTATAACCACCAAAATTATATCAATAGTACCATATAAAAAATTAGTAAATAATTATAAACTTGTAATAATATCAACTAAAGTAATTAGTCCATAAAATTATTAAATGTGGAATTAAACATGAAGTCCAAATACTACTACAACAAGTATCAACATATAATCTAACTGAAATAAAAAACTAGTAGTCAGATTTATAATAACAACAATAATAATAATAATAATAATAATAATAATAATATTTTATTAGTAAAATAGATCATATGGGATCGTAACATCCTCCCCCTTGAAAGGGAACCGTCTTAGTGACTTAGTAAAAAATCCATCCATAGTGTTGCCTAAAAATATGTGTATCTTCCTAAGTAATGCTCCTTTCACTTAGCAGGTCCCATTGCACCAAAACTTGTTGTATATCTCTATTTTTTAGATTAATGCTATGATGGTTTAGGATTATCACTAGCTCCAACATTATCTTTTCCTCTTCCATCACTTGTAAATGAGTCCAATCTAAAACATGAGATAGACTAGGTATATAATTTCTTAGCAAAGCAACATGAAATACATTATGAATCCTTGATAAAGGAGGAAGAGCCAATCGATAAGTAAAAAGACTAATATTTTTCACAATGTCAAAAGGCCCAACAAATTATGGAACTAATTTAGAAGCCTTTTCAAACTTTATAGAACTTTTTTGCAGTCTAACATGCAAAAAATATTTTTCCCCCATGTTGAATTCATGTGGAGTTATCTTTTAATTAACAAAGCTCTTTTGTTGATCGAAAGCTATTTTAAAATTTTTTCTTACTAATTCCTATCTATCATATTCTAGTAGCAAATTAGGTCTAACTATAACTCTATTTTCCAAGATGTCCCATCAAAGTGGAGTTTTGCATTTACACCCATATAGAACTTTAAACAAAGTCATATTTATTATATAATGATATGAATTATTGCAATCAAATTTAACTAAATAAAGGTGATCTTTTCATTTGGTTTACAGATCCATGATGTACATGCACAACATATCTTCAAACACTTAGTTGAACATTTTTGTTTGTCCATCCATTTTTAAATGATATGAAAAACTAAAATTTAGCCTTGTTCCAAAGGCTGCAATCAATGTATGCTAGAACTTTGAAGTAAACAACTTGTCATGTTTTTAAATAATAATTTTAGGTTTGCCATGAAGTCTATCCACTTCTTTCACAAAAAAATTTACAAATGCAAAAACATCATCTATTAAGTTTTTAGTAATGAAGTGGCTGACTTTAGTGGCCTTATTAATCACCACAAGGATTGTATCATGATTACTACATGATTTTGGTATCCCCATAATAAAATCAAGTGAGACTATAACCCACTTATCTCTTAAAATATCATGAGGGTACAACAACCTTCCTAGATGGAAATGCTTAACTTTAACCCATTAGCATTCCAAGCATTTCTCTACAAAATCAATGACATCATGCTTCATTTTAGGCCAAAAATAGAGCCTTCTTAGCTCATGCATCATCTTTATAACCCTTAGATAAACATAATAAGGTGTTGTATGCACTTCCTTAAGAACATAATTTATCAATTCACCTAAACTAGGTACATAAATTCTACCTTTATGCCTTATAAGGCCATTTGTTGTAAAAAAAATCAGCAAATATTTTTGCTACAGGTTCATCAACCAAACCTGCTCTTACATCTTGGTAGAATTCATCAACAAACTACTGTTCTAAAAGAAAACTTCTAAAATTTCCTTATAACACCAATAAATAAGAAAGGTACATGCATCTATTGAGTGCATCAAATTTTAGTGTGCATTTAAGTAATCTTGAAAAAATAAATACTCAAAGTTGTAATGATTAGATTTTACCTTGAAAGGTTTTCCCAGTAGGAATGTTTCCATTGTTTGAGTGTATGAATAATTGAATCAAGCTCCATGTCATGCATAAGATATTTATTTTTGTGATCCTTCAGTTTCTATGACTTGTAATTCATAAATTTGTCATCTTGGGTCAAGATGCCTCCATAACCTTCCTTAGAAGTACCAACCCAAACTTTAAAATTACCATTTGGGTCTAGGATGATAACAATAGGTGCCATTACAAGAAATTTTTTTATATTATTAAACACCTCTTCATATTGAGGGGTCTATACAAATTTATTGCTTTTGTACTAAAAAGCGGTAATAGGATAGGCCACACTAGAAACGTTTTCAACAAAATGTTTATAATAACTAGCCAAACACATGAAGATGCACACTTCATGCACATTGGTAGGGGTAGGCCATTTTTGAATAGCTTTAACTTTTTTTAGGATCAATAATGATTCTCTCTTTATAAATAATATGATCAAAATAATGAATTTCATATTCATAAAATGCACATTTCAAGATTTTTCCATACATCTTATGTTGTCTTAGTCTTTGCAAGACTAAATGAAGGTGATGATCATGCTCAACCACATTTTTAAAATAAATGAGAATGTCATCATCAAAACCATCACAAACTTATCTAAGAAGTCTCTAAATACACTATTCATAATATTCATGAAAGTTGTAGATGCATTAGTTAGGCCAAAAGGTAGAACTGTGAGCTCATAATCTTTGTATCAAGTTCTAAAATCTATTTTATGAATGCCCTCTTCTTTGATTATTAGATGATGGTAGCTTGATCTCAAATAAATCTTTGAGAATATGGAAACACCCTTCATTTGGTCAAACAAGTCATCAATCTTGGGCAAAGGATAATGGTTTTTATTTTTTACCTTATTTAGCAAGCAGTAATTAATGCAAATGCTCAATGTTCCATCCTTCTTCTTCATAAATACCACTAGATCACCTCAAGGGGACACACTTGGTCAGATGATTATTCTATCTAAGATTTCTTTTGGCTAATCTTTTATCTCTTTCAGGTTAGCCACATTCATGCATTAGGGGTCTTTAGAAGCAGGGGTAGATATGGGCATGATATCAATTTAAAAATAAAATTCTTGCTCAGGTGGTAAACCAAGTAGTTTCTTAGAAAAAAACATCCATGAAATCTCCTAATATAAGAAAATCCACATGTATTAACTCTTTTTCCTTAGGTAATTTTTATAGCTGGATTGTGTAAAGCTTATAGCCTTTCCTAAAAATCCTTTTCAACTATAAGGCTGAGTGCTTTTTATGTCTTATAGACCCTTGTATGCCTTGTAATTCCACAATTTAGCCAAGGTCATTGATGCATTACACTCTTTTTCCCATATAATCAAGTGTATCTTGATTTTCATGCAACCAATCTATCCCAAGAATGAAAATCATAAGACCCTAAAGGTGTAATAAAGAGGTTCACCTCAGTTTTAGAAACACAAGATCAATTTTTTCTTGTTCCAAGAACTCAAGAATAGGCACTTTCTTGTTGATATTGAATTCAACCTCCCAACCTTCTCTTATCAAGATGAGTTCAATTTTACATTTCCATGCAACAAAAGGAGAAATAAAGCAATCCATTGCACCTAAATAAATCAAGATAGTCAAGGAAAAACCATTAATTATTCATTTGGTTTCAATTGGAATGACTTGTAAATTTTTATTATGATTATCAACAGCAACATATACCTTATGATTCACTGCTTGGTCTGATTTCAGTTTAGGACAATCATTTTTATAGTGGTTATCACCACATTCCTAGCAAATAATAGGTATAGAAGATGCCACCAGAATAATATTGGCACCTATGGTATGTCCACATTGATTGTTTTGATGTTATTCCTTCTTATACAAGATAGATTTAGAGGATCCATGGAACTTAAAATTTATGTTTTCATGAGAAAAATTATTGAATTTTTTATTGCTACCTAAAAATGTATGGTTCTGATCTAATTTTTGAAAGTTTTTTCTATGGGAGAAATGATTTTTACTTTAGACTGCTACCTACTTATCTTAAATTATTATCTTGCCTTTCGGTGAGACTTTTCTTTTTACTCAACCCTATAGGTTGATTCAATTGCTACAACCAAATTCCTTGGGTTCATCATTTGACATCATGCATCAATATTTTATTGAGCCCAAGTTTGTACTTAGTAATCTTAGTTTCTTCATCATGCATATAGTTCACATGACACAATAAATTTAGAAACTTATTTTTCATACTCATTAATAGACATATTTTCTTGCTTCAAAAGATAAAAATCAATGATTTTTTACTATTTATAATTTAATTTCAAGTATCTTTTATGAAATTGATTCTAAAAAATAGACCAAGATAGGTTTAAGGGTGGATATCCTTCAATGGCACAAAGGTGATTCCACCATAAAGCTAGCAAACCAACTAGATGATAGGCTGCCACCTTGGATTTCACATTTGATGGCATTTTATGCAAGTTAAAATATTTATATAAGTGTACCATCCATGCATTAGTTGGGTCACCTGATTCCTCACCCAAAAATATAGGTGGTGGAATCTTCTTCAACTCTTTGATGATTGGGTTAACTATGGTCAAAGGTAGTTCTTGAATCACAGGTCCTTACACCTACCACATTTCTAATCTAGGTACTTCCTTTTGGGATATCCATTTCAGATTTTTAAACCTTTATTCTTGGTTATAAATCAATCCTTATAAGGTATTAAGGGATATCAAGATTCCAATGAGGATTTTTGCTTGCTTGTTAATTGGATTCCCATTGACTACTTCAATATTGGGTACCTCAATATTGTTCTCAGCATTATTCATGGGTAACTCTTCTTGGTTATGAATGAGTATGTGACCATGATGACCCATTCCTCATCCTCTACCTCTTCCCCTAGCTAGATTGACATTAAATGGGTTCTCATACATGTTGCCTCTACTTGATCATGTTATAACCATCTTGAGAATTATAAGTGATAAGTCAATAGAGTACAAAAATTTAAGAAGAAAACTCATTTCCAAAGTTCACTAGAGAAGAAATTGCTTTGATACCATATGAAATTATTTTTTTGAAATTGGATATTAGAGTATATTTTAGATGTGTATTAGACCAATTACCTCGCTTCCTAATGCAAGTGATAATGTACACTCATGTATACATAATTAGAATCAAAAAAGGTGAACTAAGGTAATTAGATAGAGGTAAATACATACAAAAGGTGTTAGAGGGAATCATGTTACTTTAATAAATGTCTTATGGGGTTCAAGCATATCAGTGTATGCATACACAAATAGGACTTGAGTGACATATATAGTACTCATACTTACATATAGAACCATTTATAGGTCGTTAAACCTAGGTAAATACCTCACTCTCCTTAGTGGGTTTCAATCCCACTCAAGGATGGTTAAGTTTAAAGATTAATTTAACTAAGAAGGATAACTCAAACATACTAAGTTTATGTTAAAATTTTAGGTTATTAACCTCATATTTAAACATAATCTAGACAAGTGATCATAATCAACAACTAGTAATCAATTCATCACATATAGATTTATAATTATTTATGTAACAAAAATATATTGTTACATAAAGAGGAAATAGATTTAAAATTTAGGGTTTCATAGTGATACCAGTTGAGATAATAAACACCTCACATCCTTTAATATTACTACACCATTATTTAAATAAATAATACATCAATCATTTACTCAACATAGATGCCATTATTTAGAATAACAATTAATGATATAGTTATGATCAGTATCATTATTCATCAAATATCTTATAGATATTTTAATAATGAATCTATATAATGACATTATATTGGCATAGACAATGTGACATTATAAAATAAGAGATCAAGACATTATTTTTCTAAGGTATCTAGTCAATTATCTAATTATTTTCAAAGGAATCTATGTATTAATCCAATAGTTAAGGCATTTTTAGAGTACTATACAAGAAAGAAATCATTTATACTTATACAAAGTTTCATTATTATCTAAGTAATGTATACATACTAAACCATTGTATTCTAGAATTAAGCTCATATTTAAATAAACTAGAAGAGAACAATAAGTGATTTACATACAACATAATAGAACACAATCATATGCTAAAAAAATTTATTCAAGTTTGAAGTTGAGTGGAACCCAAATAAAATATTCCACTTAAGGAAATTTTATAAATTTCTATTGGGCAAGCCATGGGCAACAAGGCAAGCATGTTCAGATATTAGAAGGGAAAACATAAGCATATGTAGCCCAAGAAATATACAACAACAAGCATGCATATTTTAGTTATATAATTATGCATCATTACATGAAGTAAAAACATTATGAAACATACTCATTTCATCTAATTGATTCATAATGGAGATATTATACTTAAATAATTCATTTAAGATATTTCAACTTTACTTTGTTACATAACTATACTATTCAAAAATATTAGACATGCTTGCAAAGTATCTCGATTAATAAAAGGAGTTAAATTAACTTTTAATTCATTTCATATTAAATGCAAGAACAAAATTAATAATTTTTAGATGTGATATGTATATATTCAACATATGTACCTTACATGTAACCAAGTATCTCTGAAATGAGAGTTAGAAGGAATTATTCTGGTTTAGTTTTTGCATGTACCAATAAATATTAATTTGAATCATTTATAAATAGTTGAAAATGACTAAGAATTCTATATACATGAACCTATGTAATTGGATTCACCATATATAATGTGGTAAACCATAAGTAACTATTAAACTAGTTTTCATGCTTAAATTAAGACTATGTAAAACAACATAGTATATATCTAATTGAATATATAATCTAATAAAATATTATTCTAGCATTGGAATATGAATCCAAATATTCAAATTAGATTTATATAATATGTGGTCAAGAATTCTAGTATAATTATCAAAGTAAATCCTATTTAGGATAACATGCATAAGTCAATTTGAGTATACAAATTATCTATTTAAATAAAATAATCAATTTTATAATGATTATATAGATTAACTAGATTCAAGAATTTATAATAATTCAACTTGATCTTAAATGAATATTAAAAGAGTAATTATACAATCGATAGTATTAACATAATGCTTTCTCAACATAAAGAGAGTTAAGCTAAATGACTAATAATTTAATATATTTGAAGTACATCATCATATAAAAATTTAGCCATCTTACCCTTAAGCAAAATTCATCTTCCATTTTAATTCCACATCTCATTATTAGCACAAATCAACATCAACATGATTAACCTATAATAATCAAGATTACATACTATCGAGATCAAATATTAATAATGAAATGTAGTAAATAAATAAACATAATTACATAAATTGTTACCAAATTAATTCACACGTATGTGATATCATTGAAGCATTAAACAAAAAGTGAATGAATTGGATAAACCCTCCCAACCAACCCTATGATCTTAACTATCGGTGGCCCTCACCACCCCAACCATCAATAAGATGTTGGTTGTGGCAACTAGGGATGTGAATAGAATTTTGAGTACTTAAATTTTCAACTAGAAGACATCTTGAAGATAAAATAATACAAGAAAGACAAAGAATTGAGTCCAAGGTGAGATGAGAATAAATAATCCATCTTCAATATAGATCAAAAATAGGGATGATGGACATGTCTACCAAATGATATATAATGGATTAATAATTAATCCACTATATAGTCTTCATATTAACCACCTTGGATCCTTGCCCAAGTTATGGCTAGCCTTAACCATCTTGATTTCCAATGTCTGTTATTATATAATTTACCTATTTACTTTAATCATTTAGGTTTAGCCTAGGAATGGTAACTAGATAATATACAACAAAACAATGAACCACATAAACATCCAAATAAGTTAGTTTATTCAAACTTGAATAATAATTTAAACCGAAATATAACATTCTAAAGTTTGAAAGGTTCAAAACAAAGCCAAATTTTTTATAAAATCAAATGAAAACTCCTTTATACTTCTTCAACATCCTCTCAAACCCAACAAAACATAACCAAGTATGCCAATTAATAGAGGCAAGTCTATAAGTATTACACTAGAGCCAATCACAGAAAATTAACCAACTTAAACATGCCTTTAAAATCAATATGTTTGAACACATCTGACTATTAAAACACAATATAAGTTTAACTCCCAAAACATATTCAACTTGTTCCTTAAATAATCACAACTTACTAATTTGAAATGCAGTCAAGGATAGCAAAGAAATCCCATCATATATTTAAAATCTTTGATACAAGACACTACCATAAAACCTAGTAGTTTAAAAGTCATGACATAATGATCAAAACACAATCACCAATAACAAAACCTAATTTGAAATTTAAATTCAAATCCATGATATTTATATATACACAATCAACATATATATTTATAAATTCTATTAAAGTCATGTAAACACAGTCACTTCAATACCCAAAATTATTTGACTATTCTGTTAAGACCATGATATAAGATATGATGTAGTCACAATATTAAAACCTAATGACATTCGAATATAAATGTAGTCCAAAATCCCTATCAAAATTATCAAATATTCATGTCATGATTATATTCCAACTTATAAATCACTACATAAAAATACATAAACCTAGTAGAGTTATACAAAAATCTTAATCATAATTCATTTCCCAAAATCTAAAGGAAAACTAATGAAGGTAATAATAATAACATAGTTGAATAAAGAAGACATCAATATTCCTCAAAGTAAAGGTAAATGAACTCCATCATCCATAATAGTGAAACTAAAGTGAAAACAAGATCCATAGACAGAGAAACAAATAAACAAACATGAATCCATCTCAATGAAAAGATACATCCAAATTAAGATCCTAGCATTTATCTAAGAAAGAAAACAACATACTTATTTAAAGCCTAGGCACCCCAAAAAAAACTTTCATTACTCTATAAAAATATATGCATAGATGAACTAGATCAACCAATTAAAAAACACAACAACCTTATTTGTGTAAAATAAAGCCATAAAATTCCACAAATAGGTATAAATTTATATGCTCACAATGAGCCAAAGAAACCACTGACCATCAATTTAACACATAATAGATAAACCCTATGGGGTATCAAATCATAAAACCAACAAAAATATTTCCATTCACATAGGGTCAAGAAATGATTAAGTTTTAATAAAAAACAATGGATTCAAAATAATCACACACACACACACACACACACACACACACACACACACACACACACACACACACACACACACACACACACACACACACACACACACACACACACACACACACACACACACACACACACACACACACACAATTTCATATGCAAATTCCAACATTGATTATATCAAATCCTTACCAGGGTCTACATATGCATTCTGAAGTCTTAATACTTTTGACTGCATATGTTGCCTTTTATTTTTATTTATTTATTTTATAATTTTACATAGTAAAACAAATAACTAGGAAAAATGTAACTTAACCAAAATTAGAGATAGAAAAACTCAAAGACCAACAAGATAGAAACCAAAACCTCTAACTTTCAAAGAAAGTTTTGTATCCAAAAATTCAGCATGGCTACCATAAAAACTAGTCAAACTCCCATTGTTCTCCACAATTTTCTTTCACATTCCTAACCCCATCAAGTCTTTCCATCTTCCATCCAACTTCCCTTTCTCTCTTTCCACTTTCCCCATACCCATTCAATGTTCACATTGAATGTGAGGAGAATGAAATCCTCCTCCATTCCCCAAGGCAATCCCACACCAAATTCACCATAATGATCATTAATTGACCTATCTAGAAAGCTCAATCTACCAACCCAACCACCAACTAATGAGAACATGGGTTAGAGTTTAAACCATATAATTAATGCTAACAAAGTGGATTACCATCGTAAACCCTGTGGCCTATACTATTAGGCAAAACAAATACCAATAAATCAAATGAACGTAATATGCCATCGACTTAAGTTAAATAAAACAAAAAATGTAAATCTATTAAACCATATTTAAATGTTAATGTTAATTCCACCACAAACATAACTAAGCCATGAAACATTTATGCCATCACCTTAGGATATAAGGTATTTATATAGTCTAAGGGTTAGTCCAAGGGTGTCAAGGGTATGTCTAGGTAGGTCTTAGGTAAAACATCCAATTAGGTAAGTAGGGTCCATGCAAGGGTACATGTATGAATAAGAGTTTTCATGAAAGGAACATACTAAAATAAATCATGAAGGTAGAACAAAAGACTATGGCCATAATGATAATGGAAAATAATGACTTGAGATAAAAGGCAAAAGTATAACAACAACCATCAAATACATTAAGTACTAATTTTAGGACAATGATATAATCAATGACCAACCAAGATGTTTGGAGGATAAAAAATAGAACCAAAACAAGTATACTTATCAGACTTATTTGACTACTCAAAATTCCTTCAATACCAGGTGTACCACTACCAACATCTGCTTAACTCATAGATATAACTTACAACCACCAAAAGTACATCAATAGTACCATATCAAAAATTGATAAATAATTATAGATTTATAATAATATCAATTATAGTAATTAGTCCATAAAATTATTAAATGAAAAATTAAATATGTAGTCCAAATACCACTATAACAAGTACCATCATATAATCCAACTGAAGTAAAAAACTAATAGTTAACTTTACAACAACAATAATAACAATGTTTTAACAGTAAAGTAGATCATAAAAAGGTGGGATCATAAGATAAAGTTACATTTTTTAAATTATTGGTAGAGATCACACATTCAACTGTGTATGTTGCAGGTCTACACCTGAGGCTGAGGAGTCCAATCCATTCCCAAGCCTTAAGGCATGTGTTTAAAAATTTAAATATAAGAACCATGTACGTGAAACTACCACACATTTATAACTAATTGTAGTCATATAAAATACAAAATTTGGTAACTTAAATTTGGCTATTGACACCCAATCCATAGGTGTATTTTACTTGCTCTCTTAACCCTCACAGGCATGTTTACACTGATTCTTAGTCATCCATAGTATCTCAAATTGAACCCTTGCAAACCAAAATTTCTCTTTTCATGCTTAATCTATCCCCCTAGGTCTTGAACCCTTTGGACAACAATACCCAACTTGGACTACAGTGTTGAAACCTAAGGTGTCCTATTTTTGGCATTATTGTCCAAGAGTACTTTGGCTTCTAATGGTTATATTCTACCAAATTATTATCCTAATTCATGTTGGCCTAACATGAATTCATTTAGCCCATGATCATTAAATCCCCTATAAAATGCCATTCAAAGTCCGTTTAGAAGGGTTGACACTCATTTAAAAGAAAGAAGCAAGAATACAAGAATGAGTACTCAAGCACTCTTCCTTATTCTCTACATACAACTATCTAATAATATTTCAAGCTTATTCAAACCTTTATACTAATCCTTGGTCATTCCAAGTACACATAGTTTCACATTTACTTGCATTTTCATCACACTATTGCACCATGTACTTCAATGGGAAAAATACATTAGCTTGATCCCTCCTCAAAGTATTGGTGTGTAGGTAGTGTGCCCACACACAGTGTGTGAAGCATGTCCAACATATCCTTTACATACTAACCCCTTTTCACTATCTATCAAAGTTCCATTTAATTGCATAAAAGATACAAGCACATAAATAATTATATCTATAGGGAGTTTCATTGATAGTAAAGATCTGAAATTTGGTACACAAGATCACATAGATGACACAAACAAAACCCAAAAAAAATCATATTTCTATTAGTAGTTTGGACAAAAATGATAAGACCAAGACTACATCACTGAACAACAAGGTTTCATATTTTTAATGGTCCTGTCCAATCAAAAAATGAAATCTAAATTCTTGTTTGTGATAGTTTCCTAAGTCCACACATAGATTTCTAGACCTTGTATCAGTCAAAACAACATAGAATTAGATAAGTTTAACTTTCTATATCTCACTAGTATTTTTAGAAAATCCTAATTACAATCAAATTTCAAAAATTAGTAGCCTAATGATTGTACATTATTTATTGGTTTTATCTACTTGGACACATTTATTATTTAGGAATTAAACACCTAATTTCCCAAAAATAATAAATCATTTGGTGAACCCGACTTACTTCAAATTTTGCATAAAAACCCTAGGGTAAATGCCTAGATGATTCTTCCCATTAATTTTTGATTTTTTTATTGAATATTAATATCAAAAATTCCTTTCAACTTCTCAAATTTTGTAGTAAAATTTAAAAAATAAATTTATTTCAAACCTTGGTTGCATCAACTAGCTCCCAATAAATTTTCCAATCATTTTTTGAATTTTTAGTTACATATTAAAATCAGAAAATCACTTCAAATTTAAAAAATTCATAATTTCAAAAAACATTTATTTTTCTCAAAACCCTAGTTGTATTTACTAGGTCCCATTAAATAAAGCATTATCCCATAAATTTATGGATTTTTAGTTTCATACTTAGCTTAGAAATTCAATTTCAATTTAAAAAATTCATAGTATTTTGTAAAAATATTTTTGAAAAATCCCTAGTTGCATATACTATCACCTATTTCCTTCTTGAGGTATCACCTTACATGTTTGGGAATTTCATATCCTTTTTTTATAATTTTTAATTGACTATTACTAAGACTTTATGTTTCTTATATTCAATGCTTTCGATTTCTAGCATATTTCCTATTAAAAATTATTGCAAAACATTCAAACACATTTAAATTTGTTTTCCTACTTTAATAATGGCCTAATATACCAGTTTTGATGAAACTAATAAAATAGAAACTCAAGAACTCTTAACCAAACATCTAGATATGCAAAATGGCATGCCTAGAATTCTATAAGAGGAACAATAAAAAGTGAACAATGGTCAATCTTCTCAAACCACAGAGCCACTAGTTTCAAATGACACTACTAGGGCAACTATGTCTCAACAACCCCCTATAGTAGCCCAACCTTCTTCTATGCCACTAGTTATAATTGGTACATCCCTATTTCCTGATGTGGCAACCCTTGTACAAGAGATAAGATCTCTTCAATCCAAGGTGCAACATCTTGAGTAAGGTGTCTCTAGACCTACATAGGCATTGGATTATTTTGCTTTACTACATACACCATTGGCATGTCACAATGCATATACACCCTTTTCATAAGGTTTTATTTAAACCAAGCTTACTCTCTATGATGTCAAGGGTGATCCAGAGACACATTTGAGATCTTTTCACGTAGCATGCTTAGACTATGTACCTAATGACTGGCTACTTACCAAGTAATTTCTATGGAGTCTAAAGGATTATGCATTAAAATTATTCTATAGTCTACTAAATTAGTCAATCAATGCATTCAATCCTTTAGCCAACATGTTCCTAGCACATTTTAGTATCAACATTGGTGATAAGGTCTCTTATGCATATATTTCACAAAAAAAAAAGAAATCAAATGAGCATCTCATAGACTATGTGCTTCAATATAAGACCATCTTGGCTAAGATGATTAACCCCATGGTAGATTAGGAGTTACAAGATCTTTTCAAACAAATCCTTTTTCAAGCATTTCATGAATCTATTATGTTTAAAAGATTCTCTTCCTTCACTGAATTGTGTCATACACTAAAGGAAAAAGAAGTGAAACTCATTTCAATGGGCAAACTCAAGTATACAAGCATTCCAGACATAACAAACAAGAGTAACAACAAAGTCCCATACAAGGTCAAAGTCAATGATAACAAGAATCAAAATCAACAAACCATTAATGCAACTTTAGAGCCCCCTCAACATGTTGTTTATCATCACCTCCTTGGTGTAAATTTACCAATCTACTAGTTTCTCCAACTAGAGTTTTACAACAGTTATTGGAATGTAACATCATCACTCTCCCACTTATTCAAGAATTTGACCCAACAAAGCCTCTTGCATGGGGATATGATCAACATGCATTTTGTTATTTTCATAGGGCACCGAGCCATACTATAAATAGATGCATCAATTTGAGACATAAGATACATTACTTGATAGATGAAAACCTACTTGATCTTGGTACTTTAGTTGAGCCTCCAAAGGAAAATCTAACACATGATAAAGCTCTGAAAATCTTCTCAGATCCATTTCCATATAATTCTAAATAATAGAAAGGAGACACATCAGGGGTTCACCACACATACCATGCACATCCTCCACCAATTACATACCAAGCACCTTTAGTCAAGTCACATCATTTGAGTGGTATGATAGGTGTGTATGAGTCTAGGGTTCTAACTAGACCTTCAATATCCTTCTCAGATCATGAGATTGTTGAGGATAATTTAGATTATAGTGTACTCTTTATTGGAGCACATATTCTTAAACAACTCATTCACAGTGTTCTCATCGATAAGGGTTCCAATGTCAACATGTGTACCATTACATTATTATAATATTTGGGCTATTCAAAGTAGGATATCACTCTGATAGATATAGTTATCAATAGATTTAGTGGGCACATACATATTTCATTAGATGATATTGTACTTCATTTATAGACTTGCCAAACATATGTGACCACACATTTCACCATAGTTCCTAGTGTAGGAGTTTTTGATATGTTACTTGGTCACCCATAGATTTATAAAATTTAATCAGTACCATCTATAGTTAACAGATTCATGAAACTCATTCATGTTAATTAGGCTATTATAGTTGGTGGAGCTCTATATGAGTTACCACTACCCACTTTAGATCCATCTACTTTGTAGTTACCAGTTCTAACTTCTTCACTAGTTTCAATTTCCTCACCAGTTATAGTTATTCCTCTGATACAGATTCAAACATAGTTGATGCATCCATCACTAATATAAAGGGTTCATACAACTCTATAGCTTTACGATTATAGATAGATTTTAGCTATATTTTTCACACCCAAATTAGTTTTATTGAGATCTCATGAGTCTACACATAGATCTCATGTTCAGAGAGCTTCTCCTACTTCCAAATGGGTCCCTACAAGCTCTATAATTACATCTAATTCTCAGATTTATAGAGGGACCCCATAAATAGTTTCTAATTTAAATATTTTAGAACATTTACAATGCACATAGATTTTAGAGTCACAATCTTAGCCTTTCCATCATGCTTCATGATCATGCATGATACCTTTGTTTGATATAAAACACCATGACAGGGAGTCTCTTCTGAGGCTCATCAGTTAGCATCATTTCTTCTCAGTATTTCCTATATATAACATTTCAAAAATTTCAAAAACATTCAAAAATGTCAAAACACCAAAAATATATCTATTGTATGCATCATCCATTCTTTACATTTCCAATATCATGATAGGACTTACATTTACTATTTCATGCTATTGTATGTCAATTTATCTACATTACCATGCTTCACTTGACCTTCTTTGAGTGTGTTCAATGAAATCTAGTGACTTGATTACCTCACTCTACCCATTGAGGGGCATCATACTTCCATATTAGAGACACACACTGATATACATACCCATTGGGGGCATCTTCTAAATGACTACACCATCTAGGTTATGTCATTAATACACTACACACTCTGATTTATCATCTTGATGTACATTACTTACTAGATTATACAAATTACTATATTGAAATCTCAATAGTATATAGAAATTTTGTATTTCTTAGCATATACCTAGTCTTTTACTAATATGTCTTGCGTACTTTCACTCTTACTTTAATTAGTTAGATGTGATTCTATCTTCTAGTATATTCATGATTTCCTTTCTTGTTTAGCATAGCTTGATGTGTTTGCATTTTCTCAATTCTTGTTCCATGCCTTGTATGTGTTTTAGGACATTTTCCAATGTAATTTGATTCTATTCATGTGTATGCCTCAGTAAATTTTCCAATGTCCTTTACTTCTACTCTTCTATGTGCCTATGGACCTTGTGCCAACATTACTTGCTTCACTTGTATGTGTATGTGGCATTTGAACATGCCATGTATGATTGATTTCCATTTTGAGTGACATGTGCCCATGTTCCTTGATTTCATGACCCCTTGGCCACCCTTGTATGCTTCTTGCTTCTTGATTTATGTGCTTGTTTCTTGATTTATTTTTAGTTGTTGTAATGCCATGGTCTATATCATTAATGTTCCTTGCTTTCTTGGATGCCATGATGGATATCATGCTCCATCCCTCTAACTAACAACTAACACTATCAATTATAGTTCATTATATTACACATTCTATTACATTGTTACATCTATCTAAGCATACCCCTCTTTGATCTAACAATCTCTCAATACAAACTATGTGATATCTTAAGATATCTTATTGATTATCATTGATACATCGTGTATATTTCTAGCTTAACACACTTTTAGGGCCTTTTTTTTAGGGTAAGCATTAAAACATATTCATTATCACCCTCAGAAAAGGGGGAAACAAATAAAGGTTTTGTCATAAAGATAAGAGCTCCTAATAGAGGATTTTTTTAGATCACTCAAAACATAATCTAGACATCAAACTAGGCAGAATAGACTAGGTAGACAACAAAAAAACCAAAATAGTTGTCAGATTTATTCTTGGATAATAGTGCCAAAGCTTGACTATAATGCCAAATAACAAGGTGTCCTATTTTTATCACTCTTATCTAGATAATAAAAAAATTATCTTTTACAAAAATAGATATAAAAGTGAGTTTGGTCATAGGTTTGTTAGCTCAACACAGTCTAGATTCAACATGTTTAAGTACAATTTTTGCTTAAAATATTCAGATATAGGGGGGTATCATGTATAGAATGATGGTTCTCACTTCTAATTTTAGATTAGATAGTTGATATAACTTTTAGATCAGAATCCATGTTCCAAACACTAGTGATTGGGGGCAATCTACACAGCACATTGATCCTTCCCTTTTTTTGAGTTTAATTTATTTTCCAAGCATTTTTCAACAATTACATGCCTTACTCCATCTACAGGTGGTTAACATCCTTTTTCAAGTTTGGCTTTCATACAAGATTAAATTTTGAGTACTTGAGTTCCCATGTTGGCTTCCATAGAAGCCCATTGCACTAGTTTCAAAGTGGCTTTCATACAAGCCTAATCTCCACCTTTCAAAGTGGCCAAGATGGCCTAGTTTTTAGCATAAATTTAGCTATCCATCTTAATATTATCAGATCATATTACTTTCATGGGCTTTATGAGCCATCTCATATGATATCTATTCCATATCAATTTTACTTCATAGCTTCACTCAGTGGGCAATGATGGAGCCAAAGGACCAACCTTTGTATTCTTGAACCACTTTTTAGTAAATTGAGCACTTAGCTCTAGTCATGATATTACTTTTGGTACAACACACACCAACATAATCTAGCATCACAATAAGTTTTGTATTAGTTCATGTACCGATTGAGGTATATTCATTTGTTTATCTTCCTCTCTTTCTTACCCAACTTTTGTACGTTCTTATTTTAGATATAGCATATCTATTAAGGACTGATCTACTCTACGTTTTTCATTATATATTCACACTTCACATTATGCTCTCTTTACATATATCCATCATCACACAGCTTCATGATCTTCACCTTTACAGGTAAGTTTAGGTATGCTTTCTATTTTTCCTTTATCCTAGTATTTTATTTTGCAACATCACTAAAATAAAGTGGGGGGGGGGAATGTAGTCATATAAAATGCAAAATTTGGTAACTTAAGTGTGTCTATTTATACCCAATCCATAAGTCTATCTTACTTGCTCTCTTAACCCTCATAAACATGTTTTCACTGATTCTCAGTCATATGTAGCCTCCCAGACTGAACCCTTACAAACCCAGATTACTCTTTTCATGCTTAATCTATCCCCTTAGGTCCTAGACCCTTTAGACAATAGCACCCAACTTGGACTACAATACAAAAACCCAGGGTGTCATATTTCTAGCACTATTACCTAAGTGTATTTTGGCTTTTAATGGTCATATTCTCCTGAATCCTTATCCTAATTCATTTCAGCCTAAAATGAATTCATTTAACCCATGATCATTAAATCCCCTATAAAAGTCCATTCAAAGTTCATTTAGAAGTGTTTGCCCTCATTTACAAGATAGAAGAAAGAATACAAGTAATACTACTCAAGCAGTCTTACCTATTCTTTTCATACAACCATATAATAGTATTTCATGCTTATTTAAACCTTTATACTAGTCCTTGGTCATTCCAAGTACACCCAGTTTCACATTTACTTGAATTTTCATCATACTATTACACCAAACACTTCAAAGGGAGAACTACATTAGCTTGATCCCTCCTCAAAGTATTGGTATGTAGGTAGCATGACTACACATAGGGTGTGAAGTGCATCCAGCATATCCTTTACACACTAACCCCTTTTCCCTATGTGCCAAAGTTCTATTTAATTGCATAGAAAATACAAACACATGAAGAATCAGATCTATATTGATTTTTATTGACAATGAAGATTTGAAATTTGGTACACAAGATCACATAATTAAGGTGAACAAAACCTTAAAAAATCATATCTCTATGAGCAGTTTGGACAATAGCAGTAAGACCATGACTATAGCACTAGAAAATAAAGTGTCTTGTTTTCAACAATCCTATCTAATCAAAAAATGAACTCCAAATTCCTATTTGTGACATTTTCCTAAGGTTGCACACAGATTTCTAGACCTTGTATCACTTGGAAGAACACAGAATTAGATAAGTTTAATTTTATGTATCTCACTATAATTTTTAGAAAATCCCTAATTACAATAAAATTTCAAAAATCAAAAGCCAAATATTGTACATTATTTATTGGTTCTATCTACTCAATCCTATTTATTATTTAGGAATTAAACACCTAATTTCCCCAAAAAAATAAATCACTAATACATACACAGAATATTTTATTACTAGTTATTGAAGCTACGTACATGGTTTTAGTCTTTAATTACATACATGATATTACTGTTATAAAAGTACATACATGAAAGAGTTTAGTATTAGATTCACATGCATAATATATAAATAAAATAAACATTTAAATATAATATTACATTTAACTATGGATATTTAGGTTTTTATAATTTAAGTTATATTTTATTTATATACTTTCAGGATGTTTTAGAGTGGTTTTGGACCTCTAGGAGCTATAATGAAAATTATGGGTTTTGGAGGATCCTATCATATTTTAGACTTAGTCAGATTCTAGAGTTTTAGACTTATCCATATTTTAGGGTTTCAAGATTCTAGGTAGACATCATAGGAGATATGAAGGCTACATGAAGGGATGTAGGTATGAAATAATAGTATTAGAACATCTCTCATAAAGTGCCACAAGTTGATCCCACCTCATTCCTTATACACCCATTATGGTATACACTTTGGGATAAATGCATCGATGAGCACCTAATGCATACATGAACCATATAATGCACAAAGGCATACACAACATAATTTCTAGTTATGAGGTACATTTTTAATAATAATCCCATAAAGAAAACAAATAGATCATGGATATTTTAGCTATATTTTGATACATTTAAGCATTAGTCAATTGGGGTAATTAGTGATGTGATTTGGGACAAATTGAGCACTATAAACCTAATTATTATTCTAAATGGTGTTAATTAGTGCTTAAATGATTGGTTTAGGTTTTAAAGAGTTTATGATTTAGGATTTAGGGCTTAGGGATTAGGGTTTGAGGTATATGGTTTAGGGTCCAATAGTGAAGGTAATTGGGGACAATTTAAGCTTGTTGAACCTAATTAAAAATATAAAATATGATTTTGGGCACAATTATCCCCAATGTCATCACATGTTGAGATAATTAGTCAATTGAGGTAATAAGTGATGTAATTTGGGATAAATTGATCCTTATGAAAATAATTATTAATCTAAAGGATGTTAATTAGGTAAAAATTGATTGCTTTGGGGTTTAAGGTTTATGGTTTAGGGATTAGGGTTTAGAGCTTAGGATATAACGTATAAGATTTAGGTTTTAGGGTATAGGGCCCAATCATAAAGGCAATTAGGGCCAATTTGAGCTTGTTGAACTTATTTGTGACTACAAAATGTGATTTTAGGATCAATTAGCCAATATCATCATAGATTGAACCAATTAGTCAATTATGGAAATCAATGATGCAAATTAGACCGAATTAAACCCCATAATCCTAATTTTTAACCTAAATAATGTTAATTTGGGCTAAATTAATTGGTTTAATGTTTATGATTTAGGATTTAAGGTTTAAGGCTTAGGTTTTAAGGTATATGGTTTAGGGTATAGGGTCCAATTCCAAAGACAATTGGGGATAATTTAAGCTTATTCAACCTATTTATGACTATATAATATGATTTTGGGCTCAATTATCCCTTATGTAATCATATATTGAGCCAATTAGTCAATTGGGGCATTTAGTGATTTGATTTTGGCTAGATTGAGTCTTATGAACCTAATTCTTAGTCTAAATGATGTTAGTTGGGGTTGAAATGATTGGTTTAGGATTAAAGAGTTTATGATTTAGGTTTTAGGGTTTAGGTCTTAGGGTTTTAGTTACATGTTTTATGGTTTGGGGTATAGGGTCTAATCACGAAGGCAATCATGGCTAATTTGAGCTCGTTAGACCTACTTATGGCTATAAAATGTGATTTTAGACACAATTAGTCCCAACGTCTTCACAGGGTTAGCCAATTAGTTAATTGGGGAAATAAGTGATGAGACTTAGGCTAAATTAAGCCCTATGAAAATAATTATTACTCTAAAGGATGTTAATTGGGACTAAATCAATTGATTTAGGTTTTAGGGTTTAATATTTAGTGCTTAGGATGAGGTATAAGGTTTAGGTTTTAGTGTATAGGGTCCAATCATGAAGGTAATCAGGGCCAATTTAAGTTTGTTAAACCTATTTATGACTACAAAATGTGATTTTAAGCTCAATTATCCCTAATGTCATCATAAATTGAGCTAATTAGTTAATTGGGGTAATCATTTGGGTTAAATTTAGCCTTGTAAACCTAATTCTTACTCTAAAGGACATTAATTTGGGATAAATTAATTGGTTTAAGGTTTAGGGCATACTATTTAAGGTATAGGGTTTACGGTATAGGGTCTAATTACAAAGGTAATTGGGGAAAATTTAATCTTATTAATCCTATTTATGACTACAAAATGTGATTTTAAGCTCAATTAGCCTTGACGTCATCACATATTGAGCTAATTAGTCAATTAGGGAAATTAATGATGTAATTTGGGACAAATTGAGCCATGGGAACTTAATTATTAGTTTAAATGATGTTAATTAGGGATAAAGAAATTGGTTTAGACTTAAAGAGTTTAAAATTTATGGCTTAGGGCTTAAGGTATATGGTTTATGGTTTATGGTATAGGGTTTAATTGTGAAGGTAGTTGGGGCTAATTTTAGCTTGTTCAACCTATTTATGACTATAGAATATGATTTTGGGCTTAATTAGCCCTAATGTCATCATAGGTTGAGCCAATTAGTCAATTGGGGTAATAAGTGATGCAATTTAGGTTGAATTAAGCCATATAAAATTAATTATTACTCTAAATGATGTTAATTAGGGCTAAATCGATTGATTAAGGGTTTAGGGTTTATAATTTAGGGTTTAAGGTTTAGTGATTAGGGTATAGGGTATAAAGTTTAGGTTTTAGGGTTAGGGTTAAATAACAAAGGCTATTGGGAACAATTTAAGCTCATTAAACCTATTTATGACTACAAAATGTGATTTTGGGCCCAATTTGTCATAATGTCATCATAGATTGAGCTAATTAGTCAATTGGGTCAATTCATGATGTGATTTGTGCCAAATTAAGTCTTGTGAACCTAATTCTTAATCTAAAAGATGTTAATTTGGGATAGATTGATTGGTTTAGGGTTTATGATTTAGGGTTTAAAGTTTAGGGCATAGGGTTTAAGGTATAGGGTTTAGGGTATAGGGTTTAATCATAATGGCAAGGATTTTTTAATTGGATACTAATTTATAGGGGTGTTCGATTAATTGGGAGTAACCAAAAAAGTAAAACATACTTAAATTTATCAACACATGGAATAAATATCCACAATTCGTAGAATGAAAGAAGTGAGGTGTGTGTTTTCTCCATGGGATTGTTGTTAGAAATGCATCCCAAAATTATAAATCATATTGTGTATGATTTTTTGGATTAGATGGTTCCTTTAAGCATTAGGGGATCACCAATACATTTATCCTAGAGTGTATACCTTAAGGGGTGTATAGGGAATGGAGTGAGATTAGCTTGTGGCACTTTGTGAGAGACTTTCTCATACTATTCTATCATACCTACATCCCTTCATGCAACAATCATACCTCTTATGATGTCTCCATAAAATATTGAAACCCTAAACTATGGATAAGTTTGAAACCCTAAAATTGGAAAATCTAAATAAGTCTAAAATATGATAGGATCCTTCAAAACCTAGAATTTACGTTATAGCTCCTAGAAGTTTGAAACCACTCTCAAATATCTTAAAAGTATTTAAATAAAATATAACTTAAAGTATAAGAAACTAAATATCCATATCTAAATGTAAACTTATACTTAAATGTTTATTTTATTTATATACCATGCATACCAATCTAATACTAAACTATTCTGCATACGTGCTTTTATAAAAACACTACCATTTACCCAATTCTAAAGATTAAAAATGTGTATGCAGTTCTAAATATTAAAATTACATACATAGTTATAAAGAATAAAACTACATACGCAATTCTAAAGACTAAAAATTCATATATGGTTCTAAAGACTAAAATCACATACATGATCCTGGCTCAATGATTACCAAGCCTATGTTCCAATACCATGTACACATTTTTTTAAAACCATGTTTGTGAAAATGTTGAAATCTGTTTGAATGTAAAATATGTCCATTTTTTGGCCCCCTAACTCTGTGCACTTACCATCTTACCTTTGTTATATTTCAAGAAGTAGGCCATTTAAAATTTACATTTATTTTATCTCCATCCATTCTTTTCCAAGAAATACCAAACTCTTTTGCATAAATATAAACTTTTTAAAATTTAGATAGAGCTCTTCCTTTCTCAATATTTCTAGTATTATTCTAAAATTATTTACTGAATATCAAAATATACTACCACAAAATTAACAATATAAAGTCATAACATAATGTATTTCACCCTCATAAATGTGTTAGGAGCATTGGAGATTCTAATTGACATCACCATCCACTTATATAAACCATTCTTGGTATTGAATTCTATATTCCATTCATATCCTTCTCGAATCCAAATTTTAAAGTAGTCGCTCCATAGATAAATCTTACTAAATTATGTAACTCTTGAAAGTACATCCATATATATTCTATATGAGGTATAAGAAATCTATATTCTAAGGTGATCTTGTTTATTTCTCTATTATCAACACACATCCTATATGTCCCATCCTTCTTTGGATTTATCAACTTAGGACTTGAAAATGAGATCATACTCTCTATCACTACAACTTTTCTCACCAACTAATTCACCTTCCTATTCAATTGTAAATGTTTGATTGGGCTCATCTATTATTTAACCCTAAATTAGTTTGGGTCAATATATTATAGGGTTAAGAATATAGAAATAAATAAGGACAAGGGTGATAAATAGATCTATAGTAGGACAATTAATTTGAAAACTCAGATAAAAAATGTTTTAAATTTAAATGTTGAGATATACTAAAAATATAAAGCATAACTGTTGATTGATATTGTAATAAATTAGAAACAAGATTACTTAGCTGGTTTACTATGCATATCAATATATGGGTTGAAATGGGATAAAAGTGGAATGGATCAAGATTCTAAAATAGTAGTCAGATTTTGTAATTTTACACTATGTGGCCTCAAATGCTTGAGTCAGATCAAGATGGTTATGTTGATGCTACTATATGATTACGATGCAAGTGTCCATTATGAAATATTAACTAAATCTAAATGTAACCACCTAAAGCCTTTAGGGTTTTCTATTAATGTTACTTTGGTGTGTTTATATCTCATGCATAGGTTATTTGTCTTTGTCAAATGCTCAAAACCTTAACTTCCTCACCCTTGGAGTGACTTTAATAAAAATAGGTTAGTTTGCACATAGATTGAGCTTCTCCAAGGACCCCTATGTCAATGATGACTGCCTACATAGCCAATACTCTAAAGAGGCCTTAGACTTATGTTATTTTACCCTACGTGTTAGCTTGTGTGTGCATAAGTATGCAATGTGTGATAAGTAAATACATAGAGGTACCTAGATTATAACTTAGAAAATATGGCTCATGAAATTTTCCTTCTATATTTAATATTGGTAGATGGGTTGTCCCTATGAATGATATTAAAATAAGAAATAATAGGGAAGCTTTGATCACTTGATTACTTAATTGAGTGTTTTTGGTTAGTATCCTTGTGAGTTTCTAGGTTTAAGTTAGGTGAGGAATGAATGAAAGTTTATATTGTATATATGCCAATCCCTTTTAAAAATATCTCATGTTAAATCACTTAGGATGACCATAAGGATATGTTAAAATTGTAAATTTTATGACTTTAGGGCACTAGACACTTAGTTTAGCACATGACACTTTCATTAACATAGGCATCTAACTAGGATACAAGTGTAAGGGAAGATAGAAAATAGGTATAGGTCAAAAAATTGTATAGGATGATAATAAGTAGGTTTATAATTTTTTTTATAAACATATAAGGCTTGGTCATCATAATAACATATGGTCAGACTAAAATATAAGTAATAGGTATAAGAGATAGTGGATGAAAGCCTTTTAGTAGGGGGAAGGTCTAGGAATTGAATGGTACAACCATGAGAAGTACTTGCCAATTACATAAGAATGATGTTCTATATAATTTAGATTTAGTGAATACATTTATCCTCCCTTTAATATAGTAATAAAATTGTTAATTTAAAGGAAAATAAATGTGTATCTAGGTGTGTATAACACACATTGTCTTTATGTGATCCCAAATTGAGTGATTTAATGGTGACTAACCTAGAATCAAGAGCATGTTATAGTATATAATTAGTGCATATAATTTAGAATTGGAATAATTTGAAATTCTAGAAATTAAAGAGAGCAAGGTTAGGAGTACATCTATGTATAGATGTAACCATCTTGCCTTTTAGAAATTTGATTTGAAAAGATGTTTCATTATAAAGCTTTGAAATTAATATTAGGACAAATGTAAAACCTAAAAGTGCATATTTATATAAATATTGGAGGGTGACTTGCCCCCAACCTTAAATAAAGGTGAGTTTCCACTTGATAGTTGAGACTATCTCAACCATGAAACCTAGTCATACTTATAACCTGGTGAATATGAGTGATCCAATTCAACTCAAACCATAAATATGGTGAGGGTGGATGATTTGATCAATTCACCCAATAAACTTGGTAATATTGAGTGATGTAATCACCTTAAATTTTCTAAAATCAAACCAAATTCTATAGTAAATTGATTCAATAACATTTCATAAAAGTTCATACTAGTGTATGATAAAGTCCATAGAAGTGTTTGAAATATAAAAACTGATTTGAGTTTGAAAATTAAGGTGCTCTTTTTCATGGCATATGCACCTCATACATGTCTCAAGATGAAACTTAGGTATAAAAATAGTACCAATGTATATAATGCCACCAAAAATGTGTATCTAAGTTATATAACTGTGCAATTTTGTCAATTTGTAAATTATGCAAGTGTGAATAAAATGTTTCTATGACATGTGCCCTCTAAATATGGAGAATCTAAGAACTATGTAAATATGAAAATCATGTTTCCATAACATTCCCCCACTGAATCTAAAACTATGAAAATGTGGAAGCCATGCCTCTATGACACACCCCTATTGATATTCCCCACTTTTGAGGTGAGGGGAAGTAAACACTAGTAGTCACCTTACCTCAAAAGGATAAGATAACTATATAATCTATGAATGTATCATGTAGCATATAAGAGTAACATGTCTAGGTAGATATAACAATGAGGTACATAGTATGTGATCATATCAACTCCTAAGTTACATGATGTGAATCATGACAACATTAGATAGTAGCAATATAAACTTAACAAGAAATAAAACACACACACAAGAGCACTCAAAATTAAATAAAAATATAATGGTCCAAGGAGACCTCATATAAGGGGCATGTTTAAATGTCTCAAAATCGAAAGGACATGACTTAGTTAGATGTCTATAAGATAAGGAATGACATATTTAAATGTCAAACTAAGGGAAAAAAAGAATAGGGGATGAAAACAATGGATCTTATTCAAATGATCGAATAAAAAATACAGTGTGATAAAATAAAAAGCAAGGAACACACACAATGAAGTGAAAAAATGAAAGCATGGATTCATAAACAACTAGCATAAGTATGTCATACTAGTCCCTAGATATATGTGTTAAATAAATATTAAGTATATAACATATCAAGTACACTGTGAAAGATATAAACATAGATAAAATCATGTGTGAGTATATGATATCAAACTTGATAATGGAAAATGATCATAGATTGATATAACCTGGGTGTATCATGATCAAAGAAGTAGATGCCCCCAATGTATATATGACATGAGTATATGGAAGGCCCAACATATGAAATTTCATAGATCATGTGCCTGTATCACACTCAAAAGATAAATGAAACATATGTGTATATATAAATATATGATATGTTATCTACTAACATAAAAATAAAAACATAGGAAAGAAAATCACATAAATTAGAAGGATTGAATATATTTTATGACTATCAATAGAAGTCATGTTTCAAAACTAAAATTTTATCATTTTATTTATAAAATGAAAATATAATAAGGATTTAATATTTAAATATTTACTTTCACATCGATATCAATTTGCAAATGGACTATATGCCTAAATTGGTGAATGTGACAAAGTTGGTAATTTGAATTTAGTCTTTGGAATATAGAAAGATTGTGATTTCCACAAAATATTTGTGGTCAATTGGCTCCACAATGGGGATGGATTTCATATTAGTTTATCACTACTTTTTCTAGTCTTTCTTATGATCTTGTCCATCATGTTTTCTTTCAATTATGCATAGTCTTATTACTGCTTTTCTAAGTTCAAATAGTCATTTTAAAAGTTTTTTTTCTAGTATTGTTTTATATAGTTTTACAGTGATCTACTCATAGTCAATGCTATTATGTAATGCTAACTATAATTACCACAATCCTTTTGTCAATACCTAATTTATAACTATTATTTGGTTAGAAATGGACAGTGATTAAATGTTGGGGGTTATCCTATCGCATAGAGGTGATCGTGTTTGGTATTATTAGAACTTTTTCATGGGTATATGTTGAATTATTATACAAATGATAAATAATTGAATGTTTTTGTTTAAGAATGTATGAAATTTAAAAATTATTTAATGAAAAATAAAATAGTTATCCTTGTAATAAACAACTTTAATATTTATAAGCATAATTTAAATTTTAGTAAGGTATAAAATAATGAAATGAATAAGTTTTTTTTTTTTTTGGAACAATTTTTTTTGGTTAATAAATATGCAAAATATGTTACTAATCAATGAATTGATATGTTAATTCAAAATCTTAAGGAACTATAACTTAGTTTGAGCCATGTGATAAAAAATATGAATATGATGTAGATTTTGGATAAATATTTTCATATTTGAGAGTTACAAAAGGTATAAATTTTAAAGAAGACTACCATATTTAGTTTTTTTTATAAGTTTGGGGAAGTTTTATGTGTCTAGGAGTGAATAGTTTAATTAATGAATAAATCATATATTTCAAAAATTTCACATCATTTTTGTGTTACACAAAACTTTGACACATTTTGAAGGATACATGAAATTGTTTTTTCAATATATAAGTTGATATTATAAAATTTATAAGGGTGTGTATTATGTAGTACAAATAAGGTTAGTAATAGAAATTCAGTATTATTTATGGTGCCAATACATTTTTTAGGAGGTTTTCCCATGTCAATGAAAGGTGTAACTACTTGTTAGTTATTATAGATTAGTTTAGTAATTTTTGAGTTCTCATTCAATTTAATTTTATTTAAGGGAAATAATGTGACTGTTTGATTTTTCACTAATGTTTAGGATCATTTTGGTTTATTTTATTCTATAATTTTTAATATATATTCAAAAAAATTGGTAAAAATTTATACATTGTGGGAGAATATAAATACCAATTCGATGAGGTCTACAAAATTTTATCAAAAAATCAATGAGAAAACTAATGTGGTGAAAAACATATAGGTATAACTATTGAGAGGATATAATAAGAAACATCCTAAGAATTGAGATAAAAATTAAACATATGCTCAACATTCCTATGATAAGGAAATTCATTAAATATTTTAATAATAAATCTCATTGTGAAATATGTTTTTGTCTACTTACTTACTAGGCCTTTTGATGTTGTGATGTGAAACCCACCAAAGAAGAAAGAAAGAGTTGATTCACACATATGTGATATGTTGAAAGTTTCATTGTCAAAACAAGGAAAATTCACCTGGAAGTGAAAGAGAGAATAAATAAAGGTGTATAATATTGAATCAAGTCCTCTAAAGGATGAGTAAAAGTGCACTATAATTGATGATGATAATAAGTGTTTTTTTTACTTGGCTGGCATATGTTGGCCTAGTGGATCAATTTACGTTGAGATAGTTGATGTTCTTTGTAGTGTAGTCGGATTAATAAATGACTCCCTTGACGTGGGTGATGTTATGAGTGGAGATGTAGGTACAAAATTAGATTGATTCATGGTATTTAAAATAATTATTTTTTAATTGGGAGATTTTGACAGTATTAGATTAATAGATGTTATAACAATGGAAAAAGAGTGAGAATAAAATGGTACCATTATATTTAATATATTTTTATAGATGTTAAGGGGGTAAAGTGTGTAGTGTGTTTAGATGTAGTGATAGAGGATGGATTAGGAGGTGGTTTCATATGAACAATATCCATGAAATGAGATGGATAAGTATCTTGAATGGTGTGAAAATCAGGAAATTTATTATAATGAGAACACAGATAAGGATAAATATATGATAGTACACACATCATGTTATTCATGTTGATTACATTTTCATCATTGGTTAGATAATTAGGGTCAATTTAAGTTTCTACAATAATGGAGTTATAAGGTTGAATAGTATGAGATTGATGATTAGGAAGTGGATCTTTATATATATAAAGTTGAAAATTAACTTGATTAAGATATTCATGCTTGAATTTGGAATCATGATATTTAGACACCTTTTCATATTCTTGTTGGAAATCGTGAATCATAGTTTCATGATCAAAATTCAGACAAAGGAGAAATACAAGAGAAAAGTTCCTAAGTTACCTACAGGTTTCATGAGAATGCCCCCAACTTTCATGATACAAACATAATTTGTGTGGAACATACCAATATTTGTTAGGGTGACAAGGTCAATTTATATTGTTGAAGGTTTAGGGATATGTTTTTGGATTTCCATCATGGAAAGAGGTTGGTGAGAATCTAAATTGTTCACATAGGTAGATGTGGAAGAAGGAGGATAAAAGGGAGTATGTGTGAATAGTTGAGAAAGAGTTTCATCATTTGAGCCATGTGGGAGAATAAAATGGAAGGTGTGAATAAAATCATAGGTATCTATGACACCATCCTTATGAACATGTCATATTTTCAATTTCATAACATGTGAGTCCCTGAGGAGGTTAGGAAGGCTTAAATTATCATATTAGGAAGTTTTGACATTTAGCTTTATCAAGGGCTTCTTCTAAATATTCTAGAGATAGATTCCTAACAAAATATTAGAGTTTAGAATGAAGATTATTAGTGAAAAAATTGAATAGATTATCTTCTAACATGATGTGTTTAACTTTGTTAGATAAGGATTTCCATCTTTTATGTAAATTTGAGTAGTTTTAGATTATGCCTATTTACAATTAATAAAATGGGCTAAACTATTTTCAAGTAGATCAGTGGTTTTAAATTACTAAACTAATGCATTTCCTAAGTCTTATAAATTAAATATAACATTGGACTTGAGTTGATTGTACCAATATAAAACATCACTTGAAAAGGTTTTAACTAGAATTTTAGTGGTAACAAAGGTATTTAGCTTAATTAAATATTTTTAAAGGTTACAAAAAAATTTTAAATGTAAATCAAAATCAATAGATCCATTATAAATGATAGTAGAAGTGATACCACCTATGTATAGATTTGAAATTTGAGGTATTAATGGTTCATTTTGAAGATGCTTGATGAATTTATTAAGAAGTGGGGGTTGAGAAATAAGATTACCCTTTGTATCTATAGAGGGGGGAGGGGGAGTTTGTATTTTTTAATCCCCATTGATGTTTTTGAGGATTTTTAAAATTGAAAAAGTTGATTTTGCATTTGCATCATTTTATTGGCATTATTAATTTGAAAATAAGCCAATTGATTCTTGGCTTGTAATAATATTTGATTAATATTTAGAGTTTATTTACAAGTATAAGCTACTTGAGATGCACTAGTGTTAGTATTAACATGAGTAGTAATATGAGCACTTAGAGTAGTACCACTAGAGGAAAGACCCATCATAGTAGTGGATATACCTGGTATAGTGGAAGACAAAGGAAGATAAGAAGTCATGTATTGATTTGTCCCAAATCCTATTGAAAGGGTAAGTGTAGGAGATTGGGGACATCCTTTATGGGGTCCCATCATGAGGTTATAAATGATCATAGGTATTTGACTATATTTATGGGTTTTCATTGATGAAAAGTATCATTTTGGCAGTGTATTCAAGATCTCTCTCATCCTCAACTGAGGGCATGTGGGGAGTATAATTAAAAGGATATAAATGTTTGGAAGTAGAGAGTGAATTATAATTATTTGTTCTAGTAGTTACATTAATATTGATTTTATCTTAATTATTGAAAATATTAAAATAATATTTAGGAGCTTTATGGGAGTTAGTCAAATCTATAATATTGTGTTATGTTCTTTGTTTAGAATCATCAAAGATATATTGCATGATGGAGAGTTGAAGTTAAAATTGTATCAACCAACTTAGTAAAGTACAAAAGTGAAAATTGATTAAATAGTTTGATGTAGTTACATAGACAGAGATGTAAAACACAAACTATATCGATCCTAGTTAATGTAGTCAGTAAAGGATAAATAGAAATAATGAGAATAAAATGTACTATATGGACTGTGGTTGATGTAGTTACATAGACAAAGATGTAAAACATAAACTATAATGAGCCTAGTTGATGTAATCAATAAATATAAGAAGAAATAGTGAGCATAAATTATACTATATTGACCTTGGTTGATGTAGTTACATAGAATGAAAGGTAGATATAAAATTATATTGAGCCTTATCGATGTAGTTAGATATGGATAAATTTAATAATATAAATTTTATCAAGCTTGGGTGATATACTTTTATAAAAAGAGTAGAGTAGATGTAAACTTAGTAGATTATATCAAACCTAGTTGATGTAAATTATTCACACACAGACAGTTATATCGATACTAGTTGGTGCAATTAGAACACACACCACATAACTGTATCAAAGTTGGCTGATATAATATAAAATATAGAATATCATAAAAATCAATAGATTAAAAATTTAACTATGTTTTAAAACTATTTATATGAAATGAAGATCAAGTAGATGTACTAAAAGGATGTGACTATTTTTTAGGCTCTCAAAGATGCTTGTCCATTAGATAATGTCAACCTAATATTTTAGAGTACTAACTATGGAGTAAGTACTGTTCCCATATCCCATTAAACCTAATTTTATGGGTAAGTTGAGACTAAATTTTTAGTGATAACCATTAACTGATGCACTATAAAATTAGATAGATGACTATCTTCTTAAGGTTTAACAAAATAAGAATTTTAGGTATTTTTGATATATTGTGAGGCACATGGAAACTAAATTGTATGTTTATCTTTGTATTACATGGATATGAGTATTGGGGCAAGCCCCTCACATCACAATGTATATTAAAAATAGAAAATGCTTATTTATAGAACACCAAACATAACTTCATGACAGTATCTAAGTCACTTGAAAACTACCAGAACATAGTTTCTAGGGAAAGCCAAATAAAGAGAAAATAATAGTAAAAAATCAATGTCAAAATTCAATGTCAAAAATCATTTTAAAACATTCAGTGAATTGAAATAAATATAAATCTAACTTGAAATTAAAGGCTTGATTAATTACTGAAAAGAAAGGTTAATTTGTCTTTTTTATGATGAAAAATGAAATAGATCCATTGCAGGTTAGCTCCATAGAATATGATAATTTTTTATGCGTGTTTTAGAGATAATTTTTTTATATAGCATATTGGAGTAAAAAAATAATAATCATATCATTTAGAAGGCCCAAAAACATAATAAATTGATTGTAAACAATCTATGGTTTTATGACAAGAATTATGGTAAGTTTTTGGGGTCCTTCAAATTACACCCAGGTATAATTCATATCGTATGAATGATGACATTTTTTAGTTTTTTTCATTTTTGTGGGTCTTTTCCAATTTTTTTTAGTGGGTGTGTATAATTCATACACTCTATATGGAGTTGTTGATTATGTATCCATATGGTTACATCATCCTTTTATGCCTTGCTAACTATATGCCACATGTCCCCCTATTATTGTGCCATATGGCATCTCTTTCGATTATGTATCATCCATCTATTTATCCCCTTATCACTACCATATGAACTTGATATTTAAATATTTATCCCCTAAGGGATATCCAACACCATTTAAGCCTTCAATTTGGATATATTTTCACTATGGGAGGCATATCGTGTAATCTAGGAGGCCTGGGGGTTTTTGTTTGGAATTGTATTTCTGATGCAGATGTAGTTAATATTATTTTGGACATGAGTTTTGTTAGTAAAACATATATTATAGCATAACCATGTGGAAGACCTCATTCAATCACTTTACCAAACTTATGTCGTGAGTTTCATTTGGAACTTTTGTATGTTGTATTGTTAAACTTTAAATTTTTTTTGAGTTATATATAGTGATTTGTATATTTTATTTTTGCATATTTTTTCTATAAATTTTATTATACTTAGAGGGTAAAATTTTAATTTTGGTGGTACCTTTCTTGTGCCATTTTTATTACATTTGAAAAATGCAATGACAACTTTCTTGCAAATTTTGACACACTCTTTTGAATATAGTTTTTTCAAAGACTAGGGGGTAAGGTCTAGTCTGACAGGTGGTCAAAGCTCTCCAAAATAAAAATTTTCAAATTTTTTTTGCTCTCCTACAAATCTTATTTGAGACATATCTTCTACATAAAAACTTCATTTTCAGAGCAATTTTTTTTAAATTGCATGTTTATCCTACATTTTATGGAACAATGCAATCCATTAGCTTTAAAAATTCACTTTTTATCCTTACCTTGAGAAGGGTGCCTAAAATGGCCTCATTGTCAAGACCTTATTAATATTTATATTTTATTTTCACATGGCAACTTTATGGGAAGCTCCTATATTTGTGAACATGTTATTTAAGAAATGGATTTTGAGCCGCTTGGGAAAATGATTCCTTAGTTTTTATATATTTTTTGATGCTTTGACATGATCATTTTTAATGAATTTTGGCATCCCAAATATAGCCTATTTATGTTTTTGAAGTAATGTATTTTTGGCCACTTGTACAAGACTTTTTCCAATTATTATGAGTTTCTTCACCATCTGGAGTAGTCAGTGACTAGTTTAATTTACCACTTCCAATCCTGCCATTTATTTCAAGACAACTCAAGTCCCTTTCTATGCACCTTACAACATTTTATAGGAGATATTCTATTTATTTTTTGTAAATATAACTTTATGTGCATGTTTTTTATAGCATAATAATGAGTTTTTTCCCTTGCATATACATGAGTATCTTATTAGACACTTTATTTTTTAGAACGCATTTGAGGATTGTAGTGTGTCTCATATTTTTATGGCATTAATTGGTATAATATTCTATATTTTTGACATCTTAATTAATAGGATGACCATCTACATGTTGTGATCAACATTTGGTCTGTCCACTATCTATCAAAATTGACAATTATCCACAAATAGCCATTTTTCATGGTTTTAAAATTACCACATTATTTTAGTGCTCTGAGTAGTGCATTCACACCACTCATACAAATATCATTATTTTTCATTAGGTTTTCAATTATGTTCATAACATCATCTAATTATGGATTAGGCCACTTCACAGTATTGTGAAGCTCACCATTATTCTCTAACGTCACTTACTTTAGTACTTCATCATAATATTTCAAGAGCCATCCACTGCTATCACCATTTTCTACCCAGTTCAACATTGAGGGTGGATGGGTGGGCAATGCTTCATCAGGTCCTTATTACATAATTTATTGAGATAAATTTTTCTATTGAGTGTGCCTCATATAGAGCATAAATATCTAATTTGACTTGGTAGCTAGAATGGGTTAACATCCATGTATTCCAACATAATAGATATATATATATATATATATATATATATATATATATATATATATATATATATATATATATATATATATATATATATATATATATATATATGGAAAGTCAAAATCACACTATATTTTATTGATAGTTATACATAGATATATCATCAAGACTAATTTTTGGGACCTATTTTCCAAGGATTCTAAGTCTCTTACATTTTTCTATAGACCTCCTTTTATTTCACTTAAGGGGGATGTTGGTGCAAATAATTGTTCACCTTTAGTTAAGTTAAGTAGTTAGTGTTTTAATTAAGGTTAGTTAGCATGTGCACATGTCCAAGTATTAATTTAATTTTTACCTACCTCACATGTGCCATGATAATTACATGCCAACTTTAATGTGATCAGGTGTGACTTTGTTATATATTCTCTTCTCCTACTTTGTATTTCAAGATACAAATACATGAATGTTAAATATTGGGTGAACCATTTTTAATATATTATTTCTCATTTTTTTTCTCTTCTCACCTCTCTCTTATGTGATCTATGCTTCAATTCCTATTTGATCTTAGCTAGAATAAATATTAATAAACTTTATTCACTTCTTATTTGATCCTTGATATACTAGATCTTAATAAACTTGATTAAACACTTCTTATTGACAATGACCTCATTTCCATTATTAAACTAAGAAATACGATAAGATTGAGGATGTTTCTCACAATGTAGACTTAGTTTCTCTAACATTTATTTATAAACCATGTTTTCACAACTTCTACCATCAATAACAACTCTACATACCTTTCTTCCTAAAATTCACATTGCTTAGAAAATATTTGTACGAAGCCATGAGTCCCCATTTTTCTTCACCATGTCTTTATCCTGCACATGTTCTTTTCTTAGAGAAATCATTATTATTCTCATCATAAGAGTTTCTCCTACATCTAATGGAACTTTTGTATTTTATTTCTCAATGTCAACCTCAACCAAATTTATTCTTGGCTACTCTTCTTACCTTCTTTCTTGTTCATGATAATGGGGACACTGAAAACACATTGTGTCATTTTTCACCACATATATAGCAAATAAAAGGTCTTTGTGGGGGTTTTCCATCCTCTACCACCACCATAATCTATGATTCTTTGAAATTATCTTCCTATTTGTTTATTTTAAAACCCTTTTTGGAATCTTCTTGTCTATCCACCCTATGGAATGATTCTTTTCTTATGAAATTAAATCCACCTAATCCCCTCGATGGGAATGACAATCCTCTCTTCATCATAAGAGATCTCTGAAAGGCTTATCTAGTTTACTTCTTTCTACCTCTAAAGCTAATTGATAAACATCTTCCATGCTATTGATTATATGCATACTCATCTCATCTTGAATAGAAAAAATTAAACTATTTCCATACCTTACAACTATTTTTACTCTATTTATTCATGCTCCACTTGAGTGGATAGATTGTAAAATTCATCTATGTAGTCTTGTCCACTATAATCCTCTTTCTCAAGTTTTAATTTTGGTTTTAAAGGGTTTATGAGTAATCCAAAAGGAGGATTTTCTCTCTCGTCATTTTCTTCATTTTACTTCAGGTCTAGATCTTCTTCTTACCCTTACTTTATCTTTTATTTTGCAAAGAATCCCACCATATCATGACATGACCCTTCAACTTTGTACATGTATATTTAACCTTCTTATCCTCTACCATATTTATTCATTTGAAAACATTTTTCATATTATGTAGCTAGTCTATCAACGCCTTTATTTTTAAACTACCCCCATACTTTGAAAATTCAAATTTTTCTCCTCCATTTTTTTCTCCAAGTTCCTTAATTAGTCTTTCTTCAAATAAATATGGCTTCTCTTATTCTTCCTCCTCTTCCTAAATATCTTCTTCTTGTTCTCTTTTTTTAATCCTTTTTAATCTCCTCTTTGCCTAGATCTTTGGCTTTCAATAAATCATGTAAGCTCTTCTACTCTCCTCTGCAAATATTGTAGATCTCTATTCATATAAGTATAGTGTATCCATTTTCTTGCTATATTTCTTCTAAAAAACTTTGTTCTTCAAAACATAAATTCTCTACAAAAAAAATTTAAACATAGGAAATAAAATCACACACAATCTCCCCTTCAATTCTCAACAACCATTCTTTTTTTCTCCTATATTCCTAAATGTGTGCCTTCTTTGATACTAGATGATAGGGCTGGGTGCCTAAAAATAAAATTAAAAACTAAAAAAATTATAATTTATAGAGTAAATTTATAAACTATTAGAACTGAGGTTATTTTTTTCACACTCTATTTATCCTCCATCATGCATGTAGTTTGCATGATCAGCTAGTTCAGTCATCTCAGTTTGCATGCACAACTTCAGTTTAACATTAGTCTATTTCTAGTTTATTATTTGTTCTTAATTCTATTTATGTAAGGCCTAATCACAATTTTTTGCATGGAGAATGAATAAGATTCAAAATCTCTTTTTTGATTGCTATAGCAATCTGAGTCTGTGCCAATATCTTATTTTTGTTATGTTTTTTATTTTTTCTCTTCTGCAATCCTATAAAATAGTATTAGATCTTGGTTGATGAAGGGAGAGAATACGAGTAGAAGCACCAAGGTGAAGCCTCAGCCAAAGAACCAGCTAGCATTGGAGTGAAAAGCTTCTAAAGGACTAGATCGTGTAGCTATAGAAGAGGATTGAAGCCTGTAGCAAGATAATAAGGTAGCACAAAAAAGCCATAACGTGGGGTTGACACAGTAGTAAGGAGTGCCAAGAAAGAGGTGAAGCACAATCATAGCATTAGAATTTTGATGAAGTGGGTAAACGACCTAGCCAACAAGAGTGTGGTAAGTGAGTGAGCATCAAAACTTCGTGTAACACCATAGATCATAGCTTACGTATTAGTCTCAACATGAAGATAAGACCCAGAGTGATGGAAACAAGATCCAGGGAGGAGAAAGGCTACAGTATCAGTAGAATCCTACAAGTCTTGAGACATGGCAATAAACAATAGTATTTCTCAGCTCTAGATTCCCAATTTTAATGGTAAGAATTATGATTTTTGGACAATTAAAATGAGAACATTGTTTTGCTCACAAGATGTTTGGGATTTGGTAGAAAATGGCTTTGTATAACCATAGGATGAGGCTGCCCATTAGGCATTAACTCGAGCACAAAAGGAAGAGCTTAAAGAAAACAAGAAAAAAGATGCAAAAGCTTTATTCCTAATCCAACAGGCAATGGATAAATCTATTTTTTTCTAGAGTTGCAGCAGCAATGAGATCCAAGTCATCATAGAAAATCTTAAAGACCACTTATAAAGGTAATACAAAGGTGAAAGTAGCTAAATTGCAATCTCTTAGGAGAAATTTTGAAAATTTGCAATTGAATGATTCAGAGTCTATAGATCAGTTTATGGGTCAAGTATTGAATATTGTGAATCAAATTAGATCTAATGGAGAAGTAATAATAGATCAGAAGATCATAGAACAAATACTCAGGAGTTTACCCAACAAATTTGATGCAATAATTGTAGCTATTGAGGAAACCAAGGATTTGGAACAGTTATCAGTAGATGAATTAATGGGATATTTGTTAACACATGAATCCAAAATGAATAGGAATAACAATACTTATTTTGAGAATGCTTTCAAGTCTCAGGTATCATTTGGCAGAGGAAGAGGAAGAGAAAGGTCAAACTTTAGAGGAAGAGGTAGAGGCAAAAATGGAAGGAACAATCCAGATCAAGGTGAAAATAATAATGAAAACTATAACAATAGAGGATGTGACAATAATCACTTCTAGTAAAATTCACAAAGGTTTGATAAATCTAACATTCAATGTTATTACTACAAAAAATGTAGACATTATGCAAGTGAATGTAGAAAGAAACAAGGAGATGGGGACAAGCAGAATGCTAATTACACAAATGAATCTAGTTCTAAGTCTAGAAGCTTATTCCTCACTTGTCATGTTGCTCAAGAAAATGCTAGAAATATTTGGTTTTTAGATAGTAGATGCAATAATCATATGACACGAAATAAAGAATTGTTTGCTAGACTTGATGATTCTGTAAAATTTGAAGTGAAATTAGGAAATGATAATAAAGTGGATGTAATGGGTAAATGAGTAATAAATGTTTTGACAAAAAATGGTGAAATAAGATTTATTCCTGATGTTTATTTTATACCTAAACTAAAGCACAATCTTATGAGTGTTGGACAATTAGTACAGAAAAGTTACAAAGTATCTTTTATGGCTAATGTTTGCAAAATACTAGAAAATTTTCCAAATGATAGGTTGATATAAAAAGTGGAGATGACCATGTTCCCTCTTCGAATTCAGTGCATCCAAGGAGAAGAGGAAGCCCACTTCAAAACCATGAATTTAGATCAATCATGGCTATGGCATTTAAGGTATGGACATTTACATTTTATAGGTTTTAATTTGTTACAAAAGAAAAAATATGGTGAAGGGATTACCACCAATAGAACAGCCAAGAAGTTCATGTGAGAGTTGCATTCAGGCAAAATAGCATAGAGAGATTTTTCCAGTAGGAGCTTCATATAGAGCATGGGTAATATTGGAGCTAGTCCATAGTGATTTATGTGGACCAATGCAAACTCCATCATTTGGAGGTAGTTCTTATTTTCTAACCTTCATTAATGATTTTAGCAGAAAGACTTGGATATATTTTCTCAAGGAAAAGTCTAAAGCCTTTGGAAAATTTAAAGAGTTCAAGGCTATGGTTGAAAAGTAGAGTGGTCTTTACATCAAGGTACTTAGATCAGATAGAAGAGGTGAATATTATCGGAGTTGTTTCTAGAATCTAAATAATGTGAATGCAATGGAGACGTGATCACACGAGATGAAGCAAGTGCACACCACATCGATGTTGAAGTAATTTGAAATTATACAAGAAGATAAATTGCACAAGACAAAATGGAGAAAACCAAAATCTAATTAACATGAGATGGCCAAAGTGAAGAATACATATATGAGAGCACGTAAGTAACTTCTCCACAAAAGGTGGCCAAGGCACCCCAAGAATAGACTGTAACTCCTCCATGAAAGGTGGTGACAAGGTGCTAAGAATAGAGAAGTAACTCCCATCAAGGGAGTTACTTATGAAATTATTATGACACCTATGACACATTTATGACACACATCTCCACATAAGCTAGCCTATCCCACAAATTTAGAAAAACTCCATGTATCACACAAATATAATTTTTCTAATTAAAAATTAGGGAAAAATAAAAACCTACACTAATACCCCCCCATAAGCACAGCTTAGGTGGGCAGTGTGGAAATATCAAATGGGTCCCAACAACTAGGCCTGATGAGGTACACATGTACAAATACAATCTCCCATAAGATAGAGAAAAGGAGAAAACTCGTAAGAAAAAACTCCCCCCCCCCCAAAAGAGACATAAAAGAAAGAAGAGGCTAGTGCCCCCCCTAAAGATGATGCTACTGCAGATGTAGACTGCACCCCAATAAGAGCTCATAGATGAATGAACTTACTCTCAGTGAAAGGTTTGGTGAAGATTTCTACAACTTGCTCTGAAGACTGGGAAAATATCAAGTTAATGACCTGACTATGAATAAGCTCTTGAATGAAATGCATGTGAATCTCTATGTGTTTGGTCAGCTGGTGCTGAACCAGATTCTTACAAATCTAAATGGTACTTTGGTTGTTACAATAAATGATGGTGGACTACCTGATAGGAATGCCAAACTCAAAAAGAATCCCCTATAGCCAAATAGCCTCAGTAGTTGCATTAACAACTCCCCTATACTTTGCCTTTGTGGATGATATAGCAATAGCATTTTGCTTCTTGCTAGACCAACTGATAGGACTAGAACTTAGAGAAAAATTGTAACCAAAAGTGGACTTGCGAGTCTATGAATCACCAGCCCAATTTGAATCTATATATCCAACCAAGTCAACCTCTATGCCAAATCTGTAGTGAATCCCATATCTCTATGAACCCTATATGTAATGCAAGATCCTCTTAGCTGCTTTCTAATGCAGCTAATGAGCTTCTTGTATGAATTTGGAGAGAAGTCCCACTATATATGATATGTCAGGCTTGGTGTGAGTCAAGTAGATGAGACTGCCAACAAGTTGTTGATATCTAGTGGCATCAACCAATGGTGAAGAATAGTCAGGCTCAAGCTTGACTCTTGATAGAAAGGGAGTCAGAGATGGCTTGCAATCAACCATGTAAAACTGAGCTAATAAGTCAAGAGCATACTTAGGTTGTGCAAGATAAATCCCTAAATCTGACTGAGAGATCTTGATGCCAAGGAAGTAGTGCAACAAACCCAAGTCTATCATGTCAAATCTTTTCTAGAGGGATGCCTTCACCACTACAATAGCTGATGAAGAACTCTTGGTGATCAAAAGGTCATCAACATATAGAACTAAAATCAAGAGCGAATCATCTTGCTACAAAAAGTAGACATTGGGATCAGAATGACACATAGTGAAACCTATTGTGAGAAGGAAGGAATCCATCTTGGAATACCAAGCTCGAGGGGCTTGTTTGAGACCATAGATAGATTTCCTAAGTCTGCATACTAAGGAAGAATCTTGAATAAATCTTGGCAGCTGCTCCATGTAGATCTCCTCCTCTAGGTCTCCATGAAGAAAGGCACTCTTCACATCCATCTAATGCACATCCCAACCATGTTTTGTGGCAATAACCAAGGTGAGTCGGATAGAAGTCATCTTTGCCATGGGTGCAAAGGTCTCTGAGTAGTTAATGCCTACCACTTGTGAGAAACCCTTGGCAACCAATCACACCTTGTACTTATTAACTGACCCATCTGCTATAAACTTGGTCTGATATATCCACCTACATCAAACCATCTTTCTTCCCTTAGGAAGTGAAGTCAAATCCCAAGTGTGATTTTTGATTAAGGAAGAATATTCTTCCTCCATAGCACTATCCCGCTAAGGTACCCCCAATGCCTCTCGAAAAGTCTATCGATCCAAAACTAAAGCAAATAAGGCATGTGGATCTCTCTAAAAATCCCCCTAGTACGTCTATCATATGCAGGATCTCTTGCCCAATTTCCAACACTCTCAAGTGTTTATCTGGCCCAAAGTGGCCTGAAAGTGGGCGAGTCAGGTGATAACTCCTCATCCTCTGACTGACTATAGGTGGATGACTCTGCATCACTATCCTCAATATCTAAACTTGAAGAAGAAGAAGATGTCTCTGGCTCAAGAACCTGATGTGACTGATCTAAATCTGATTAGGAATCATCATGAAGAAGTAGATCCGATGAGGGAGAATAAGTGTCAAGTGTTGAGTCTCTAAGACTCTCCTAAAAATGGACACTTCTCTCGATGAAAAACTCATGAGTGACTGGATATAGAAGGTGATATCCCTTAATACCATCCAAATATCCTACAAAGATGTAATGCTTGGATTGACATTCCATAGCTTTGCATTTCTTCTTCAGAATGTGGGCCATGGCTAGGGATCTGAAAACCCTAAGGTGCTCAACATCAGTTTTCCTTTTATGCCAAGCTTCAAAGGGTGTTATCCATTTTAAAGCTTTGTGAGGAACCTTGTTTTGAATGTATCAAGCACAATTGATGGCTTCAGCCCAGTACTGTGGTGCTAAGGATTTGGAGTGAATCATACAGCTACCCATCTCTTTCAAGAACCTATTTTTGTATTCTGCAACCCCATTCTATGAAATACTATAAGTGACTGTGCATTGCAAATCAATCCCCTCTATGGTGCAAAACATCTCAAACTTGATGCTACCATACTCCCCTCCATTATCAGTTCAAAGAACCTTGATTGATTTCTCACTCTATTTCTCAACAAGAGCCTTAAAGTCTAGAAAATTTTCAAACACTTCAAACTTTTGTTTGAGCAAATATATCCAAGTATACCTAGAGAAATCATTAATGAAAGTGAGGATATACTTGGCCCTTATGAAAGATGGTTTGGGAAAGGGTCCCGATACATCACTGTGGACTAACTCCAAAGGTTGTGAAGACCTCCAAGCTTTACTTTGTCAAATTTTGCTTCGAGATGCTTCTCAAGGGAGCACCCCTCGCAAATTACTTTTGATAATTGGACACGAGGCAAGCCAATGACCATGTCATGTTTGAAAATTTGCTCAAGGTAGTGGTAGTTAAGGTGGCCAAACTGCTCATGCCAAAATTTTCTAACTTTATCTAAATGAGTCAGCAATGTTGTTGGAGAAAAATTTGGTGAAAAAATGTGAGGTGTATAACCTTGCTTGGTGATCTACCCTACCCACTGCCACTGTAGTATCATTATGTAACTCCCTGATAGCCACTGAATCTAGTGAAAACTCAACTCTCATGCCCTAAACAATGTGAGTGATTTGGTACACTGATAGGAGATTGGTTGAAAGAGAAGGAACACTTAGAACATTGTTGAATGTTCCTCCTTCCATTTCAACTAACCCTCTCCCTGCAATAGAAACTGATGTGTCATCACCCAAACTAATTGAAGTCATGCTAGAAGACTCTAAAGATGAAAACTCAACAAGTGAAGAGCCCATGTGGTGAGAAGCACCTAAATCAATGACCCATGATGTTGTAGAAGCTGTATTAGCTACAAGGGCCTTGCCTTTTTTTTCTCCTTACCCTTGCCTTTTGCCTTGGTAGAATCTTGGGTAAATGAATTTTGCTTGATGGACTCTGGAACACCTATGTTGTTCTTCTCTAGAAGATGAGTTAGGTGATCTATTTGTTTCTTCATGCATTTATGTTCATCATGCCCTATCTTTTTTACAATAGACACACTTAACCTTCTCTTTCTTAGGTTTAGCATTGGAAGAGGAAGACTCAGTGTTGTTTTTGGCAGGATTGTTGTTTTCTTTCTTCTTCCCTTGGTCCTTGTTCTTTTTCTTCTTCTCTTTTGTTGAAGTCTTATCCTTATCATTTTCAACTATCAAAGCTTGCGGTTGAGTAGACTTCATTGTGCCCATTTGAATTAGCTTATCTTGCTCCTTAGTCAAGTTGGCAATGAATGAGTCTAAAGAAGGCATTTTTCATGTAGTGCCAAGGGCACTTTTTATGGCATGAAAAGTGGAGACAAAGATTGAATAGCTTGGACCTAACTTTGCAAGAATAGAAAGGATGAGTTGATCATCTTTCTTCTCTATCCCACATTTTTTCAATTGCAATCTAAGGGCCTTAAACTTAGTGAATAAGTCATGTAGGGTGTCAAAGTTGCTAGGACTTAGACTTATGAGTTCGTTTTTGAGCTCATGACCTCTCATCTCATCAAGCTTCCCAAATATGTTTTCTAAGGTGTCCCATATTTATTTGGGAATCTTAGAGTTTTCTTAATGGAAGAGAAGTTCTGGAGACATGGACAAGCTCAGTAATTCATAGGTTTCATCACTATAGTTGTACCACTTGATCTTTTCAACATCAGTGTTGGGTTTTACTTCAGTACCCATGGTGATCCTATACAACCCTTTTCTTCTAAGAATGATTGACATTTTAACCTTTCATTCATGATAGTTGAAGGGTGTTAGGGGTTTAAGTTGAAAATAATCTATTTTAAGCTGAATTTAGGTGAAGTTTTGTTGATTGCAAGTTGTGAAATTATGCAGAAAGGAGAATGAAAGCAAAGATATGCAAGTTGTGAAAAGCAATCACACCCCCCTAAACTGTTGAACCCCCCCCCCCAAATATGCAATTGCATGCTCAAAAGATGTTAGGCTTAGCTGAGAATGCATCTTAGAGCAATCAATGCAAGACTATAAGCAAACAGGATGTCAGACTCAGCCAAAAATGTGTCCTAGGAGACCCAAATTTTAGGCACTTTATAAACTAGTGTGTTTTTGACAAATAACAATCCTATGCTATGGAGAATTGAATTATAAACACTTTTGCAAAAAATGGTACCCAAATCTGAGCTATTGTTTGCAAGATATTAAATGTTCAATTTTTTCGTAAACTAGTGTTTTTGCAAAAAAACACTAAAACATTAATAAAATGCCTATTTTGAGAGATAAAGTGGCCTTCCAACCACTTGTTGGATTTGGCATGGAATGAATAATCTAAAGGAGGTTTGTGTGAGGGAGAATTGGCTTCCTGCCAACTCGGGCCTCACCCTTCGTCTTCGACAGGGGAAGATACAAGTTTTAAATGAAAACCTCCAAATTATCAAACTGTCTAAAAAACTAAATATTCAGTCAAATTGACTGATTTTTATTTTACAAGTCAATTTTTGACTGAAAAAATAAAGTAAAGACAGAATGAATGGATGCCAAGTGTCCAACGGCCCACATGGGATGCCAAGCAAGGTAGGGGCGCCAAAAAAAACACAGTGTAGATTTGCTTGCAGAAAAGACAAAAGAAAAACATGCAGACCTACACGCTATACACCATACAGCCTACTTGGCACCTTGCAAACAGAGAAAGGTCAGCTGGAAGGACTTGGCATGGCAGAAGGATAACAGTAGAAGGATTTGGCTATGCCTAGACTGATTACTCCTAGACTACTGCATGGACTACTACATGGAGTGCTAAAAGCATTGCTGACTAGAAGAGCTGACTGCGTGGAGTTGCAAAAGCTTGGCACAAACAAGGGCATATAGTAAGGAAACCAAAAGAACTGAACTCAGCAAGGAAAAAATGCATAGTTCTGATGGTGTCGCTGATGCTGCTCCTCCCTGCACACAACAATGGCACCCGAGCTGAAGCAAAACTAGCACCTAAAGTCGATGTTGCGCTTGTAAAGACTGAAGAGAAGACAACCAAGACACCCAAAGGCCAAGGATCCCAAGGAAAAGATACCAAAAATGATATTGAAAGTTTTTTTTAGATCAAATCTAGAAATAAAAAAATTAAGAGAACTCCACTCCTCTTGATTTCAAAATAAAATAAAAGCATAACCAGACACACGATTACCAGGTTTGCTCTGATACCATTTCAGAGTTGTTACCATAATCTGGATAATGTGAATGCAATGGAGACGTGATCACATGAGATGAAGTAAGTGCACACCACATATATGCTAAAGAAATTTGAAACTATACAAGAAGATAAATTGCACAAGACAAAATGGAGAGAACCAAAATCTGATTAACATGAGATGGCCAAAGTGAAGAATACATATAGGAAAGCACGTAAGTAACTCCTCCACAAAAGGTGGCCAAGGCACCCCAAGAATAGACTGTAACTCCTCCATGAAAGGTGGTGATAAGGTGCTAAGAATAGAGAAGTAACTCTCATCAAGGGAGTTACATATGACATTCTTATGACACCTATGACATATCTATGACACACATCTCCACATAAGCTAGCCTATCCCACAAATGTAGGAAAACTCCATGTAGCACACAAATATAATTTCCCTAATTAAAAAATAGGGAAAAATAAAAACCTACACTAATAAATATATGTCTAATGAATTTCAAGATTTTTGTAGATATCATGGCATTAAAAGGCAACTAACTACAAAGTACACAATACAACAGAATGTTGTAGCAGAAAAGAAGAATAGAACAATCATGGAGATGGCTAGAAGCATGTTGAAGGCCAAACATTTGTCAAATGAATATTGGGTAGAAACAGTAGCATGTGCAATATATATTTTGAATAGAAGCCCAACAAAGAGTGTTAGGGATCAAATTCCACAAGAACCTTGGAGTGGTAAGAAGCATAGTGTACATCATTTCAAAAAAATTGGTTGTATTGCATATTCTCTTATACCATCTAAATTGAGAAGAAAACTTGATGATAGAGGTGAGAAATGCATTTTTATTGGCTATAGTGAAGAATCAAAGGCTTATAAGTTGTATAACCCCATTTCAAAGAAAGTGATTATTAGTAGAGATGTGGAATTTAAGGAAAAAGAAGGATGGGATGGAAGTATTTATAAAACCATCACAATTGGAGCACCAATTCCCAAAAATGAAGAAGAATATAAAGAACAAAATTTGCAAGGTGATCAATCCTCTCCACAAGCAAGAACAAGAACTCCAATAAGATCACCTAGGAGCTTAATACAAGGTGAATCATCTGGTCATGCATGTCATCCTGCTCCCAGTTCACAAGTAAGTGATGAATCAGATCCAACTCTTGCCACTTTAAGATCAAAATTTAAAGGTAAGAAAATGAGAAACTTGAATGAGATTTATGATCAAGAAAAAGAGAAGTTAGATTTATGTTCAAATTTTGCCTTTTTCTCTCATGATCCTATGTATTATGAAGTAGTTAATGAGGAACATTGGATAAAAGCAATGGATGAAGAGATGAATTCCATTGAGAGAAACCAAACATGGGATCTAATTAATCTACCTGAAGGTAAGGATTGCATAGGAGTCAAATGGGTTTATAAGACCAAATTTGACGCAGAAAAAAAGATTGAAAAGCACAAGGCAAGGTTAGTAGCAAAAGGTTTTACACAAGAACATGGAATTGATTATAATGAAACATTTGCTCCAGTTGCTAGACTTGATACTATTAGAATGGTTTTAGCAATAACTGCACAAAATAATTGGAAAGTATATCAAATGGATGTGAAATTAGATTTCTTGAATGGTTCCTAGATGAAGAAGTGTATGTGAAACAACCACCAGGTTATGAAGTGCATGGACATGAAGAAAAAGTCTACAGATTGAAGAAGAACCTCTATGGTCTCAAGCAAGCACCAAGAGCATGGTATAGCAGAATTGATTCATACATGAAAAACAATGGATTCAATAGAAGCAATAGTGATCTTACATTATACACAAAAATCAACAAAGAAGGTCAAATTTTGATTGCGTGTTTGTATGTTGATGATTTGATTTTCACTGGAAATTTGTTTGTAGACACATTTAAATCAGCAATGAAGAAAGAATTTGAAATGACAGATTTGGGATTAATGAAGCATTTTTTGGGCATTGAAGTTATACAATCTGAGAAGGGAATTTTTATTTGTCAAACTAAATATGCAAAGGATGTGTTAAGGAGGTTTAAGATGTTGAATTGTAAATCAACACCTGCACTAGTTGCTACAAGGACCAAAATTAGTAAAGAAGACAAAGGGTCTAATGTTGATTCTACAACATTCAAAAGACTAATTGGTAGTTTGATGTATCTTATAGCTACAAGACCAGATATCATGTATGGGGTCAGCTTAATCTCTAGATTAATGAAGTCACCAAAAGACTCATATTGGCAATTTGGAAAGAGGATATTGAGATATGTGGTAGGAACAACAAAATATGGAATTTTACATTCCACAACTAATGATTTTGGTTTGATTGGTTATACTGATAGTGATTTTATAGGTAGCATTGATGACATGAAGAGTACTTCTGGACATGCTTTTCTTTTTGGAACAGGTGTGGTCATATGGGCATCCAAAAAGCAACCTATAGTGACATTTTCATCCACTGAAGCAGGGTATGTAGCAACCACATCAGCAGCATGTCAAGCAACTTGGATGAGGAGAGTATTGACATATTTATTACAAGCATAGAAGGAATCAACACCAATCTTTTGTGGCAACAAATCAGCAATTGCATTGTCAAAAAATCATGTTTTTCACAAGAGGAGCAAGCACATTGATACAAGATTTCATTTTATCAGAGAGTTGGTGAATAATGGAGAAATCCATTTGGAGTTCTGCAGATCTGAAGACCAATTGGTAGATATATTCACAAAGGCATTAGCAAAAGAAAGTTTTGATTATCTAAGACAAAATTTAGGCATTGTAAATGTTGAAGAAGTTAGTGGTAGAAATTAAACAGGACTGTTAGAACTAAGGTTAATTTCTTCACTTTGTTTATCCTCCATCATGCACACAGTTTGCATGATCAGCTGGTTCAATCATCTCAGTTTGCATGCACAACTTCAGTTTAACATTAGTCTATTTCCAGTTTATTGTTTGTTCTTAATTCTATTTATGTAAGTCCTGATCGCAGTTTTTTGCATGGGGAATGAATAAGATTCAAAATCTCTTTTTTATTGCTGTAGCAATCTGAGTCTGTGCCAATATCTTATTTTTGTTATTTTTATTTTATTTTTTTCTCTTCTGCAATAATTTATAGAGTAAATTTGTAAACAACAAAAGACAATATTAATTCTTCATCATTCTTATTAAAAAAAATATTAAAATTATTTTATTCATGTAGAACTTAATAATAAAGTTTCTCTGCACAATTGTCATGCTATTATAAAAAAGACTAATCTTAAAGTTAACTGAATTTTCTATTTTAAACTGTTTTCAAAACATGCTATCTTTAATAATTTTGCATGTGAGATTGGCTGGGATAACTAAGTATCCCTATTTCCCATACATATTTAAATAAATTCTAGGATCAAATGAACTATAAGTACATGCTTAGTTATATTACAAATTTTATATGAAAGTAAAAACAAATTTAAAACATAATTTTTGGCCTCTAAATGATCTTGTTTAGGTGTAAATTGTTTTGTTTAAAAAGTGCTAAGCGACTAATGAATGTTACAACTGCATGGAACTTTTTAAGATCTTCATTTAAAAAGGACTAAAAATTAAAATGGAATTCCTCATTTAAAAAGGACTAAAATGGACTTCTGCATAAAAAATTATGCCTTACGCAACAGATGGATATAAATTAAAAAAAACACTCATTAAATTGAGAATTACACTTCCTACACACCGCTGCAGTTTACAAAACAATTCTAGATTCTTGTTAAGAGCTCAGACATATACATTTATGCTTCATAAATGATGAAAAACCATAGCAAATGTTTAGAATTACATATCAACAAATGGATTGGGAGTCGCTCCCCCTCATGGTCTGAGGAGTTGCCTTCCTCGGTTTGCCCTTGTTTTCTTTGGTTTAGGAATATTATCGCAACCTATAACTTTCCGATATTTGAATTTCAAAAATGATGCAATGAATCCAAGAAAACCTCTATTTTACTTCTGGATAGATGTTAACAATAAAAACTCTTCCCATCAAACTAATTTCACTTGCTATGATGCATTGACAATTTTGAATTTGTAGAATAATTGTTTCTTTTCATGATAATTTTATTTTATGTGTGATATATTTCTTTAATAAATGTAATATAAAGTTCTAAAATATGGCGAGCTATAATCTAAACTAATAAGGGGTGAAGCCTGTGTGAGAGTTTGTGGTGGTTTCATGAACTGGAAATTTGCTTAGATATAAGGAGATAACAGTTGGTGCACATAGGAAATAAAGCTTAAAAATACTATAACTCAGTCCAAGCTAAGGTGACTTCTAATGCGTTTATGTAAATTCATGTGTAGGGAAATAAAGTGGAGTTGGAGATAGCACATCTCTGAACTTTATTGTATTATTACGAGAATACACTTTGCACTGTTTCTCTTATTTTTCATCTTCGCCTTTAAGGGATAAAATTTATGGGGAGGTTGTCAACAAAGCCACTCTTGCTTCTACTTTTATAGTGGGCCTTCTTATCCTCGTCACAAGAAGTTCCCATGCTTGGCCTTAACCATCTCTTATAATGAGACCTCTGTAAATATAACACAAACTGAGCTCCATTATAAAATAGCAGTGATTGAAGAAAACATCGTAAACGCCACCTGCAAGCCCTTCCTTGAAGATGATGAAATTTCAGACCGAAAGACCAGGACCTTCCACCTAATAACCCTTTGCTATAGAGAGAATAAATCTTAATGCCTGTTTTGGCCTCGTGTATGAGAATGGTGGCAATTTTGTGTTCATTATACATAAGTGGCGCATCTATTTTTATTGCGTGGAATCATTTATCTGCCCATATGTACACGTTAACATAGGTGTCATATAAAATGCAGGTCCTTTGCCTTATAAATATTGTAATTGTCTAATACCTCGACCACAGGAAGTAAAAGAATATGAGTATGGAGTTCCAGGAAATTGGAATGTTCTCTCCTAATTGTTTATCCTATGATGATCTAATTAAGGACAAGTTAATGTTTTGTTGTGGAAATAATTTGGGAGATGCAGAAGTTGCAGAGTATGTGAGACGCCGAACAGAAAAAGAGAGAGAATGCTCCCTCTGTCTTGTTTTAGGGGTGGCCCTCAAACCACCACTACAGGTCACTTTTGGCTCATTTGTAAAAGTTTAATGCCACAGAAGTAGGGTCCATTGTACAAACTGGATGTATATTGTTGTGTCTGTGCACTTAAAGTGAATAGACAACTATTTGGTCATCTATCCACTTACAAAAGTGGATTATAGTTTTCCATTGCAGGCAACTGAGATGGGATTGGAGTTTCGAATTTGTAGGATGTGTATAAGGATGAACGTGCAGGCAAAAATATGTTATGGAGATGAAAGTGTATTTTACCTACATGGCCAGCAGAAAAAATGTAGAAGATAGATTCAATGAGATTTGAAACTGCCCCTTACTTGAAAATGGATATTAATTTAATTTAGAAGTAGTACCTGAATACATATAAGAACATGATCATATGTACATTTTGATTGTAAAACTTGCCTTTTTAACAGGTTATACCTGAATGATATTAGATTCTTGCTAGGGTAATTGCTGAGCTCATTTTCATATATGAAAAAATTGCTTTATTAAATTCTTCTGGAACTTGTGCTAATTGCTGCCAGTATAGTATATGAGAGAACAATCAAGTAAGGGAGGTGCCAAAATTTTCCTCAACTTTGTGCCTATTTTCAAGGTGCAGAGCTTTATAATTTTTTGTATTCAAACATCTATAATTGTAGTGCATTATAAAATGTGCAGTTTGGTTTGGGTATGAAATTTATGTTTCTAGTATATAATTTTTGTACCACAGGAAAAACTAATTAATAATATAACCAAGAGTTTATGAACTGAAAGTTAGTTATTTAATCTATAGTGATTAACTTGTATTATAGTGTTCCTGTTATTGACAGCTGCATTTGTGTAATGCAATTCCAGTTAGATAGATAACACAGTCGACTAAGAGGGCAAGTCAGTAACAACATATTTTTGTTCGACATGTCCCTGCGAAGGAACTAACCACTTTATCAGAATGATTTGTAGGGTTATGCTACAAGAGAATTTGCAACCCGGGGCTTAAATAGGGGGAGCTTGCCATTATATTAAAAGAAGCTGTATGTTATGCTTTATTTTTTGAAAGTTCCTGATGAATTTTAGTTTTTTTCTTTTTTTATTTTTTAACTTATAAGCACTCACAAATTTATATCAGAAAAAGATTTTAGTTTTAGCTTTGATAAACAAACAATAAAAACAGGAGGCATGCAATTAGGTCTACAATTTTTTTTATTGATTTTTTGTAGCATGTGTTGGCATCAATTTTCATATTTTCATATGAAATTCCTGTTAATTATGTATTACGTTAGGTTTTTTAAGATTTTAATGTAACAATTTGCTAGTTACAATCATGTATTTTCTCTCAATAAGCAGTCTCCAGCAGTTATCATCATTTGATTATTTTTGTCATGTAGTTAGAAATTATGAAATCAAGATTTTAGAGGCCAATATGTTTAAATATGGAACCATTGCTCCCACCTATAATGGATTCAAATTTCAAGGTAAAACAAGCTTTAAAACTAAAGGAAATGACAGTGCTTTATAATTTAAGAATAAGAAAAAAATGTATTGAATTCAATGAATCAACCACCTAATAGGGTAGTCTTAATGTAACAAAGAGAAAAAATATAAATCAAAAGGTTACATTAAAGTCCTCAAAATATGTTTAAACTATTATTTGAATACAATACTCTTTCTTTATTTTTTATTGAGGAATTGGATCCATCTGCACCTTTGCCTAAGATTTATTCTAAGCATAAAGTTACATGATATTATTTAAGCATATATATTATTTTGAAACATAAGTTTTAAGGAATCATTGATAACAACTAAATTTAGGTAGAGGGTATCAACAATACTTTAAATGAATTAATGGTTCAACCAAATTAACATTAGAATTTTTTTACAAAACTTTTTCCACATCATGCCATTCAATATAAAGATCAAGGCAATGTTCGTATGGTAAATCAAAGAAAACCACAACAAAATTCTAAAGCTCATTCACCTGATAGATTTATAGGCCTGGTTAATACAATAAAAAAGAACGTCCAATTATAATTTATAATTATAAAATTTTTAAAAAATTACAATGATGAACCACTATTTATATGAGCTTTCATAAATACACATTCATAAAAAATTAATGAAATTATAATAGTTCAAGTATAAATATGTACATAGAATAAATTACCAATAATCTTATATATATTCAAAAACATAATCTAGCATGCAATATTATGATTATTATAGAATATGATAGAACTATAAAAAAATCACTTGGATGCATTACCTTACCTGTCACAGAGTCTTGAAACCATTATTATTTGGTTTTGTATGTTGTGAAATAATGGAACATATAATGTTTTGTTTGGAGGACCATGGATTAACCAAATACCACCTGCTCTTGTCTGTATTGTGGCGGAACAGATTAGATGAGGCAACGTTTTTGTTCAACAGAAAAATTATAAGGACTTTGGAATCCACTAAATTTCCATTTTACTATATATCAGCAAACCATTGAATAAAACAAATCCAAATGCTTCTAAATATAATCCTGGCCTCACTCGAAGGAGTTTAGATACAACATAAGTACGAAAGCGCCATAATGATAGATCTACCTTGGGACTAGACTTGACTTGAGAGATTGGAAAATATTGAGCTGGAAGGCTTAGTCATTAATGAAGTCTCTGCATATGATGCCACAGGCATTGCAGTCGGAAGACAAGGCGCTGTAACTTCAAAATTCAGTACCCTCAGCACATGCTTCATTTTGGGTCTTGCAGCTGCATCAGGATGAGAACACCACAACCCTACCACCATCAATTGTTCCATTTCTATCTTTTCAAACTGCCCATTTAATCTGACGTCTGCAGCCTCCAAAACCCTGCCTCGACCATATAGATCCCATGCCCACAGAACAAGCCGCATGTCAAACTCTATCAAACTCAGATCTACTGCCTGTTTGCCCGACGCTATTTCCAGAGCCACAGCCCCAAAGCTGTAAACGTCTGATTCTGGACTAGTTTTTCCTGAGGCCACACATTCTGGGGCAAGGTACCCCAATGTCCCAGCAGCCCGTGTGGTCTGAGCTACTCGCTCATGGTTAAGCATACGCGCTAAACCGAAGTCTCCAAGCTTTGCACTGAAGGTGGAATCCAGCATAACGTTGCTGGATTTTACATCTCGGTGTACAACACATTGATCCCATTCTTCGTGAAGATACAGCAGCGTGCTGGCTATTTCCCGAGCTATTTTATACCTGAAACTCCACTGAAGCACTGGATGATCTTCTATTTCTTCTTCTCCTACTTCTCTTCTGAAAAGATGTCTGTCCAGGCTTCCATTAGGCATATATTCGTACACCAAAAGCAACTGGTCTCTCTCATGGCACCATCCCAAAAGTTGAACAAGATTGCGATGTCTTAAACGGCTAACTATACTTATTTCTGTGATAAATTCCTTAATCCCTTGTCTTGATCCTTCTGAGATGCGCTTTACAGCCAAAATCTCATTTGTTTGTAGAAGATTGCATTTGTATACTCCCCCAAATCCTCCTTGCCCAAGCTTTCGAGTTTCGCTGAAATTGTTTGTTCCAGTGATGAGATCTTCCATATAAAACCTTCGGGGAATATGATGTAAAAGTTTCTCAAGTTCCATGTCTGGTAATTTTTGTCCACTGATGAATGCAAGTCTCTTTCTTCTAACAAAAGCAATGTAACCCCAGATCAGCAGCACACCTGCAATACAAGCTACAACAACAGATCCAACAATCAGAATTATTTTTGTGAAACTCCTTAGTTTTTTCGGACCATTTCCATCGGAAGTACTGTTGTGGATTGGATTGCTTTTGGAATACAAGCTGCTGTTGAAGCTCCACGAAAAAATGTCGTGCGTCTCACTTGAATTCACTGCTCCAGACGAAAGCCCTATCACAATATTTCCTGTATAATATGTAGACAAATCTACAGATTGTTGTAAAATGCAATTTTGATGGGATTTCTGACTATCAGAGCCATTCGTAAGATATACTTTGAGCATTGCTTCTGGCCTGTTGTAGTCAATCCATGCATCGCATAAAGCTCCGTTATTTAGACCAGCAAAGTTAGCCGTTTGCAAATAACCATAATCAGAATCTTTGTCAAAAGTTCCCACAGCTGAATCCGCACTCGCAAATGCAACAGCAAAGTAAGCAGAGCGTCCATCTGAAGAAAGACCAAACCATCCTCTGGTTGTGAGTTGTGGAACACTGAGAGCGTCTCCTTTAGATGCCATGAAGAAGGCTATTCCGTCGCCCCCATAATCATTAGAAGCATTTAATTGTGGAGAATAATTCATGGCAAACTGAAAGTGCGTTCTGAAATTAACTATAGACGAGAGTTGAAAGGTCTTATTATAAACAATTCTCCCATATGATCGATCCCCTAAGTTTGTATACTTTAAATTAGTACTATTTGTAAGATGGACAACCTCGTCGGAGACTGTAGCGTCGCTCACAAAATGAATTCCATCTGTTTCGTCTGCTCCAAATCCAGTGAAATTGAAGCTTAGAGCTTTTTCTGATTGCCCTGTCAGAATGCGATTGCTAGCCGTGTTTGCGCAATAGAGCAAACATGCGAGAAAAAATAACCTGAAAAAAATGATTGTGGCCATATTGCTCACAGGTAACGATGAGGATAGAAGAAGTAGAACAGAGTCTCCCTTCCTAAACATCAATTCATTTCCACTGCCAAAATCTGCGTGGTGCCATTTTTCTGTCGAGTACCAACAAGATATCCCGGCAAATCACTATCAAAAGTTTAATATGAATAAAAAAAAATATTGCACACCTATATCTTGTTGGTTAACATTATAATTTTCTGTCGAGTCCCAACAAGAAAGTCAGGCAGTCAATGCCAAGAGTTTAATACGAATCATAAATATTGCACACTTAAATTTTGTGGGTTAACATTATGATTTAGTAAACATGTTTTGTTAAGGTATATAACCGAGATAATATTTATTTAGTTTTGTGGGATTTTTCTTTTTTCTCTTCTTTTTTTTTATAACTTTTAATTTTTTACATCGTTTTAATTAAGAGACACTTATACACAAGAATTATATGCTATTAGTTACTATAATCATTTTTCCAAATAAAATTATACTAAATAAATAAAATTGCAAATGAAAAGGAGCTATTAGTGGTAGGTCATAACAGAGTTTAAATTTGACAGTTGACTTCTTTTTTCATTGAATTTTTAACGTGACAATTAGTTATTAAATATTGTTCTTTAAATGCTACTATAATTCATGGTAAGAGGAAAAAACATTAAATAAAATATTTATAATTATAATAATTTTTTATACATTATGATAGTTTATCTAAAATTTTTATCTTGTATTTATTATGATCTCTAAAAAAATTAGTTGTGATATATTATTAAAAATCTAAATATGATCATACAACTGTCAAATTTAAGTCTTGGACTCTAAACATCATGACATTTTAATTCAAATAAGCTATAATTAAAGTAATCCTAAAGTCACATTAAATTTACCGTTAAATTATTAATCAAGTTATTTTAGTACATGAAATTTCATCCTCAAAATCAGATTTAAAGTTGTATAGGTGACTTAAGGCCATCCCTAATGGTGACTTTATATGACATATATAACATTGTCCAAAGGTGCATTGAAGTCACCAAGGCTGACTTAAAGGGGACTTTAAATGAGACACTAATTTCAATTTTAAGTGTGACAGTAATTTTGAATTTATATATAATACTAGGTTGACTTATAATACAATGTAAGTCTGACTTTAATATTTATAATTATATTAACAACAATATTTTTAGTTAATGAAAATAATTTAATATAATTGATTTAAAAATTATGTTCTTGTATTATAAAATTATTACTACGATATGAATAATTATATAATTATAATGCTGATGTCAATTGCAATTCTATACATAAAAATGAAAAAATAGTCTAAGCAATACTTTTTAAATAAATAAAAAATGATTGAAAATTTAAATCAAACATGAAACATAATAAATTAACACAATAATAACTAAATTCATAAAATCATGAACCCTAAATGGCATACTCTCAGTTACGCCAATCATCTTTAATATCAACACCTTCATCCATTAATAGTTGGAGGTCTTCTTCCACTTATAATTGTAATTTAGGATAATTTCACATTTATCTTACATAAAATACAACAAAACAGTTATTATAAATCTCAAAAAATAAATCATTAAACATAAATCAATATTAGACTATATATTCTATAAATAAGTTGTGAAATATATTTTAAAATCAATTAAAATAATATATAGATATTTTGATATAACCATATTAAATATCATTCATTTTTTTGCAAAAATGATATTCGTAATTATGAATGTAATCCTTCTATCAAAGATGGAGATGCTCTCCATAATTATCCTCCTTTTAAAAATTGCAAATATAATAATTCATATAATTACCTTAAAAAAATAAAACTCATTTTTTTTATTAATAAAAAATAATTAAAACTATAATATTTATAAACTAAATGCATGATCCTTAGAATCCCAAAACATTCGTGGCTTTGGCCATCATTTTGAAATACTAAAATCAAACATTAGTCAATTTTTGTTGTTGGCTTACTTCACTTAGAAGTCATAACTCTCAAAAGCGTCCTCTAATGATCAACTTTAGAATGATAAGCGTATAACTAATTAAAAAGTACAAATATGATTGATAAAACATTTTACAAAAATGGAAAAAATAATTATAAAATTTTAAAAATAAAAGAAAATAAAAAATCATGAATAAATCAACAAACAAAATTCTAAATACAATACCATAGTAAATTATAAAATTGTATACAAGTCTAGGTCTATGTCTGGTAATTTTTGTCTATAGATGAATACAAGCCTCTTTCTTCTAACCAAAAAAAATTAACTACAGATCAACAACTCACCTAAAATACAAATTAAAACACCAAATCCTAATACAATACAATAAAAAAAATATAAAATTACATACAAGTCAAGGTCTTTGTCTGGTAATTTTTATCCACTAATGATTGCAAGCCTCTTTCTTATAACAAAAGAAAAGTAGCTGTAGATCACCAACTCACCTACAATACAAATTACAACACTAATCCAACATAGATTTTTTTGGTAAGTGCTTACTTTTTAACGCCCTTTTCCATCAAAAATACTATTTTTAGAATACATGCTACTATTGAACCTCCATGAAAAGATCTTGTCCGTATCCTTTGAATTCAAATATTTAGATGAAAACTATCATAACATTTTCAGTTATATATTCAAACAAATGTGGGATTTTATTGGGACTTCCAACCATTGGAGCCTCTAGCAAGATATACTTTGAGCATTGCTATTGAGTTTTCATAGTCAATCCATGCATCTCATAATGTCCATTATTTAAACCACTAAAGTTTATATTTGTCAATTGAGGACCATTCAAAACTTCATTGGAAAAAGGCCCCATAATCCCCATTTTACTATCAAATGTGACAATAGAAACCTGAGGTAACTTATCAGCTACATATCCTACAAGACCCAACCATCCTCCACTTTTGAATTCTAGAATTATGTCAGTCTCCTTTAATAAAATAATAAACCATCTTAAACTAAAATTGCATGTTGAAATGAAATCTAGACAAAGGTTCAAATGCATTATAGAGGAGAGTTGAATGAATAATTTTTCCCGTTGTTTGACTCCCCCCGTTTTGAGTAGTCTTAAGTCTTACCCAAAATAAAATCCATTTGTTTCATCTTGATGGAAAAAAATATAAAATGTGCAGGTTCAAGTGGGTAGCAACAAATAATAGAAAATAAAATAGAAAAATTTAAACTATGAGGATAGTGTGGAGCTGAAAAAAAGTGTTGGAAATGCACTAAATAAACATGCAAGAATGTTTAAAATAGGGAAAGACAAAGCTATATCAAAACACATAAATATATGTTTATATTTTGAATTAAAAGTAATTAATTACAATACATAAAATGACACAGCTATAACTATTCATAAAAAATCTTACAAAAAAAACTATCCTTTTCCTCTTTTCCATTTACTGTAGTTTGTTATTGCTAAATATGTTTTGCTCCTTCACTTCTTTTTGACTTGCACAAACTACTATTGTGTTCCATTTTTGTTTGATGTGTTTTCCCCTATGTCTATTTCTGCCTTGTTATTTTCTCTAGGCTCTTTTTGACTGCTGCTATTGTGCTTATAATCTTTTATTCTTCCCCTTACACACAGTCTATTATTTTCAGTGAGTATACTCTACTCATTCTACTTCTATTTTTGTCTCCTATTTATCTTGTCTCTATATGGCTGTTGACCAACCTACTAAAAATTTTCTCCTCAAAACTAAAATGATTCAAAAAAAATTCAAATTCAAACACTACTACAATAAATTTGTTTGTTCGCTACAACTGCGTCATGGAGCAGGACATGGGTAGGTGAAGGGAAAGAATAATAATTTATTTTAATACTCCCCCTTATCCTTTACCTTCCTACCATGGTTTGCAAAACTTTTCTCAACCTTCAAAACATCCTTCTAACTTCTCTTTCCCTTTCTATATTCTTCTAGACTCATTCTCTACATGTCTGAAGCTTTGTTGTTAAAGTTTGTAGTTAGACTGTTGAAGTCCATAGCTAGACTATTGGAGTCCATATTTGGCTTAGGTTAGAGCCTAGAGCTAGTCCATTGGAGTTTGGAGATGACTTGTTGGATTTTAGAACTGGCCTATATGAATTTGGAGCTAGACTGTTGGAGTCCATAGCTTTGATGTTAGAGTCTAGAGTGAACATAAAACCTTGTAGGCTCAATTCTACTAGATTAATGATCCCCAACCTTCATCTTAAGTGGATGAAAATTTTATTTGACAATGACTTAGTAAAAGCATAAGCTAGCTGTTGATCTGACTTATAAAATTTAAGATCTATCACATGATCTTCAACTAACTCTCAAATGAAGTGATACTTAATTACAATATGTTTCCTCCTATCATAAAAGATAGTGTTCTTTGATAACATTATGGAGGATATATTATCACAATATACCATAGAATACCCTTGTTTCTCCTCATGTAAATATGAAGGCATCATTATTAACCATATATCTTGGCATATTGATACATAAGATGCTATGTACTCTGCTTTAGCTATAGAAAGTGAGACTATAGGTTGATTTTTTGAAGACCAAGATATGGCTCCTAATCCAAGATGAAAGACATACTCTGAAGTGCTCTTTTATTTTGAGTATTGTCATTGATGTCAAGGTTGATGCCAAAGGTGTATCATGTCAAGATTGACTATGTATGATACCAATAAGCATCTTTTGATGAAAGGTTGATGTCAAAGGTGTATCATGTCAAGATTGACTATATGTGATATCAAGAAGCATCTTGTGATGTTTGATGTCAAAGGTAGCTAAGGACAGATCGTAGTATTTGATATGTCAGGTACATGAAAGAGTAGGTGCATGAGAGAAAAGAGTGTTACCATGAGAGAGAAGAGTGTCATCATAATAAGAGAAGATTATGGTCATGAGAGTTGTCATGAGTAAGGTCATTCATAAAAGAGAGAGTGTTGTGTGAAAGAGAGATGAAAGAGAGAGTGTTGTATGGATGAGAGTTATCATTAATTTTGTGAGTATGAAAGGTACAGGTCAAGGAAGAGTGTTTGAAGATAATTAATATCTGCATAAGAAGCATAGTGTAGGAATAGGTTTGTACAAGTCATTGATGTCATGATATGAAGAGGTATGTGTAGAGGAATGTATGTGCATGGTATGACATAGTCATGACATGAAGAATTTCAAGATGCACCATGTGAAGGAAGCATAGAAAAATTAATGAACATGTGAATAAGGTGTAGAATCATCCATGAAAGTCTCAAGGTGAGACTATAGGGGTAGGACCTTCAGACCAAGTCTACACCTAGATAACTCCTAGACCTTGCCTGAACTAATGAGGTATGAAGATCAAATTTCAATGCAAGTATGCATATGTGAACATAAACATAGGTGAGATCATTTTTTTTAGCCTTGTTCATAAATTTTGAGGTCATATTTTGAAGGATGTTGCATGAAACACTATTTTAAGCTTTCTTGAGTTCACAAAATGAGGTCTCAAGCCCTAATAAGTACTTTTATACATTTGTTGGCATGTGTAACCTCTACATCAGACCCTGAGATGTTAAGTAGAGATGGAAAAGGGTCCTAGTTAAGATCTCTAGGCATTGGTTTTGGATTCAAGGGGAAATTCTTTATGAATAATCGTTAACATGAAAACATGTGTTAAACCTCTCTAAAACCCTAATAAGCACCTGACATGAATGTCCTTGTTAAAATCAACTTATAATGGATTCAAATGAATAGACAATCTATTAGAGCATGTATTCTAATCTCCCAAGTACCACCAGGTAGTGGTGGTTAGTTAGATGAGAGAGAAAATGTGCAGATACAGGCTTATTTATCAAGAAATTATTATAGCTATCAAAATTTGTATATTTATACATGTTTAATTTTTCATGAGTAAGTTGATTAAGAGGGCTTGATCTTCATTCTTGCAAGATAATTTTTTTACTATACACATGCTTAATAGGGAAATTTGTCCTAAAGAAGGTTTCAAGGTATGAACAAAGGATGCAGATCTAAAAAAAACATGGAGGAGGTCAGAAGAGTTATTTGAATAAGTGGTTGAATGGTTTTTTTATTTTTTTTATAAGGCTATCTAGGTCCAAAAAGATCAATTCTTAATAGTAAGAGAGCAAACCTAATGAAGTAGGTCTCTATGAGACCTAAAATATAAGTAAGACCAATATTGGTCATTAATTCAGATTTTTATATATGATTAGATATGAAATTAGGGGTTCTTATAAAAATGATTTGTATGTCCTGATTATATGTCATGAAGGTGATCAAGCATGAGAGAGATTAGATAGACTTTTAGTACTCATAGGCCTAATATGATAGTGAATTGCAAAAAGTGTTCTTATGAATTGGTTAGACCTAAAATGTTTTATAAATCTTTGATAATGTTATATGGGGTCTATTAAACCTTTTAAAAATAATCTTGACATCTATGGAGGTAAAATATGTTCTAAGGGATCAAGTATATATGTTACTAGATAGACCTAATGCAATTAGGTCTCCAAGAGTCCTAATAGAGAAATAAGTCCTAATTGAGTTGTGGTTGACTAAGATGGATCCAAATTATGATTGAATCATGTTCATAAGATGTCCTAAGACCTATTTTATGGCTGAACTAAGAGGTTAGGGTTGTGTGGCCAACCAAGTGGTATGTGAACAAGAGATTAGTATATATACAAGGTAGTTTAGGTCTATTTGTGTGAAAAAAGAAGGTATGCATAAAAATGAGTAAAAAAAAAGATGAATAATTATAAAAATGTTGTGAAACATTTTGAAACCATCATAGGAAATCATATAATCATTCAAGAAGTTTTCATGTTATCTACATTACTGATACATGATCTAATCAGAGTTGATGAGGGCTAGACAAGTAAAAAAAGTATGTATGCAATAGAAGCAAATAAAATATTGCTTGGTAGAGCAGAAGGAGGTCTTGAATTGAGTTGTAAACCCACAGAGTAGAAAATATAAATGTTCATGAGAATATTTTAGGTTATCTACATATGAAGATCAAGGATACATGACTTAATCATATTTGATGAGGTCTTGTCAAGCGAAGGTGAGTATCCATTGAGATTGAAGATCAATGATAGAAAAAGAAGTGTGGTCATCATTTTTTGATTGAACAATAGAAGTTTTTAATGTGACAAAAATTTAGAAGTGGTTGAGTTGATGCTAAGTCACTTAGGGAGTTGGTGCTTCCTTGCAAGTGGGTGCTTTCTAAAGCCTAGTTAAGTGGATGCTTGACTATTTGGGGTCGGTGCTCCAAGTTGAGTTGGTGCTCAATATAATTTGATCATTTGTTACATAGGAATGTATTCCACTTACAAATATTAGTGGGTTTTATTTACCTCAAGGATTTCCCACTCATATATGTGTTCTATGTGTTTTTCTCTTGTTTCATGCTCATGTGATTGGATCTTAATTCATTTCTAGGTCACAATGTTTCTTTCATAGTTCATGAATGTTAGAGTAAAATTTTAAAAGTTTTATAATGTAATTTTTTCATCCCCCCAATGAATTGTTCTTCCAACTATTGATATTAGATCGAGGTTTTTTGGATCAGGCCTAAAAACTTAATGGAGATTTTAGAAGCACAAACTTGTCTAGTCAAGGAGGTTTCTCAATCAACAAGGCACCTCTCTTCAATGGGACTAGCTATGCCTTTTGGAGCATTAGAATGAAGACCTATATAATGTCCTTGGGAAATGACATATGTCAATCAATTTTTAATGGATACATTCCACCTCCTACACCACCACATGATGCAATAGGAAATAAGGCTAGTGAGAACAACTCTAAGGAAATGAATGCCATCTTATGTGGTTTTTTAGAAGCAAAATTTGTAAAGGTCATGCATTGTGAATCAGCCAAAGGGATTTGGGAACATTTATAGATCATATATGAAGAGAGACTAATAAACACCACCAATGAATATGAAGATATCATTAAACTATTAAAACTCAGGTTGAGATTGTCATTGCAAGTTTTAAAACCAAGGAAAAAGAGTAAACCAAGGTCAAGATAGAAGTAGAGTTCTTGAAGAAAGAATTGGATCAAGAAACAATCAAATTGAACAAATATCAAAATTTTGAAAAGAGTAATGGAATTATTGAAGACATATTTAATATTCAAAGGTCACCTCTCATCAAAATAGTCCTTGGATACACAGATGACTAGAAGAGGAGCAAGGAAGATCAGAATATCAGAAAGCTAAAGACATATACTGATGCTCTCAAGAAATCTAAGATTGTGAATAACAATCATAGATCAAGATAGGTCAAGACGTTATCAATCCTTCAAGAGACAACAAAGATAGAGATGAATCATTCAACAGTCATCCTCATAGATCAAGATAGGTCAAGACGTTATCAATCCTTCAAGAGACAACAAAGATAGAGATGAATCATTCAACAGTCATCAAAAGACAACTTATATCAAATAAATAAGTTATGCAAATTACTTTAATGGTTATTATATACACATAATATTTTAAATTTTTTTATCTATTACTAATGCTTTTTATCTTGTGGGAACTTGTCAAGTCTCAATCTCTCTAAGTGCATGACCTAAAAGGTACACTGGGAAAAATATGGATAGACCCTTAGTGCTTTACAAGATTATTTCCCCTTTTGCCACTTTCTATCTACACACTTGTCTCCTAAACACCATTCCCCTAAGCTTGGATTTCTCTTTTGCACTATCTTCTAGCCTTTTACCATAGTCATTAGCCATTTTAATAACCTAAAACCTCTCTTGATAGTTTACATGACTATGTTAACTAGCTGACCTTGTACTCTTATTGATAAAACTTATTTAGGGTCTAGGTTAGCTATTGACTGACTTAGTCCATGACCTAGTGAATTTTTGTCAATAATGATACTAGGTCAATCGGGTTGACCCTATCAGCCAAATTTTTTAGAAAGGTTTAGGGTTAGATCAACCTATATCAACACAATAATTTTTCCATTTATAAGAGAAGAGAAGAAGTAAGATATATCTCACATCTACTTATCCACCATTCTACTAAAGGAGCAAGCTTAGGGTTTCATAATTTCTTTAGAGATACAAATCTTGTCTTGTGGAGAAGTATTTTGGATGTGATAGGATATGTAGCCTAGATATGATTTATGCTTGTCATCCTTACATACCAAAACAATCTCTTGCGAAGCACCTTGGCTAAGGGAGAGCTTGAGGCTCAACGGGTTCATCTTCAAAGGTACGTATTCCTAACTTTGTTTCTCCTTTATAAGAGTGGATAGATATGCATTTTTACTTCTCTTACATGCATTACGATTTAATATACATTGATGTGAGTATATGTCTTCTATGCATGTTTAATTTTATTGTTTATTACCCCCACTTTGTGCACAAGTTTTGGTTAGCACTAGGTTAGAATTTTTACTTTACTTGTTATTAGTTTAATGAATATGAAAACATAGAACCTAGTTAGGGTTATTGCATGGTTTTGCTTTATTGGAGGCTTTGAAACCCTCCCTAGTAATATTATTATTGTAAGAGATCCCATATTTCATTTTATTGGATTCATATTGGTCATGTTTTTGATTATCTAATGTATCCCCAATTGGAAATGTAAGTAGGATATATCTTCTCTAACTTAGGATTGATTTGTAGATCCGATGCATTTCTTATTGCATACATTTTGATGAACCCAATGTGAATCTAAACATTTTAGATTTTCTTTCATCTTTTTCACTTCTATCATTCTATTATTTTTATATATTTATGATACTAGGTTGACTAAGCTGGTATAGTTATAACTTCTGTGCACATGTTTAAAACACAGTCACATCAAAATAACTCCATTCTTTCTATGCAAGTCTTCATCAGATACAAGGTATTGGATCAAGAAGGTCAACACAATACTCTTATTCAATTCCAGACAATAAACTATGTTGAACATGTCAAATTAGTCTCTTATTTAGATCCAGAATAATAAACTAAGTTGTACAGGTCAACTTAGTATTTTAGACAGCTTCCAGATAAAAAACTAAGTTGACCAAGTTAACTCAGTCATCTTAAATAGGCTTCAACAAATAGGGAAACATAGAAATAGGTTGACTTAGTTGACACAGTTGGTAGAAATTTCAAGTAAGCATTTAGGGCACTTCAACAAAAAATACACAATTCTCAACATCTTTCAACCCACCAAGGTTCCTTTCTTTCTCTCTATTTCAATTCAGTTCTTTATTATAGTTTTATTTTACACAAGTTTGTAGTCTTCAAAACTAAAATCTTACAAAAAACTAGGTTGACTTGGTCATTCTAATTATATACTCTATCTTATGTCTACAAGATTAAGTTGACTTGCTTGACTTAGTTCTTAAGGACTCTTCTATAGTATAATAGTGACCTTGCCAACTCTATTCTATAATGTTTACATAAAGTGTCATCTGAACTGACTTTGTATCATGCTTCAATTGGGAATTAATAAATATATGCCAGTAATTAATTCACATTTTCATTTTCAGTTGTTTGCATGCTTATAGTAGCTCACATAATCTAATTATGTGTTTTTTAATATACTATTTAGTTTAGCTATTTTTATATTTTTGAACACATACCAAATCACATAATTTTAAAATGCATTTAAACATTTATCTACACAAAGCCTACTTAGATTTCATCACCAATGGGGAAGTCAACTTGGTTTCCTATCCAAGTATAGATATGTGGTTAATGGTATATATTATAAATACACCTGATATCCTTATCACTTTGAGTTGTGAAGTGATAGAGTAGGCCCCAATACCGAGCTAGTACCATTTCCAACACATATCCGTTTTAGCCCAAACATCCTAAAACCATTCATGGATTGATTTATAGTTTCCTTCTTTCAGCCAACTTCCTTATCACACTTCAAATAAAACTTTATAATAATATAACAATATTTAGTATGACAACTTAGTTAGCATTTACTTTTTAGTTTATTGATTTCTCTTTGCTCATTGTATGTTGTATTGTAAAAACTTACATTGGCTAGTGTTGGTGCAAGGTTTTATGTTGTGTTCCCCAATTAGATCATTCTCATTAATACAATTGTTTATGTGCTTGCTCTCATTTCCTATTTCAATTACATTGCAATTTTTTTCTCTATTTTTAGTACACTATCATTCTATTTAACACAGTGTCTTACGAAATATATTTTTCCCTAGTTACAGTACTAAGTTGACCTATTTGACTTAATAATCCTTTTTACCTATCAAGTTACAAGACTAAGTTGACTTGGTCAACTTTGTATTCTTCTCATATCCTGTTTACAATACTAGGTCCACCTAGTTGACTCTGTACTCTGATATGTATCCTTCATATGTGTTTTATTTGCATCATCTTTGCCTTATCTAATATCTCTCCTTCATCATGAAATTCCTATTTGAATACAACACTGAGTTGAATTCAATAGATATGATTAGTCTTATCAAAACTAATAGGTTCTCCCATAAGTAGCTTGTGGCTCCTACTGTAGATGAAAGTAATGTGCATGTAGCCACTTACACTACAAACTATGGGACCCATCCTCATTCCTCTTCACTTTACAATCATATCTTCTCATTTGAAGATCAACCTAAATTAGAGTATACCCCAAAAATGATCTTCTTCATCAATGAATTTATTCAACATAGAGGAAAGGATCATTCTACTATTTAACATCTCATGATAAGTGGTCAAGTTTAGGAACCCCATTCATCTTCTCCCACATTCTCACATGGATTTGGGGATACTAGCTTCTTTGCTTCTTAGCCTCTTCCCTATAATTTGATCCCTTCTCATATTGTGTTCATGTAAAATGTGAAATTGTACAACTTTAGTATGGCTAAGACACCTAATCCATATCTCCTCCTATTGGCTCACACAACCCTTCTAGGTTACTTCTTTCATTGATTTCGAGTCATTAGTTTTTTCCTAGACTTAGATTTTTGGGATCTAGGAAACCCTCTTAGGCCTAGATCTATCCCCCTAGGTCTCATACCCTTAGGACAACAGTGCCTAAATAGGATAGGAGAACCAAAATTTATGGTGTCCTATTTTTGGTGCTATTGTCCAAGTTCATTTTTACCTAAAATGGTCAAATTTTCTTAGATCCTTATCTTTTTCCCTGTCACCCTCATGTGAATTCATTTAACCCGTGATCATTATTTTCCCTATAAAAATCCATTCATAGTCCATTTAGAAGGGTTGACACTCATTTTCAAGAGAGATGAAAGAATACAAGTAAGTACACTCGAGCATTATTCCCTATTCTTTACACACAACCTTCCAACATTATTTCAAGCCTACTCAAGTCATTGCACTAGTCCCTAACTAGATTAATCACATCTAATTTTGCATTCTATTTGAATTTATCATACACAAATTACACCAAACACTTCAATGGGAGAACTACATTAGTTTGATGCCTCTTCAAAGTATTAGTATGTAGGTAGCATGCCGACATATGGAGTGTGAAGTGCATCTAATGTATCCTTTATAGACTAACCCCTCCTCTCTCTTTCCAAAGTTTGTATTCAAGTTCAAACACCAAGAGATATTAAGAGTTTTGAATACTAAAATAGGAACATAACAAGATCTGTGAGGTCCCAAACACTAAAATTTTAGTGATAGGGTAACACAAACATTCTAAATAGAACCCAAAAAGATTTTAGTCTCAAGAAAACAATGCTACAATATGACTACAACCCTAGACAACAGGATGTTCTATTTTTGGTGCTCTTGTCCAACCCAAAAAAAATGTCTAAGGACCTATTTTTGACTATTTCTTATTCCTTCTCCTCTAGTATCAGACCTTGTCTTAGTCTAGATCAGTCGAAATAAGATAAGTTCTAATTTCTCTCACCTATTGCTATATTTAGAAAAAGACAAAATATTATCTATTTACACAAATAAGTAGGTTAATTTTTGCATATTTATTCATTGATTTACATTTCTCAGACCCTTTATTATCTAGAAACTAAACCCCTAATTACCTAAAAATAATAAAACATTTGGTGAACCTGACTTACTTCAAATTTTTGCATAAAAACCCTAGAAACCCTAGGGCTAATTATTTCTATTTTTTGAAATATTTTCCTAAATTTAAAAATCATTAAACTATAAATTAATTGAAATATTTTCAATAAATTCACTCAAACCCTAGTTTTCACATACTAGGTCCCATTTGCATACAAACACTTTCAAACCACTAGAAAAAATATATTGCTAATTTTAGAAATATTTTCGATTTTTTCTTAAAATTTTCAAGCTAAAATCTAAAAACTCATAGAATTTTTTTAAAATTACAATATTGATTTTGAATTTTTTTATTTTCAAACCCTAGTTGTATTAACTATCCCCTAGTAATTTTTAGACATATTCCAATCATTTTATACATTTTCAGTTGAATATCTAAATCAAAAAAACAATTTCAAATGCAAAAGTTCATAGTATTTTTCAAATATTATTTCTAAAAAATTCTTAGTTGCATATACTAACTCCTAATATGCTTCTTGAGGTATCACCTTACATATATAGCCATATTAAAAATATGATGCTTAGTTATTTACAAATTATTCTTACATTTCTTGCAAATAAAAAAGAAACCATAATGGGTCCTATCATGTACATGAATGATGAAGTCTATCATATGTTAGTAAAAAGTTTCAATCTCTATATTTCATGCTTATTTATCATTATATGGGATGATGTTACACATTTTGTTCTTAAAAATATTAATCCATCTCTTTCATCACTTCCCTTGGAGCCTCTCCCACATCCTGATTCATGTTGCATGGTCCATCTTACTCTTCCCCAGGTCGCTACCCATCGCCAAAGAACCCAGTTAACACCTTTTGTTCCTCCACCTCCTTGATCTATCCATTATCTTTGATCTCCTTCCATAACAACTACAACTCCTATATATCTAGTAGATAATATGGTTAGAGCTATTACTCTATGTGCAACTATGCCTTCTCCACCTGCCTAAGAGCCATACCTCCTTGTTACTCCAACCCATCCTAGGCTCAACCAACCAGCACAGGTAGATTTGCATAAGGCATATGACATTGTTGATCAGTTGAGAAATACTCCAAATAAAATTTCCATGTTAGAACTACTTCAAAAAAATAATGTATTCAGGGACATTCTTTATCAGGCACTCACTCAGACTTCTATGGCTCTTGATTTATAACCTTCTTATTTTGCATCAGTGGTCAATACTCTAAAATATATAAAAGATGCAATTTATTTTGATAGTGAGGACATGTCTTTTCATATGGTTATTTCTCAAAATTTTCCACTATTCATACAAGTAAAATTTAAAACTAATACAATCAAAAGAGTTCTCATTGATAGTGGTTCCAAAATAAATTTATGTAATATCACATTCTTATAGGCCATGGGTATAGATTTAACATCAATGAAAAAAACATATAAGAACATCTGAGGGTTTGATGATATACCATTACAAACTTTGGGTACTATTACTTTGGACATCATGGTGGGACCAAAAACCCTCTCCACCCAGTTTTAGGTTATGTTAGGTTCTCTCCACTATAATATTTTACTTGGATGACCTTGGATACATACCATGGGTGTCATTCCTTTTACTCTCCATCGATGCATTAATTTTCTCCATGAGGGATATTTATACAAATGTCTAGTAGACAACTAACCATTCATATATTATTGACTTATAAAGTCATCTTTGACTATTTCATTAGATGGGACACCATATCTCATAGTACAACCACCACTTCATAGTATTTCTCTTGATCATATACATACATATGAGGTTAGAGAGACTAACACTTCCCAAACTACTTCACTTCTAGTTACACCATCTACACCAACACTTTCACTAGCTACAACTTCTACCATTCCAGCTACTCCATCAGTCATAGTTCAGACACCAATTACATATCCACTATCATCGATAGTAACACCAACAATTCTAGTTGATTCCATAGTTACTCAACTAGTTATAAATATTTTGGTAATAGTACCATCTTCTACTACTATAGCTGATGAGACTCCTATATCATATTTACCCTTGGTGGTAAATTTTGAGTTACCTTATGTACATGATTTTGTTAAAAATTCATAGGCTTCTTCAGATGATGATATGACACCCACACTTATAGATGATTATTTATGTGGATTGATATTTAGACCACTCAGCCCAGGAGAGTATCATGATGACTCTAGGTATCTCATACCACATACTACAATGCTTTTAGCATCTCATACTACACTCTCAAGATATCCTCCACATTCATGACCACAGTCAGATCACTTGACACATACAGTTTACATGGTTACCTCTATGGATATAGAGCTAGTTACTCAAATTCAAGTAGACAACACACAACATTAGTCACAATTTATGTTATAGATATTACTTGATCATGGATTGATCACATTACCTATAATATGACATAGATCTATCAGTATATTATCACATCAATATGGTCTCCCATATTGTATCTTTCATAGGATTACAGGCCATGATACAAACTCATGCAAAAAATTACAATAGAGATTGAATAATCTACAAGATCAAGGTATTATTAAGATTATAGCACCACCAACACCACCCACAACACCAACTCCACCACTTACACTGAAGTCACTTACCATCAAGGCTAAACATCCAAGAGGAGAATCAACATCTCCACCACTAGAACAACCCTTAGTTCACCTTCAACATGATGATATCATGAGCATAACAGTTTCATTATATGACGATACTTATGATGATGATCTTGATGAATTCAATGATGGCTGAGATCCTTTCCTCCACTTTCATCCCCATTAGGGTCCACCTTTGGATCCCTTCCCTTTACCAACCTAGTATTTTATATTATGATGTATATACTTGTACATAATTTCTTATCAACATTGGTTGTACATATTATCTCATGCTTGATTGTACATAATTCAAATATTTTCAAAATGCAAAAATAATATAACACTTCAAAATACAAAAACATTCAAAACATTACAAAAAACACTAAAAACATAGTTTGATTGTATGCATCATCCATGCTTTACATTACTACTATCATGCTAGGACTTACATTTGCTATTTCATGCTATGTATGTCAATTTTATACATCACCATGATTCACTTGATCTCTTTTTGAGTGTGCTCAATAACATCCAGATCTTTGATTGCTTCATTCTACCCATAAAGGGGGCACTCTTAGTTATACATTCAAGACACACATCGATATACACACCCACTAGGGGTATCTTCTACATGACTACACCATCCAGGTTATGTCATTCCTACACTACACACTTTGAGTTATCATGCTGATGTATATTACTCTATAGCTTACATAGAATCCTATATCGACATGTCACTAGTAACTAACACTTGTGTATCTCTTAGCATATACCTAGTCTTATACTCTACATATTTTGCATACTCTCACATTTGCTTTAATTAGTTAGGTGTGCTTGTATCTTTCCAGTTATTACATGCTTTCTTTGCTTACTTAGCATATCTTGTGTGATTACATTTCTAGTTATAGTTTGTATTCTATTTATGCATTTGGACATCTGCCAATGTCCTTTACTTCTATTCATGTATGTGCCTTAGGAGATTTGTTAATGTCCTTTATTTTTACTCTTCTATATGCTTATGGATCTTGTGTCAACTTTGCCTATTCACTTATATGTGTATGTGGCATTTGAACATGATTTATATGCTTGATTTTTAGTTTGAGTGACATGTGCCCATGTCTCTTACTTATATGGCCTCTTGGCCACCTTTGTATGCTTCTTGCTTCTTGATTCTTACTTTTTATGCTTCTTTTCTTGTTTTCTTCTCATATGTACAATGCCATGATCCACATCATGTATTTATCTTGCTTTTTAGATGCCATGATGGACATCATGCTCCATCCCTCCATGCTTACTAAAAACTAAAAACTAATATCTAACATTACTAGTTTAGTTTAGTATCATACACTCCTCTTAAATTTTTATATCTATCTTGGCATACCCCTATTAATTTAACAATCTCTTAATATAAATATTGCTATATCTTGAAATATCTTATCAAATATTCAATGTTATATCTTGCATCTATACAACTTAACACACTTGTAGGACTCCTTTTATTTTGAGGGTAGTCATTACAGGTTCATCATTCCTACCCTCATGAGAGGGGAAATAAAACATGGGTTTTTCATAGAGACCAAACCTCCTAATAGTTGAAATAACAGTATTTAGATCACTCAATTTAGAATCTAGACATTAGACTAGGTAGAATAGACTAGACAGACAATATAGAATCTAGAATAGTCATCAGATTTGGCTCTAAATAATAGTGAAAAATTAGGACTACAGTGTAAAACATATGGGTGTTCACATTTTGGAACTCTTTTCTAGGTATAAAAACACTCAAGGTTTCTAAAAATACGAAAAAAGTTTTGTTTAGGGATAGTTTTTGCAGTTCCAGATCAGTTAAATTTAGCAATTTTAGTAAAGTTTTCTTAGATATAGGAGGATTTTCATGCATAGCATGATGGTTCTTGATTTTACTTTAGATTAGGTAGTTGGCGTAAATTCTAGATTAGAATCCATGTTCCAGACATCAGTGATTGGGGTAAATGTGCATGACATATTGATCTTATTTTCTTTTTGAGTTCAATTTATTCTAGGCATTCTCAAGAGTTACATGCCTTACTCTATCTATAGGTGATTTTAATCACATTTGAGTTAAACTTTCATACAAGTTTAGGTTATTTAGTACTTGAGTTCTTGATTTGGCTTTCACATAAGCATTTTGCATCAGTTTTGGAGAGGCTTTCATACAAGCCTAACCTCCATCTTTCAAAATGGCCAAGAGTGGCCTAGTTTTTATCTCTATTCAAGATATCCACACCACATTGTCATATTTTTAAAGCATCCATGGCTCTAGGATCCATCTCATATGACATCTATTCTATATTGATATCACTTCATAGTTTCATTTCATGAGGTAATGATGGATCCGAAGGTATAGCTAAACTTTGTATTCTTGAGCCACATATTTATAGGGATTGGACACACAGTCCAAACATTAATTAGCACATACATGATTAATTAGATTCATATAGTTGGTGATGATGGAGCCAAAGGACCAATCTTTGCATTCTTGAGCCACATTCTAAGGAATTAAACACTCAACTCCTTTCATGATATTACTCTTGATTCAACATACACTCAACATCATATAGATAATTTGGAATCACAAAATATTCAAAATTCATAGTGTTTTCTCTCTATGCACACCCAACATCAAACAAACTTCATGAGCTTCACCCTTACATGTAAGTTTAGGTATGCTTCTTATTTTCCTTTATCCTAGTATTTCAATTTGCTACATCAATAGAATAAGGGGGGGGGGAATGTAGTCATGTAAAATGTGTTGGGTTATGGAGCTAAAAGCTTCACCTTAAAGCTAATCAGGAGTTGCTGAGTGCAGACAGAAACTGGCATCGGTATTACGGCCGACGTCGATCAGGCAGGGACTAAGGATCGGCTGACATTGGTTAGTAACAAACTGACAGCAACTGACATTGGCAACCTATGCATGTGCATGCTTCTGCATGTGGTTTCCAAAACGCGTTTCTAGAATTAGACTCGTCTAATTTAAGTAGTCCGAGAGTGTTTGCATGTTGAAGGCCAATTTAAGTCTTGAGTCTGTGTTTCTAATTAGTGTAGTTAGATGTCTAATTATTGTATGCATGGGATCCTATTTAAGAGACCCATGAGGCATGTAATTAATTAAGAAGAAGGCAAGTAAAGCATTGAAGCAAGAAGCAAGGTCAAGGAGATCTGCAAGGTGTAAGGTCAAGGAGATCAACTGAAGCTATCAAGGAGGGGATAACAACTCAGGTTGTTGAGTTGGTTGTGGTTGAGCAAGAGAGAGAGGGAAGAAGTCCTTGAGGTGTGGCAAGCCTTAGTGGTGGAAGAAGAAGTGGCATCTTCTTTATTGTATTTTCTTTTGAAGTATATTTAATACAAGATTGTGTATTGTCTCTCAAATTCTTTGCTGTTTCAAGTTTCTAGTTACTTAATCATTCTGGCATAATTCTATGTTTAATTGCTTATAAGAAAAGTAATCAATTGTGCTTCCACAAGTTCCTAACAGTTGGTATCAGAGCTAAGGTTGCAGGAAGCAGGTATTGTTTGATTACAGGTCATTCTCAGGTGTTTCTGATTGAGTGGGAGTATAGCAATGGCAGATGAAAGTATACTATGAATGGAGAAGTTTAACGGCAATAATTATCAACATTGGCAGATGCAGATAGAAGATTATCTGTATCAAAAAGATTTGTACTTACCATTGGGTGGGGTTGTAAGCAAGCCCACAGATATAAAGGATGAAGAATGGAGCATTCTTGATTAGAAGGCTCTAGGAACTATAAGGTTGAGCCTTGCATCATCTATGATTTCCAACTTATCACAGTGTAAGACAATGGAAGAGTTGATAAAATCTTTGGCAAATCTGTATGAAAAGCCCTCTGCTTCTAATAAGGTATTTCTTATGAAGCAACTATTTACTATGCAAATGTAGGAAGGAGGATCGGTATATACTCATCTTAGTGATTTCCATGGTTTGGTAAACCAATTAAATTCAGTCAATATTGTTTTTGATGATGAAATAAGAGCTCTCTTAATCTTATGCTCATTACCTGAAAGTTGGGAGAGTTTGGTAATGGCAGTATCTAATACTGCGTCTGCTTCTAAAATCTTAAATGTGGATGATGTAGTTAGTGTAATCTTGAATGAAGATATTCGTAGGAAAAGCACAGGTGAATCATCATCAAGGAATGCTTTAAGTGGTGAAAGTAGAGGAAGGCAAAGAGAGAAGGTCGAGCAGGGGAAATCAAGGTCGAAGATGGAGAAGGGATCCAAATCCAGAAGTGGAAGTATCACCTACTGGTATTGTGGAAGGAAAGGACACACAAAGAAAGAGTGTTGGTTGAGGGAGAAAGACAATCAACATGAAGGTAAGGATGAAGCATATATTGCAGGTATTGTGGTACAAGATGCTCTCATACTTTCTTTGGATAATCAGATAGAATCTTAGATTTTAGATTCTGGTTCTTCTTTTCATGCATCCCCAAACAGAGATTTGTTCCATGAGTATGTCCAGGGAGACTTTGGAGTGCTTTATTTAGGAGATGGAATGCCTTGTCAAATGGTTGGCAAAGGGAAAGTGTAGTTGGAATTACAGACAGGCAACACATGGGTGTTGAATGAGGTTATGCATGTCCCAGTTCTAAAGCAGAGTTTGGTTTCTGTAGGGAAGTTGGGTGATGAGGGATGTACAATAACCCTCACAGCAGATTCTTGGAAGGTCTCCAAGGATGCACTTATTTTAGCAAGAGGTAAGAAAGTAGGTACTCTTTACCTATCTACTTGTATTACTAATTCTTCTTCTGGGTTATCTACTTCAGCTATAGATTCAGAGATGTGGCTTAATAGGCTTGGTCACATGAATAAGGAGAAGATGCATGTTCATGAGTCAAAAGGTATGAGTTCAGATTTGGAAGGCATAGATCGAGTTCAGTGTAGGAAAAAGAAATTTGATGCTTTTGACACGAATAGGGAAGCCTTGGTGTTTATGAAGGAGATGATGGACAAAGGTCAGTCACAGGGGCTGAATAATTTTGAGAAGGGTAGTATGGACAGGGTTTTGATCCAAGATGAGCTCGTAGATGAAAAAGTCATCAAGTACAAGAAAACATAGGTACTGACGTCTGTGCTTCCATGGCACCGACGTCGACCAGATAGGAACCGACATCGGTCATGTGCAGACCAGTAGGGTCGGTAAGTCAAGCAGGATAAGTCTGACATCAGTCAGCAGGACCAACGTCGGCAAGAGGGACACCGGCGTCAGCCAGGGAAATGATGTCGACAGTCAAGGTCAGTGTAGGGAACCGACATCGGTCAGAGCAAATTGGGAGATGGCCGAGATCGGTCACTGAGACGGATTTTGGGTGGACAGCAAGCTGTCAAGAAGTCTCAAGTGCCCATAAGGAGAACTGAAGTGGTAAGTAAGCCTCTAATTCATAATTTCCCTTCTTTACACTACTTGTTACTCACTGATGGTCAAGAATTAGGAAGTTGTTAAAGAAGCAGAACAGGTAGATCCAGGAAATAGTGGGAGCTAGGCATGGATGAGGAATGTGATTCCTTAAAGAAGAACCAAATAGGAGTTGTTGGTAGAGTTGTTAGCTAAAATAAAACACTGAGAGATGAATGGATGTTCAGGATAAAGAAGAGTGGGAATGGATACGTGAGACGGAAGGCCAAGGGTATTTGGTCTTGAGGAAGCTGTAGGATAGTGGTACAAGTTTGGCAGGTGTATGACTAAGCATGGCTTTAGTCAAGGTCAATGTGACCATTGTGTTTTTATTTTACCAGGTGGATAATGATTGCAACATTATTCTGTTACTGTATTATGTTGCTTGTTGCAGGGTTATACATACATGGATTTGACTGAACTAAAGGTAAAGTTAGTTCAGAGGTGTGTCATAAGGAATCTAAGAGCAGCAAGGTTCTTTGGAATAAGAGACATGGAAGATCACAAGTTGTTTTTGTCTCAAGTGGGAGCTGATGTGAATAAGGTGTTAGTGAGGTTCAAGGTGCAGGATGCAAAATCGGTGATCACACCAAAAGCTGGACAGTTCAAGCTTAGCTTTGAACAAGTGTTCAAAATCACATAAGGTCTAGTGTAGGCCTAGTTTTCCCAAGCAGTGGGAGTTGTCAGAAAGTTCAATATGGCAGTGGACTTGGTTGACAGGTTTAGCATCACAAAGTGTGTGGTGGTTGGTCTTCAAAATCGAGCTTGAAGATGGAGGTGCCTGAAATGGTTAGTGGATGATGCTATACAGGTGCAGCTACTTATCTCCAAGTGGGATATTTTTGGGTTATGGAGCTAAAAGCTTTACCTTAAAGCTAATAAGGAGTTGCTAAGTGCAGACAGAAACCAGCATCAGTAGTACGGCCGACGTCGATCAGGCAGGGACTGAGGATCAGCCAACGTCGGTCAGTAGCAGACTGAAAGCAACCGACGTCGGTAACCTGTGCGTCTGCATGCTTCTACATGTGGTTTCCAGAATGCATTTCCAGAATTAGACTCATCTAATTTAAGTAGTCCGAGAGTGTTTGCATGTTGAAGGCTAATTTAAGTCTTGAGTCTGTGTTTCTAATTAGTGTAGTTAGATGTCTAATTATTGTATGCATGGGATCCTATTTAAGAGACCCATGAGGCATGTAATTAATTAAGAAAAAGGCAAGTAAAGCATTGAAGCAAGAAGCAAGGTCAAGGAGATCTACAAGGTGTAAGGTCAAGGAGATCAGCTAAAGCTATCAAGGAGGGGATAACAACTCAGGTTGTTGAGTTGGTTGTGGTTAAGCAAGAGAGAGAGGGAAGAAGTCCTTGAGGTGTGGCAAGCCTTAGTGGTGAAAGAAGAAGTGGCATATTCTTTATTGTATTTTCTTCTGAAGTATATTTAATACAAGATTGTGTATTGTCTCTCAAATTCTTTGTTGTTTCAAGTTTCTAGTTACTTAATCATTCTGGCATAATTCCGTGTTTAATTTCTTATAAGAAAAGTAATCAATTGTGCTTCCATGAGTTCCTAACAAAATGTGAAATTGTACAAATTTAGTATGGCTAAGACACTTAATCTATAGGTCCTCTTGTTGGCTCACAAAACCCTTCTAGGCTACTTCTTTCAATGATTCTTAGTCATCCATAGCTTCCTAGACTTAGCTTTTTGAGACCTAGATATCCCTCTTAGGCCTAGATCTATCCCCTTAGGTCTCATGCCCTTAGGATATTAACTCACAAATAGGATATGAGTACCAAAATTTAAGGTGTCATATTTTTGATGTTATTTTCCAAGTTCATTTTTTTCCTTAAATGGTTATATTTTCCCAGATCCTTATCTCTTTCCCTGTCAACCTCATGTGAATTCATTTAACCCATGATCATTAGTTTCTTTATAAAAGGCCATTCATAATCCATTTATAAGGGTTGACACTCATTTTCAAGAGAGATGCAAGAATACAATAAAGTAAACAAGCATTATTCCCTATTCTTTGCACACAACCTTCTAACATTATTTCAAGCCTACTTAATTCATTGCACTAATCCTAGCTAGTTGAAGCACATTTGATTTTGAATTCTAGTTGAATTTATCATACACAACTTGCACCAATAACTTCAATGGGAGTATTGGTATATAGGCAGTGTGCTCACACATGAGGTGTGATGTGCATCTATCATATCCTTTACACGCTAACCCTTCCTCTCTCTTTCCAAAGTTTGCATTCAAATTCAAGCACCAAGAGCTCCTAAGAGTTTTAAAGATTAAAATAGTCACATAATGAGGTTTTTGAGGTCCTAGACCCTAAAATTTTAGTGACAGGGTAATACAAACATTTTGAATAGAACCCATAAAGATTTCAATCTCAAGATAAAAGCACTAGAATAGGACTACAGTGCCAGACAATAGGGTGTCCTATTTTTGGTACTCTTATCCAACCTAGAAACAAAGTATAGGGACCTATTTTTTATTTTCTCTCAGTCTCACTCCTTTAGTATTGATCTAAGAAGATCTATATTTTGATCCACAAATAAAGTCTTCAAATTGTAGGTTTATCAATGCCATGGTGAAGGGCTCATCGAGATATTTCTGATTCATTTTGAAATTTGTAAAATGGAGTTGGTATGCATGAGTTATGGCACTTAGAAGATCACTTCGGGAAAATAAAAAAAATTGGGTTTTGTTAACAAGTGATGAGAGGTCAACAATTGATGAATGCCAATAAGTGGTGAGTGTTCAATAATCAATGAGTGAATGAAAAGTGGTGAGAAGAGAATAGCCCATGTAGTGGGTCCTCAAGCCACCATGTGGCTTGTCACCATTTAATATGGTCCAATTTTGAATATTATGTAATTAATTAAATTTCATTCCAAAGTCCCTTGAAATTCCAAGACCCTCTAAACTTTCCACGTGAGATCCACATTACATGTTAATCAAAGTTTGTAACCAACCAAGTTTCCATGTGTTTTCCATGGTTCCCACACACATGCCACATTCTAACCATAAAAATCCCATAATTTCCATGAAATAACTACATATCAACATCCACAACATATACCATGCCTTTTAAGTCACTAATTACCCACAAGTTTCATGGCATTTAACAACTTTAAAATCCACCCACTTACCCAATGTGGGATATAAGATTTACTTAGCCCACCAAAAGCATTGGAAGTGGGATTCAAACATTATTATTTGTGATAAAATTATAAGGGCTTAACCAGTGCACCACGGAGCCTAAGCATTAAATAAATGGAATGAGATTGTATTTGAAGCCAAGTTTTGGTTGTGGAAATTGATTTCCAAGGCATGTAAAGAGTGTGGAAAGACTTAGAGATTTTTTAAAGGCCTTTCACAACATATATTTGTTTTAAGAGTATCTCTTCGATAATTTAAAGCCTACAAGATGAATTTGGTGACTCTAAAATATTTGTAAATACATTTTGAAATATTTAATAGGAATGATCCCCCCATTGGAGTAGATTTGAAGACGTAGGCTTTATAGCTGAACTCCATTATCAAATCATGTGGTATTATCTAGATTATTGTCTCTTATTTTGTTGCAGTCTTAAAATTATGTCTATTTTGGATATTTAAAAATTGATTTTAATTTTGTAATCATTTAAAATGTTGATATTAAGTAAATAATTGAATTAAGGTTTTGATCCAATTACAAGTGTGTTTTTTGTTGCTACAACACTTGTTTGATTAGGATTATGGATCAAGTATCAGACCTTGTCTTAGGCCAGATTAGATAGAATAAGCTAAGTTATAATTTCTCTCACCTATTGCTATATTTAGAAAATGACAAAATACTATCTATTTACACAAATCAGTAGATTAATTCTTGCATATTTATTCACTGATTTACATTGCTTAGACCCTTTATTATCTAGGAATTAAACCCCTAATTTTCTAAAAATAATAAAACACATACCATGACTTCTTCCTCTTTGATTTCCTCTACCTCCATACCTAGTATCTCTACTAACATGATAGGTTCTACATCTAGTGGGCCTCTTTCAAGACCCAATTCTTCCACTAGTGCATCATTTGCTACCCATTGTAATAATGCCTCTAATTTTACTTCTTCTCATCTATATACTAGTCCATTTTTTTTCAACATAATCAAATTATGTCACTAGTGCCTCACTTACTAATAGTTCTTCTCAAGCTCCTACTAACACCCAAGTGGCACCCAAGTCACTACTACCAGTTCCAATGCTTCAAACAATGCTAATAATACAACTCAAACCCATCAAATCCTATTAAAAAATATTAATCAAATGAATTATTTCCAAGCTAACAATGCAAATCAAATGATGCAAATGAAAAATCATCTTATCCATCTTTACACCCACCCTCAATAGATGACATAGAGCATGCATAACCAAAATGTTCCCCCACCTCCTCTCTAGGATTCCCATGGTAATCTTCTCCCTCAACCTCCTCTTGTTAATAAAACAATCAAGCACATTCAAAATGAGCCTCTTACATCTCAAATTACTAATATCTATATAGGAGGTGTCACCTCTACCATTTCTTACAATGGGTCAACCAATCATACTCTTCATTTAAAAAAAATTGGAAATATATATAAAAACTAGGTGAAGTTAAATAACTTTGCTGCTACCAAGATATTTGAAAAAAATCTCACAGGTGATGCTTTATATTGGTACAACAAACTCAAATCTCATTCCATTACTAGTTTGGAAGACTTAGTTAATGTTCTAGTCCAAGAGTTCCAAATTAGTGATCTCCCTAAGAAAACCTTGGCTCCTTTTATCAATTGTAAGCAAATGGAGACTGAAACTGCATAAGATTTAATAAAATTATGGAAGACTTATCTAAAAAATGTGAACATAATATGGTAGATGATAACCTCTTCAATATGTTTATTAATGCTCTTTTCCCAAATTGTAATCTCAAGTCTGGACCCTCTCTCCATGAACTTTAGAAGAGGCCATTGACCAAGCCAAGAATCAAGATTTCCTCATGCATCAATTTGATCCATCTAAACCTTCTATGGGTACCTGTATGTTAGTCAAGAATAAGAATTATCATGCTATCAATGATGGTGTCACTGACTCTTATGAAACCATTCATACTATTCATTCTATTGTTCCTAACTAGACTATGGAATAAGCTTCCCCTCTTGACCACATCAGTAATCCTCATTTCTCTTCAGCCAATGACATCAATGTTCATAAAACTCTATCATTAGTGGAATTATAAAAACATATACCAAGGCCTCTCCCATGAGAACTTGATCCCACTCATCCCATGAAATCTTGGTATGATCCTAGTCAATTTTGTTGGTTTCATACTAGTTAGGGTCAATCTCATGAGACTTGTAGGCAACTTCATAATTTAACTATGGATTTACTTCTTGGTCCCAATTTTGAACATGATTTTATCATTCATAAACATCAAAAATCCTATAACATTGCCTTAAAATCCCATGAGACACAAACTAATTATCAAGATTTGAATTGGGCTAATGCTCATTTGGCCATCTATAAAGATCCTCTTCCAAATCACTAAGATAACCAAGACAAACCCACCCATTTTACCAATAATGTTGATAGTCTTCTTGACCCAACTCTTGAAGAAAATTTGGTCAATATGACTAATATGTGAAGGCTGGTTACTTTCATTGATCCTCATCCCATTTTCATAACTCAATTGTCACACATGTTTCATGTTATTAAACACTCTTCTCCAACTCACTGAACCAAGTTGGCGCAAGAAGAATTGATATATTTTGATGAACCACTTCCAACACCTCCTTTGAATAACACTTATCATACCATTTATATCATTTATCCAACCTCTTTAACTATCACTAATAATACTCAAATTTATATGAACACTTCTCAAACCAAACCTACATCAACTACCCCATGTTCTCCAAATGATCAAAAAACTTATCCTCCAACTCAAACTTGTACACATTATCAACATAAATTCACATAAACTTTATCTCCTCGTTCTGAGGACCTCATTCAAAACTATGCACCTCTTTCCAATAGTCCTCTTATGGGTTATGATGAGTGGGATCCTATCATGGAACTTACTGTATGCAATAAAAAATGCATCATGTCAATAAATCAATCCTGGCTCAAAGAAGATAGAGCATACCTACACTTCCGATTGGGAATACATTTATTAATTAGAAGAATGACTCAAGGAATCTACTATAACTAATTAGGGGATCACTTATCATAACACACCATGCTAAGAAGGGTTGTAAAGCCTATCGTCTAACACAATCATACAACAACCCTAAAAGAGTCATAAGGTTTAATGTTCACTTATTTTAATAATAAGAAATTAAATCTAATCTATTTCACACCAAATCTTATGGCACAAAGTGGGGGTTAGAAACAAAACAAACTAAACTAAACGTGCATAGAAGATATATACTCGCATCAATGTATATAGAATCCTAATGCATGGAAGAGAAGCAAAATTGCATTATATATCTACTCTTACAAAGGATAAATAAAGTTAGGAATAATTACCTTAAAGATGAACCCACCTAGCCTCAATCTCTCCCTTAGCCAAGGTGCTTCATAAGATATTGTTATGGTAGTAAGAATAAAAAATAAAATCTGCTCTAGGCTACACAACCTATTTATGCATCCAAAATACTTCTCCATAAGACAAGATTCATATCTCTTAAGCCAGTATGGAATCATAATATTTATTCCTCAATTAGAATGGTCAATAAGAAAATGTTCATTCATACTTATTCTTCTTCACTTCTTTCTTATTAAATGGTGGGAAATGAACTTGTATATATAGGTAGATCTTTCCCTAAATCCTCTCAAAAACATCAACTATACAAGGTTGACCTAGTCAAACTTATATATTTTTAGGATAATTCACTAGGTCTGAGCTAGGTTAGTTGAAGGTCTAACAAACCCAAAAAATGAAAAATACCCCTAGATAGTATAGGGTTGATCCAATCGACCTAGTACAACCAAATTTATAAAAGGGAATTAAGGTAAGAAAATGAGGGATAAAGCATGAAAAATGACTAGAAGGTATGACTGAGAAGAATAAGCTTAGGGTAAATGGTTTTAGGAGACAAGTGTGTAGATGGAAAGTGGAAAAAGAGATAACAATCTTATGAAGCACCAATGGTCTGCCCACCCCTTTCCCAGTGCACCCCTTAAGGCGTGCACTCAGAGAGATTGAGACTCAATGGGTTCTTGCAAGATATAAATTTTTAGTAAGTGATAAAAGTTTGAAAATATTATGTGTATACATATGTCCCACTTGAATCTCATCACATGTCATGTAAGTGCAAAATGGGATGGTGCTTCAGGATAGAACATGATAACACAAAATGCTAATGCTAAGTAAAGTACAGTAAGAAGCAAATAAGATAAATGAAAGGACAAATTTTTAAAATGCATACCTTTACTACCTTAGTGATGTAGATAAATAATTAAACTATAATAGAAAGTGAAGGTGTCTAATGTGAAAAAAACTAGGTGAACTTGTAGAAGTTAGTGCAAAAAATAGAAAAAAATCATTTTTTTTGGAAAATAGGTATATATTGGCTAGTAGAGATATAGATTTTAGGAAAAATGGCAAATTAGGATTGGTAAGGTGAGGCTAAAATATTTAAGGTACATTAATGACAAAAGGATGGCAAATGAATGACAAAATGATGGTAAATGAAGGACAAAATGACGGCAAATGAGTGATAAATGATTTGGAAAATGAAATAAATCACATTAGAAAGCATGTAAAATGTAAATAAAAAAAGGAACATCCATGTAAGATAACTTGAGCAAAGATAGGTAAGAAGGTAAAAACTAAGCTCATGTAAGATAACCAAAAATAAAAACATGAAAGACTAAAATGAAATGTAATTGAATATGCGAGATGAATATGAAGAAGGCATACATAAAGAGAAACATGTAAGAATGGAATATTTCATATGTAATATAAGTGAATTCCACATAAATCAAATAAGAACATGATGAATAAATGAAAATTAGGAGATCTAAAGGATGAAAACTCCAAACCTAGTGTTTGCTTAAAGATATAATGTGAGAAAACATAACCACCTAATGACATGAATAGTATGACAAGGAGATGGTGTTGTAAGTAAATGGTGTAAGGGTGTAATCCATAGTTGCTCAAACATATTGTTTTTCTCTAAGGATAGATAAAATTGAAATGAATTAATGTTGGCATGTTTTTAAGAGGTGAAGAAGAATGGATAATAGAAGAGGGAAAATAGATTTGGAATCACAATTTGCTTATCAAGGGGGAAAATGAAATGGGTAGAGGGGAGAATGAATGAAAAAATAAGGTTTAATAACTTTTTATTGAAGTCAAGACACTCAAATTAAGTTTGTCAAAAAAAGAGAAATTTTGACCTTAAGGAATCTGAAGAACTTCTCTTAGCTACACAAGTCTTATGTCAAAAGATGTAGTATATAGATAATCCCATGAAGGTTATATGCATGCAAAGTTAAATGGACCTACCTTCCTACAATTTATTCCCAATTCTTCAACACCCCTTATAGAGTCATTGGTCTGTTGTGAAGGTTAGGTACTTACGTGAGAAAGTAGGTAGCACCATATTTTTTTTTGAATTCTCCTATTCCAATATCCTATCCTACCTCACCCCAAAGGACCTAGACTCTATGTGAGGCCAACTGTGAATTTTGAGCTTCAATTATAGATAGGAGATGTGTTTTTAATCACATCTTTTGGTGTGATTTTGACTTTTGAGATTTGTATGTTGCCTTTTAAATATCATTGACTTTTTTTCAATGATTTGGATTTTAATTTTTTTATGGATTTTTCCATTTCTCCTCCATATGGATTTGGAAAACAAAACATGGGTGCTAAAGATGACTTTCATTTGAATATTTGGGCTTGGTTGCTAATAGATAGAACTTCAAAGAGTATGGGGTCTAAGAGTCTCATAAATCTATGTAAAATAAAAGTGCTATCTTGACTTTGACCTTGTTTTATCCAACATAGAGTGAAATAAAGGTGAAATCAAGAGTAAATGACACATAGAAAAATTTAAGTTATTTCAAATTTTGAAAAATGTCATAAATGGTAAAAAGGGATACAATGATAGTAAAGTGTGATTCCTTATCATAAGAATAAGGGAAATGGAGAAAAACATGCTAATGTAGATTTTTTGTGCAAATTACATCTATAAAAAGAAGAAAAATCTAAAGCTTGAGAACAAGGATCAAAATCTTGTAACCATTGCAAAACACATTCTAGAAAAAGAATGACAAGATGGTAATTTTATGAGGAGGGCCGGGCACTATCCATGGTCTTACACTGTAACTCATAAAAGAAAAACCCAAGAGGGTGCCAAAAAGGAACATGTATGTGATAGAAAATGAGGTAAACAAAAGATATTATTTTGTGAGTAATGTTGAGTCCTATCCCCAGTCTTATAAAAAAACCCACAAAATAAAAACCCAAGGGGTGCCAAAAAAATAATGACTAGAAATCATGAATGCAAAAAATAAATAAAAGATGGTAATTTTGTGAGGAAATCTAGTTCCTATCCATGGTCTTATGAAGAAACTCAAACAAGAGAAAACCATGGGGGTAAATGCTAAATAAGGGAAAAATTAATCATAAATCTACTAAGGCCAATAATGACATAAAAAGATAAAAATAAAAGATATATGTGAGGACAAAAATGAAAGTAAAGGAAGATAATGCAAGAATGTAAAGGAAGATAATGATGTAAAGGAAGATAATGATGTTTATAAATCAAAATTAAAAGAAATAAAATTCACAAAAATAAAAAAATGTGAGACAAAAAGAACAAGTAAGATATATGCTAATGTATGTGTCAAATATGAGAATGTGGAATACAAGTCTATAAGTTTCAAAAGGTTTCTTGGAGCTGAATTTGTTTGTAATTATGAATTTTAGAGTAAGAGTGGGCATCACAAGATGCCCCAAAATGTAAGTGAATGTAGGGATAGGCATCACAAGATGCCCCAAAATATGAAGGGATGTGTGGATGGGCATCACAAAATTTCCCATCATGTGAGTTGGAGTGAGATAACATTGAAACATTACAATGATTTGCATTAGGTTGGTAGGTGCATTTGTAGATAGATAAATTTGTTGGTTTGGTAGATTTTAAGGAGGTTGAATGTGACATATGATGTGTAGGAGAGGTATGAGGAGGTAAAATAATGATAATGTATAATATACTTTGGAGCAAGCATTTAAACTAGGTACTCTTTTGGTGAATGTGACTTAAGAGGTTGAGGTGCAATTGATGCAATATTATGTTTAAAGTTGTTCATGATAGCTATCATTTCCTTATTAGTGTAGGAAGAAGCATCAATTGTGGTTTAATAAAAATTAGTAGATGTGGTGTAGGTATGGGAATATTTTTGTTGATCATTAGGTAGTTGATGTTGATGTGATTGTGGTTCTTGAGATAAAATGTAAGAATCTTGAAGATAGTCTTGATAATTTTGTTTTGTTAGAATATCAATATTGAAATGTGGACCAAGTAATGAATAAATAAGAAAGCAGTGAAGATCATGACAAGACTCATGAGAATGAGATTTAGTAGCATGTCACCAAAAAAAAATTATTAGGATTGTACCATTTTGGAGGAGGTTTGGAAGGATCAAAGCTCATGGGTTCAGAGGGTGGAAATTTATGCTTAAGTTGTTCTAGACTCCATGGATGGATGGTTAGGTTAATTTTTTTGAATTGGATGCTCCATTTTGAGGTTAAGGATCCTTGGTTGAATCAATTTTATGAGAAAATGAATGAAAATTTTCTTTAATAGTTGTTTGAGGTGTTTCGAATTGAGTCATAAGAAATTATTACATTTTTGCTTGGTCTAAGGCTTCTTCTAAAGTTTTAGGTGAAAAGATTCAAACTTTGTATTGAAGAGGAGGTTTAAGATCAGTGATAAATAGTTTTAAAAGAGTATCATCATTCATGTTATGGTCCACTTTATGTGTGAGATAATTCCATCATTTGATGAAAGTATGAGCAGATTCATTAGGAAGTTGCTTGGAATTAATGAAATGGCTAAGGTAATTTATAGGAAAGTCATCATGTTGGAATTCCTTCACTAGAGAATTCACTAAATCCTCTAGTTATGAGATGGAATGTATAAGAATTTGGTTGTACGATTCAATTGCATCACCCAAAAATATTTTATCTAAGATCTTGGTGGTAACAAAGGTGTTAGTTTGGAACCATTCCTTATAGAGATACCAAAATATTTAATAAAGATAGTAGGGTCATTAGTCCCATTATATGTGATAGTTGGAGAAATGTTTCCAATATATATGGATGCAATGAATGGGGCTAAAGGTTCATTTTGAAGTTTTTGAAGCATTTTGTTATTCATTGAAAGTTGGGGGATGATATTCCCATTGACATCTCTAAGAGGAGGAGGGACAAATTTTTTATTTGGTTGAGACATGATGACTTGAGGTGATTGACTAGTCATGTTTAATAAATGTTTTTACATGTTCATCATTTGAGAGGTGTTCGATGTTTCCATGATGTTCAATTTCTATATGACTTGTGCAAGAAGTTGCATTGTATCAATAGGTGGATTGATGTTTGTAGGAGGGTTATTAGTTTTGATAGGATGATGATTATTAGTGTTGATAGGAAGAGGATTTTTAGTGTTAGTGGGAGGAAGATTATTTGTAGGTGGAGGATTCCTAACATTGGTATTGGGAAAAGGATTATTTGTAGGTGGAGGATTCCCAACATTGGTATTGGGAAAAGGATTATGATGAAAGACATCAACTACATTACATTATGTAGTGATTGGTTTTGGTTTAGGAGAATATGAAGGAAGAAATTGGATAGTTTCATCTGAAGTACTAAAATAAGTGAGGTTATTATCCAAATAATTAATTATGCAATGTTATTGACTAAGGGAAGGCTAAAAATATGTCATCATAATGAGATAAGATTAGATAACCACTTAAGGAAATAAGAAGTGATAAAAAGTTATACAAGGTTGAATGGGTCAACCTAGCATAGGAAACATAGTCTACAAACAATATAAGGTCAACTAGGTTGATCCAATATAGAAAATAGAGGGTATAAAAATGTAAGGTTGACTGGGTTGACCTAGTATAGAAGAAATGAAAAATTAGCAAGTTTAAACAAAATTGTGAATTGACACAAGATACCTTTTGCAAGTAATTTGAAAAATAAGCATAGAAGGGAAATGAATAATTAATTAGATCAATGTTGGCTAATCTAATTGAAGCACACAACATAAAATGTTGCACCAAGGCTAGTTAATGCAAAATTTTAAAATAAAAAATACAATTGAGCAAAGAGCAAGCAATCAAATTGAAAAGTAAAGAGACAAATAAATGGTCAACCTGAATGTTTATTAGATTATTAGAATATGATTATAAATGTGATAAGAAGTTGGCTATAAGCAATGAAATAAAATAAATATAAGGATAGGCTCAGGTAGTTTGTGCTTAAAGGGATATATAATGGTAATGATACAGGCTAGGTATTGGGGCCTACCCCCTCATTTCACACATCACAACGATGAGGGCATCAAGTGCTTAGCTAGAATATACCATTAACCATGCTTTATACTTTACTAGAACATCAAGTGAACTTCCACCTTGGTCAAGTGATCAAATTGGAAAGTAAAGAGATAATTAAATGATCAATCTAAATGTTTATTAGATTATTAAAATATTATTTTAAATGTAATAAGAAGTTGGTTGTAAGCAAGGAACTAGAAAGCAATCTAACGATGGTTTCAGGTAATTTGGGCTAAAAGGGATCTATAATGGTAATGATACAAACTTGCTATTTTGGTCTACCCCCTCATTTCACACATCATAGTGATAAGGGTTTTGGGTGCTTAACCAGAATATACCATTAACCATGCTTTATACTTGACCCAAAAATCAAGTCAACTTCCCCCTTGGTGATGAAACCCAAGTAGGTTGGACTTGGGTAGTCAAATGTTAAAATTCTTGTAAAGATTTTTTGATTTAGTCATGTGTACATAAAATATAAATAGTGAAACGACATGGTTAATTGAAAACCCTCTAATTAGACTATGTGATTTATTCTAAGCATGCAAGAAACAAGAAAATAATGTGAGATAATTACTAACATACAAGGGTTAATTCAAACTTTGAAACAAGGTACAATGTTGATATAGTCAAAAATTGTATGCTCACAATATAGAACAGGGTCAGTAGGGTTGATCTTATATTATAGAAGTAAGGTCTGAAAGTAAATAGGGTTGGTAGAGTCAACCCAGTAACTCAGACAACACATAGAACTAGGTCGATAGGGTCGATCTAGTTGACTATGCATTGGTAGTTTTGAAGACTACAAATTATATAAGGAAAGATAGTAAATAAATGAAATAGAGAGATAGAAAGGAACCTTGGTGGATCAAATATGTAGAGAAGTAAGATTTTTGTTTAATAAGCTTGAGAAATGCTTGCAAAACTTGCTAATTAGGTTGATTGGGTTGATCTAGTAGTCTGAATAAGATGTCTAAAAGTCTATAAACTCTATTAGGTTGATTGGGTTGATCCATTATCTTGGGATAGATGTATGGAAAGCTAAAAACTTATACTAGGTTGACTAGGTCAATCAAGTAGCATGGACTGAATGTATGTGCATAGAAGTTACAACTGGGTTAATGTAGTCAACCCAGAATGACAAATATATGATAAAAACAATGATAAAAAAATGAAATAAATGATAAAATCTTACAAGGGTTAGTTTATATTGGGTTCACCATAATTTATGCAATTAGAAATGCATCATGTCTATAATACAATCTTGGCTTGAAGAAGATAAAGCATACCTACACTTTAGATTAGGAATAAATTTGTTAAGCAGGAGTATGACCAATATGGGGATCCACTAAATTTGATTAGGGGATCAATTGTCACAACACACCATGTTAGGAAGGGCTCCAAAGTCTACAGTCTAACATAATCATGCAACAACCATAAAAGAGTCCTAAGGTTTAATGTTCACTTATTACAATAACAGGAAAGTAAATGTAATCTAGTGCACATAAAAGCTTGTGGCACAAAGTGGGGGTTAGAAAAAAAACAAACTAAACTAAACATGCATATAAGTCATATACTCATGTCAATATCTATGGAATCCTAATGCATGGAAGAGAAACATAATTGCATCATCTATTTACTCTTATAAAGGATAAATAAAGTTAGGAATATTTACCTTAAAGATGAACTCGTCAATCCTCAATCTCTCCCTTGGCCAAGGTGCTTCACAAGAGATTATTGTGGTATGTAAGGATAACAAAGACAAATCAACTCTAGGCTACACAACCTATCCATTCAACCAAAATACTTATCCACAAGACAAGATCCATATCTCCAAAGCAAGTATGGAACCCTAAGATTTATTTCTCAAGTAGAATGGTCAATAAGAAGATGTTCATCCATGGCTCTTTTCATAAAATAATTTTTTTCATCCTCATTAAATATTAGGCCCCAAAAATAGGTATATATATTTCTAAATATATTAGTATATATGCTCATTTCTATTGCGTAAGTTTCAAATAGGTACACTTTTATTTAATTTTCAATGCTCTCAATAAAAATTTCTACTTCTAGGTTCTGGCAAGTCTAGAAGTTGTAAGTGGCTAACATTAAACTACACTTAGTTTTATGAATAACACACAATAACCCGTCTAATTTTTTGCACTTATTTTTAAACTAGTAATTATATGTCACTACAAAATTTAGTAAGAATAATAATAAAAAATGAATATTTTAAAATTAGAAGTATTGTATTATGATAAAAATAGGTATCCAATATTATTTGGTTTAATATTTAAGAACAATTAAAAGGTTTAAAATTTAATAATTAAAAAAATGTTTAAAAATTTTATACTTTGAAAGTGCATAAAATTAAATTTAAAGATTTTTGATTAAGTGTTCTTTCACTCAAAATTTGTATCACAAATTATGATTTATTTTAAAAAAAAAATTAAAAATATTATAAAACTAACATTGCAAAAAATAACACCCTTAATTTGAACACTACATAAAAAATAAATTAAAAATCCAAAAAAATTAAAGTAATGTAAGACTTTTCACAGATGCATTAGAGGAAAAATACTGGGAGAAGAGAAATCATATAATAGTACTAATGATTCCCATCATAAACACATATATAATCTCAACAATACAACAAATATAGCTTAAAATACCAAAAGACTAAAGTAGCATAAGACATTTTGATTGCACCATTGCATTTAAGTTTTTATCCTCAAGGCATTCAACTAGGTAAAAAATTAATGTAGACCCCACATAGCATATACTGAAACTTATCATGAAATGGAATGGATGGAAGAATTAGCATTAGAATTCACTATTACTCTTTCAAAAAAATCCTTTTTGTCAATAGAGTGATGGAATGGCATTTCAGTGGAAGGCAGTGAAACAACCAAGAATTTGCACAAAGGAGACCATCCTTCCTTCATATTGAAGACACGTAATTTATTAAGAGGCATGATTTTTTCACCTTTTATACATGTGCCTCATATACACTGATAGCATATTTATTCTCCTCAAACCTTCCCTGTAATAATCCCTCCTATAAAAATAACTCACAAAGCTTTTTTCGTAGGGAATTTTTCTCTTTGCATACCACCTCTTTATATGCACGGTAGACTATGTAATTTAGGCTTTGGTATCATCATTCTGAGTCCCACATGGTAATTAATATCTTGTCCTTAGGATTGGCCTCCATCAATTTTTCATACACATTTAGTGATGGGGAAGTCTATTGTTGATCTATACCTTGAAAATATACTTTTCCAATCCCTCCAACCATTAGGATCTATTTTTAACCAATATATCTATGAATAAAAATGTGAAAATTAAATATTTTTATCAATCAAAATAAACAACACAAGTGTTTTAATAATATTAATAAAAATTAACACATGATGTAATTGTACTTAATGAAAAAAATTCCATCAATAAACTTTGTTGCTTGTTTATTGGCATGTCTTTATAGTGATAGCAAGGGAAGCCAAACATATTCAAGGCATGCCATAAAGATAATGTCCATGTATGGGATAATCCTACTCCTATCACCTTCAATACCTCATCATGCTCTGTATATTCTATCAAACAAACATGTTATCAAGACTACAAATTTTGATATAACAGATCATTGTCACTGATAGGAATTTAGTTCATAAAAAGTGGCCTTACTGTTCATCTTCTTCATCTCCATGAAATCCTAGGTGACAGAGAGCACATAAGAAGTTTGTGAAAGTAAAAAGGAAATTTATTATTAATACATGTTATTTATCACAAAACAAAGCTACCTAATTAATTTGCATAATTTAGGGGGAATTGCATGTACACTTGTCTTTTAGTTAAAGAAATTCATAATTATATGTATACATGTTTTCATTAATTTTTTTAAAAAAATCTTTTTAAATTAATTTTCATAACTTACGAGGAAATGCAATTACACTTGTCTTTTAGTTAAAGAAATTCATAATTACATGTACACATGTTTGCATTTAAAAAAATGTTTTAAATCATTTTTTAAATTATTTTACAAGATCATGAAAAATTTGTTGTACAATAGATAAAATGAGAAATAATTAATTTTAAAAGTTTTTTTAAATCCAAAAATTGTAAAAATTGAATAAAAACATTACAATAACTTTACAAATATAAAAAATCTTGCATTTTATTGGTCTGTTGGGTAAGAACTATTGTTTCAATTGATTCCTATACTTCCCTACGGGGTAGGGACTAATAAAATATTTATAATTAGTATATGTTATGATGGTTTGTCTAAAATTTTTATCTTGTATTTATTATAGTCTTTAAAAAAATTAATTATAATATATTATTAATGATATAAATATGATCATATAACCATAAAATTTAGGTCCCAGATCCTAAGCATCATGACATTTTAACTCAAATAAGTTGTAATTAAAGTAATTCCAAAGTTACATTAATGTCACCTTTAAATTATCAGACAAAATATTTTAGAACGCCAAATCTCATCCTTAAAATCAGATTTAAAGTTGTATAGATGACTTAAGGCCATCCCTAATGGTGACTTTATATGACATATATAACATTGGCTAAAGGTGCACTAAAGTCACCAAGTCCGACATAAGGGAGACTTTAAATGCGACAATAATTTTGATTTTAAATGTGACACTAATTCTGAATTTATGTATAATACTAGGTTGACTTATAATACAATGTAAATCTGACTTTAATATTTATAATTACATTAACAACAATATTTTTAGTTAATGAAAATAATTTAATGTAATTGATTTGAAAATTATGTTCTTGTATTATAAAATTATTACTACGATATGAATAATTATATAATTATAATGCTAATGTCAATTGCAATTCTATACATAAAAATGAAAAAATAGTCTAAACAATATTTTTTAAGTAAAAAAATTGATTGAAAATTTAAATCAAACATGCAACACAATAAAATAACACAATAATAAAACTAAATTCATAAAATCATGAACCATAAATGGCACACTCTTAGTCACACCTCCTAAATCATCTTTAATATCAACACCTTCACCACCTAAAAAAATTTGACGATAAGAAGTATCATCTGAATAAGGAGAAATATGGTAGTCATAATCATCCATTAGTAGTTGGAGGTCTTCTTCCACTTGTAATCTAGGATAATTTCACATTTATCCTACATAAAGTACAACAAACAATTGTTATAAATCTCAAAATATAAATCATTAAACATAAATCAATATTAGACTATATATTCTATAAATAGGTTGTGAAATATATTTTAAAATCAATTAAAATAATGTCTAGGTATTTTGATATAACTATATTAAATATCATTTTTTTTTTTTACATAAAATGATATTCATAAGTATGAATTTAATCCTTTTACCAAGGATGGAGATGTTCTTCATAATTATCCTCCTTTTAAAAACTGCAAATATAATAATTTCATATAATTACTTTTAAAAACTAAAACTCACTTTTTTATTAATAAAAAATAATTAAAACTATAATATTTATAAACTAAATGCATGATCCTTAGAATCCCAAAACATTCATGGCTTTGGTCATCAATTTCTCATACTAAAATCAAACATTTGTCAATTGTTGTTGTTGGCTTACTTCACTTAGAAGTCATAACTCCTGAAAAGCATCCTCTTATGTTCAAATTTAGAATGAAAAGCATAGAAATAATTAAAAGTACAAAAATTATTATTGATCAAACATTTTACAAAAATGGAAAAAATAATTATAAAAAAAACAAAAACACGAATAAATCAGCAAACAAAATTATAAATACAATACCATAGTAAATTATAAAATTCTATACAAATCAAGGTCTATGTCCAATATTTTTTGTCCACAAATGAATACAAGACTCTTTCTTCTAACAAAATTTAAGTAATCACAGATCAATAGCTGACCTACAATACAAATTACAACACCAAATCTGAACAAAATATAATAAAAAATATATAAAATTACATACAAGTCAAGGTATTTTTTCGGTAATTTTTGTCCACTGATGAATGCAAGCCTCTTTCTTCTAACAAGATAAAAGTAGCCGTAAATCAATTGCTCACCTACAATACAAATTACAACAATCATCCAACACATATTTTTTTTGGAAGTGCTTACTTTTTAATACCCTTTTCCATCAGAAATACTATTTTTGGAATACATGCTACTATTGAAGCTCCATGAAAATATCTCATGCATATCCCTTGAATTCACATATTTAGATGAAAACTATCATAACATTTTCAGTTATATATTCAGACAAATGTGGGATTTTTCTAGGACTTCCAACCATTAGAACCTTTGGTACTTTGAGCATTGCTATTGAGCTATCGTAGTCAATTCATGCATCCCATAATGTCCCTTATTTAGACAACTAAATTTAATAGTTGTCAACTGAGGACCATTCAAAACTCCATTGGAAAAAGGTCCCATAATCCCCCTTTTACTATCAAATGCGACAACAAAACCCTGAGGTAACTTATCAAGTACATATCCTACAAGACCCAACCATTCTCTAATTTTGAATTCTAGAATTATGTCAGTATCCTTCAAGAAAATAATAAACCATCCTAAACTAAAAGAGCATGTTGATATTGGATCTAGACAAAAGTTGAAATGTGCTATAGAGGAGAGTTGAATGAACAATTTTGCCTGCTATATGACTCCCCCTGTTTTGAGTACTCTTAAGTCTTACCCAAAATAAAATGCGTCTATTTCATCTTGTTGGTAGATAATGTAAAATGTGTAGGTTCAAGTGGGCAGAAGCCAACAATAAGGAATTAAAAAAAAAACTATGAGGATAGTGTGGAGCTGAACAAAAAGTGCTAGAAATGCACAAAATAAACATGCAAGAATGTTCAAAAAAGGGAAAGGCAAAGATATATCAAAACACATAAATATGTATTTATATTTTGAATAAAAAATACTTAATTACAATACATAAAATGACATAGCTATAGTTGTTCATAAAAAATATTACAAAAAAATGATCCTCTTCCTATTTTCTATTTATTGTAGTTTGTTATCATTGCATTTTTATGGTCCTTCACTTGTTTCTAAATTATACAAAATACTATTATGTTCCATTTATATTTGATGTGTTTCCCCCTCTATCTGCTACTACCTTGTTATTTTCTCTAGGCTCTTTTTGACTACTCTTGTTGTTCTTATAATCTTCTATTATACCCCTTACATACAGTTTGTTATTGTTAGTGAGTATACTCTACTCATTAAACTTCTATTTTTATCTCTTATTCCTTTTGTCTCTATATGGCTATTGATACCTACCAGATATTTTCTCCTCAAAATTGAAATTATTCAAAAAAATTCAAATTCAAATACTACTACAATAAATTTGTTTGTTGGCTATAACTATTTAGTTGAGCAAGGTAGGGGTAGGTGAAGGGAAAGAATAATAATTTATTTTAACACTCCCCCTTATACTTTACCTTCCTACCATGGTCTGTATAACTTTTCTTAGCCTTCAAAACATCCTTATAAATTCTCTTTTCCTATCTATATCCTTCTAGACTCATTCTCTACATGTATGAATCTTTGTTGTTGAAGTTTGTAGCTAGAATATTAAATTCCATAGCTAGACTATTGGAGTCTAGATTTGGCCTATGTCAGAGTCTATAACTAGTCTATTAGAGTCTAGATATGGCTCATTGGATTCTAGAACTAGCCTGTAGGATTTTAGATCTAGACTGTAAGAGTTTAGAGCTTAGTTGTAGGAGTTTGGAGCTAGACTATTTGGGTCCATATCTCTGATGTTAGAGTCTAGAGCGAACATAAAACCTTGTAAGCCCAATTATAATAAATTAATGATCCCTAACCTTCCTCTTAAGTGTATGAAAATGTCATTTGATAATGACTTAGTAAAAACATAAGCTATATGTTGATCTGACTTACAAAATTTAAGCTCTATCACATGATCTTCAACTAACTCTTGAATGAAGCGATACTTAATTATAATGTGTTTCCTCCTATCATAAAAGACAATGTTATTTTATAATGTTATGAAGGATATATTGTCATAATATACCATAGAATCCCATTGCTTCTCCTCATGCAAATCTGAAGGTATCCTTCTTAAACATATATCTTGGCATATTGATGCATTAGTTATTATGTACTCTTATTCAACTGTAGAAAGTGAGAGTATAGGTTTATTTTTTGAACACCAAGATATGGATCCTAATCCAAGATGAAACACATACTCTGAAGTACTCTTTCATTTTGATTATTGTCATTGATGTCAAGGTTGATGCCAAAGGTGTATCATGTGAAGATTGACTATGTGTGATATCAAAAAGCATCTTTTGATGAAAGGTTGATGTCAAAGGTGTATCATGTCAAGATTGACTATGTGTTATATAAGGAAACATCTTGTGATGGTTGATGCCAAAGGTAACTAAGGACAAATAATAGTATGTGATATGTCAAGGTACATGAAAGAGTAGGTGCATGAGAGAAATGAGAATTGTCATGAGAAAGAAGAGTGTCATCATAATAATATAAAAATAGTGTCATCATATTAATATAATATTGTGGTCATAAGATTTGTCATGAGTAAGTTTATTCATGAAAGAGAGAGTTTTGCATGAAAGAGAGATGAAAGAGAGAGTGTTGCATGGATAAGAGTTGTCATGAATTTTATGAGAATGGAAGGTATATGTAGACAACTAATATATACATAATAATAAGAGTGTATGAAGAGGTTTGTATAAGTCATTGATGTCATGATATGAAGATGTATGTGTAGAGGAATGTATGTGAATGGTATGGCATAATCATGACATAAAGAGTTTCAAGGTGAGCAATGTGAAGTAAGCATATCAAAATGAATTAACAAAATTATGTGAATATTGTATGGAATTTTTTGATCATGTGAGTAAGGTGTAGAAACATCCATGAAAGTCTTAGGGTGAGACTATAGGGGTAAGACCTTCAGACCAGGTCTACACCTAGACCACTCCTAGACCCTACTTGACATAATGAGGTATGAAGATCATATTTCAAAGTAAGTATGCATATGTGAGCATGAAAATAGGTGATATAAATTATTTTAGGTATGTTCACAAAGTTTTAAGTCATAATTTGAAGGAAATTGCATGAAACATTATTTTAAGCCTTCTCAAGTTCAAAAAATGAGGTCTCAAGACATAATAAGTACTTTCAGATGTTTTTTGTCATGTGTAACCTCTGCATGAGAACTTGAGATGTTAATGAGAGATGTAAAATATTACTAGGATCTCTAGGCACTAGTTTTGGGTTTAAGGGGCAATTATTTATGAACAATCATTAACACCAAAACCTATGTTAAACCTCCCTAAAATCCTAATAAGGACCTGAAATGAAAATTCTTGTTAAAATAAGATTATAATGGATTAAAATGACTAGATAATGTATTGGACAATTTATTATACTCTCCCAAGGTGGTTAGTTAGATGAGAGATAAAATGTGTAGATACAACCTTATTTATCAAGAAATTATTATAGCTGTCAAAAATTATATTAGTCAAGAAGAAAAAATGAATGGAAGAAGAATATAGAGACTCATAATACATGTCAATTATGTTTAATTGATAGGTTCCAACACTTAAATGTGATAAGTTGGTCATCCAATTCAGTCCTTGTCATTGATAAACCTGGTGATGTAGATAATGGTGAAACCTAGGCAGAGATGAAGAGAGGGATTTGAGGTATAAGCATGATAATTTGATGTAAAAATGTGTATGAAGATATTATTTATGACTTATAAGTCATGTTCATACATTGAATAATATTTTTAGGTCATGTATGTGGTGACAAATTTGCATAGAAAATGGCTAGTCTAGTTTAGATAAGACTATGAAATATGAGGTCAAGAAATTGGTTTGCAAGACCAATATTTGTCATTAAACCATATGATTTTTAAATTTTAGGTTGTGATGAGGATATATAAAAACCATGTGTATGCTTTAGGAGTTGGTAAAATTATCTACACAAGTGTTGAAGATCTAATCCTTCATGACTAGTTTTTGAGGTGATCTGATAGTTTTGAGTAAGCAAGTTACAGAGATGATCTTCAGCCTTTATGTCCTGAGTCAAGGTATTTAAATAATTTTGGGATGATATATAAGTCATGGATTATATGTATAAATTTTTAATTTTTCATGATTAATTTGATTAAGAGTGCTTGATCTTCATTCTTGTAAGACAGATTTTTGATTATACATAAGCCTAATAGGGCAATTTGTCCTAAAGAAGGTTTCAAGGTATGAACGAAGGACACAAATCTAAAAAAAACATGGAATAGTTTATATGAGTTATTTGAATAAGTGGTTTAATATTTTTTTATTTTTTTAAAGATTATTTGGGCCCAAGAAGATCAAGTCTCAATGTTAAGAGAATAAACCTGATGAAGTAGGTCTCCATGAGACCTAAAATATGAGTAAGACCAATATTGGTCACTAACTCAAATTTTTATATATGATTGTAAATTAAATTAGGGTCATATATTTATTTTAAACATGTTTTTTATGTCTTTATTATATGGTATGAAGGAGATCAAGCATGAGAGGGATTAAATAGACTTTTGGTACTCATAGGCCTAATATGAGAGTGAATTGTAAAGAGTGTTCTTATGAATTAGTTGGACCTAAAATGTTTTATAAAGTTTTGATAATTATATATGTGGTATATTTTGTTTTTTTTTAAATAATATTAACATATATGGAGGTGAAATATGTTCTAAGGCATCAAGTTTATATGCTACTAAATAGACTTAATGTAACTAGGTCTCCAAGAGTCCTAATAGAGAAATAAGGCCTAATTGAGTTGTGGATGACTAATATGGATCCAAATTATGATTAAATCATGTTAATAATATATCCTAAGACCTATTTTATGGCTTACCTAAGAGGTTAGGGTTGTGTGTCCAACAAAGTGGTATGTGAACAAGAGATTAATATATATACAAGGCAGTTTAGGCTTATTTGTGTGAAAAAAGATAATATGCATATAAAAATGTAAAACAAAAGATGCATAAGTAGAAAAATGTTTTGAAACATGTTTTAAAATCTCATATGAAATCATATAATCATTCATTAAGTTTTTAGTTTGTCTACATCAGTGATACATGATCTAATCAGAGTTGATGTGGGGTAGACAAGTAAGAAAGTAAATATGCAATAAAAGTAAATAAAATCATGATTTGTAGAGAATATGGAGGTATTTAATTAAGTTTTAAACCCTTATAGGAGAACACATAATTATTCATGAGAATATTTTAGGTTATCTACATATGAAGATCAAGGATACATGACTTGATCGGAATTGACAAGGTCTTGTCAGGCAAAGGTGAATATGCATTGAGACTGAAGAGAAAAGAGAGAAAAAGAAGTGTGGCCATAATTTTTTGATTTAGAAATATAAGTTATGAATGTGATCAAAATTTATAAGTGGTTGAGTTGATTCTGAGTCACTTAGGGAGTTAGCGCTTCCATGTAAGTGGGTGATTACTAAATCCTAGTTAAGTGGATGCTTGACTGTTTGGGATTGGTGTTCTAAGTTGAGTTGGTGCTCAATAGAATTTGATCATTTGTTACATATAAAAGTATTCCATTTAAAAATATTAGTGTGTTTTCTTAGGTTTTCCCACTCATATGTGTGTTCTATATGTTTTTCTCTTATTTCATGCTCATGTGATTGGATCTTAATGCATTACTAGGTCATTATGTTGATTTCATAGTTCATGACTGTTAGAGTACAGTTATAATAGATTTTTAAGTTAATTTATTCATCCCCCCTAGTGAATTGTGCTTCCAAAAATTTATATTAGAGTGAGGTCCTTTGGAGTAGGACTAACAACCTAATGGAGATCCTAAAAGTACAAACATGTCTAATCAAGGAGGTTTCTCAACCAATAAGGCCCCTCTCTTAAATGGGAATAGATATGCCTTTTGTAGCATTAGAAAAAAGACCTATTTAAATTCCTTGGGCCATGGCATATGTTAATCAACTATTAATGGATACACTCCACCTTCTACACCACCAAATGATGTAATGGGTAAGAAGCCTAGTGAGAACAACTGTAAGGTAATGAATGCCATCTTATATGGTCTTTCAAAATAAAAATTAGAAAAGGTCATGCATTGTGAATCAGCCAAAGGGATTTGGGAAAATTTATAGATCATATATGAGGAGAGACTAATCAACATCAATAATGAACATGAAGATATCATTAAACTACTAAAAAATTAGGTTGATATTGTCATTGCAATTCTGAAAACCAAGGAAAAAGAGTGAACCAATCTCAAGATAGAATTAGAGTTCTTGAGGAAAGAATTGGATCAAGAAACAATCAAATTGAAGACACATCAAAAGTTTGAAAAGATAAATGGAATTCTTGATGACATATTTAATAGTCAAAGGTCACCTCTCATTAAAATAAGCCTTGGAGACATGGATGACCAAAGGAGTAGCAAGGAAAAGTAGAATATTAGTAAGCCAAAGACATATGCTGATGCTCTCAAGAAATATGAGATTGTGAATGACAATCATAGATCAAGATAGGTCAAGATGTTATCACTCCTTCAAGAGACAAAAAAGATAGAGATACATCATTCAATAGTCATCAAAAGACAAATTCTATTAGAAAAAAAAGGTATGTAAATTTCTTCAATACTTATTATATACAAATAATATTTTAAAATTTATATCGATTACTAATGCTTTTTGTCTTTAATGAAGCCATCGAGTCTCAATCCCTCTAATTGCATGCCCTAAAGGGTACACCGAGAAGAGAGTGTAAAAACCCTTAGTTCTTCATAGGATTATTGACCCTTTTGGCACTTGTTATCTACACACTTATCTCTTAAAAATCATTCCCATAAGATTGGATTTCTCTTTTGCACTCTCCTCTAGCCTTTTGCCACCTTCATAAGCCATTTTATTAACCTTAAACCTCTCTTTATAGTTTACATGACTATGTAGGCTATGTCAACCTTGTACTCTTATTGACAAAACTTATTTAGGGTCTAGGTCAGTTTTTGACTGACCCAATCCATGACCTAGTGAGTTTTTGTCAATAACGATACTAGGTTGATCGGGTTGACCTTATTGGCCAAAAATTTCAAAGGGGTTTAGGGTTAGATAAGCCTATATAAACACAATAATTTTTCCATTTATAATAGAATATAAGAAGTAAGATATATTACACATCTGTTTATCCACCATTCTACTTGAGGAGAAAGATTAGGGTTTCATTTTTTCTTTGGAAATACAAATCTTGTATTGTGGAGTAGTCTTTTGGATGTGATAGGTTATGTAGCCTAGAGTTGATTTATCCTTGTGATCCTTACATACAAAAACAATCTCTTGCAAATCACCTTGGCCAAGGGATAACTTGAGGCTTAGTGGGTTTGTCTTCAAAGGTAAGTATTCCTAATTTTGTTTTTCCTTTGTAAGAGTGGATAAATATGAATTTGTACTTATCTTCCATGCATTAGGATTATTTATACATTGACTTGAGTATATGTATTATATGAATGTTTGCTTTATTTTTTATTACCCCTACTTTGTTCCACAAGTTTTGGTGAGCACTAGATCAGACTTTTTTCTTTACTTGTTATTAGTTTAGTGAATATGAAAACATGTAACCTAGTTAGGGTTATTGCATAGTTTTTATTTATTGGAGTCTTTGTAACCTACCCTAGTAATATTATTATTTTAAGAGATCTACATATATTCTGATGAACCTAACATGAATGTAACCATATTAGATTTTATTTCATGCTTTTCACTTCTATCATTCTATTATTTTACTATATTTATGATACTTGGTCAACTAGGTCTATATAGTTATAACTTATATGCATAGGTTTAAAATATGGTCACATCAAAATAAATCCATTATTTTTATGTTGGTCTTCCTCAAATACATGTTATTGGATCGAGAAGGTGAACACAGTGCTCTTAGTCAGTTCTAGACAATAAACTATGTTGAATAGGTTGATTTAGTCTCTTATTAAGATCCAAAAGAATAAGCTAAGTCATATAGGTTGAATTAGTATTCTATATATCTTCCAAATAATAAACCAAGTTGATAATGTTAACTTAGTCATCTTAAATAGGCTTCAACAAATAGGGAAACACATAACTAGGTCAACCCAGTCGACATAGTTGGCAGAACTTGCATGTAGCATTCAAGTTACTTGAATAGAAATTTCACAGTACTCAACATCTTTCAACCAACCAAGGTTTATTTCTTTCTCTTTATTTCAATTTATTTCTTCATTATAGTTCTATTTTTCACAAGTTTTTAGTCTTCAAAACTGTAATCCTACAGTAAACTAGGTTGACCTGGTTGACCTAGTTCTATAGTCTATCTTCTATCTGAAAGACTAAGTTGATCTATTTGACTTAGTTTTAAAGGACTCTTATATAGTACAGTTGCAACCCTATCATCTCTATTATGTAATGTTTACATACAATTTCATCTGAACTGACTTTGTATAGTGCTTAAATTGAGAATTAATAAAACTATGCTAGTAATTAATTCACATTTTCATTTTTAGCTATTTACATGATTAGAGTAGCTCATATAGCATAATTATGTGTTTGATAATATACTATTTAGTTAAACTATATTGATCTTTTTGCACACATACCAAATCACATAATTTTTAAATGTATTTAAACATTTGTCTACCCAAGGCCTACCTACTTAGATTTCATCACCAAGGGGGAAACCGACTTGATTTTTTGGACAAATATAAATACATGGTTAATGGTATATATTTAAAATACACCCAACACCCTTATAACTATGGGTTGTGAAGTGATGGAGTAGGCCCCAATACCAAGCTAGTACCATTTCCAAAAGAGATCCCTTTCAGCCCAAACATCCTGAAACCATTCATAGATTACTTTATAGATCCTTACTTTTAACCAACTTCCCTATCACACTTAAAATAAAACTTTATAATATTATAAAAATATTTATTAGGACCACTTAGTTAGCATTTATGTTTTAGCTGACTAATTTCTCTCTACTCATTGTATGTTGTATTGTAAAAACATACATTAGCTAGCGTTGGTGCAAGGTTTTGTACTGTGTGCCCCAATTGGATCATTCTCATTGATCCAATTGTTTGTGTGGTTTCTCTCATTTCCTATTTCAATTAGATTAATTTTTTTTCTCTATTTTCAATACACTATCATTATATTCAACATAGTCTTTTATAGACTATGTTTTTACCTAATTATAGTACTGAGTCGACGTAATCGACCTAATGATCCTTTCTACCTATCAATTTATAAGACTAATTTGACCTATTTGACTCTATATCCTTATTAGATTTGATATTTTCCTATTTTTAATACCCAATCAACTTAGCTGACTTTGTAGTCTTCTCATATCTTGTTTATAGTACTAGGTTAATCTGGCTAACTTTGTACTCTTATCTATATCCTTCCTATGTGCTTGTTTTTCATCATCTTTGCCTTACCTAATCTCTCTCCTTCATCATGAACTTCCTATTTAAAGAAAACACTAAGTTTAATAAAATAGATATGATTAGTCTTATCAACACTAATAGGTTCTCCCATAAGCATCTTGTGTCTCCTAGCATGTATGAAAGTAATGTGTATGTAGCCACTCGCACTAAAAACTATAAGGCCCCTCCTCATTCCTCTTCACTTCATAATCCTCTCTTCTCATTTGAAGATCACCCAAATTAAATTATACCCTATAAATTATCATCTTCATCAGTGAATTTATTCAACATAGAGGAAAGAAGCATTCTACTATTTACTATCTCATGATAAGTGGTCATGTTGAGGAGTCCCATTCACCTTCTCCCCCATTCTCACATGGATTTGGGGATACTATATTCTTTGCTTCTTATCCTCTTTCTTGTATTTTGATCCCTTCTCATACCATGAATTCTTCCTCTTTAATTTCCTCTACCTCCATACCTAGTATCTCTACTAACATGATAAGTTCTACATCTAGTGGGCCTCTTTCAAGACCCAATTCTTCTACTAGTGCATCATTTTATACCCATGGTAATCATGCATCTAATTTTAATTCTTCTCATACCTATACTAGTCAATATTTTTCCACACAATAAAGTTATGTCACTAGTGCCTCACTTACTAATAGTTCTTCACAAGCTCCTACTAACACCCATAATGGTACCTAAGCCACTACTACCAATTCCAATGCTTCAAAAAATGATAATAATACAAATAAAACCCATAAAATCCTATTAAAAACTCTTAATCAAATGAATGCTTTCCAAGCTAACAATACAAATCAAATGATGCAAATGCAAAATCATCTTATCCATCTTCAAACTCACCCTCAACAGATGCCATAGGGTAGACATAGCCAAAATGTTCCCCCACCACCTCTCCTGGATTCCCATGGTAATATTCTCCCTCAACCCCCCCTTGTTAACAAAAGAATCAAGCACATTCAAAATAAGCCTCTTACATCTCAAATTTCTAATATCGATATAGGAGGTGTCACCCCTACCATTTATTACAATGGGTAAACCAATCATATTTTTCATTTAAATTTTTTATAAATATATATAAAGATTAGGTTAAGTTAAATACCTTTGCCGTAACCAATATATTATAAAAAACTCTCATGGGTGATGCTTTATATTGGTACAACCAACTCAAATCTCATTCCATTACTAGTTTTAAAAGACTTAGTTAATGCTATAGTCCATGAGTTCCAAATTAGTGATCTCCTTGAGAATACCTTGGCCCATTTTATTAATTATAATAAAATTAAGACCAAAACCACACAAGATTTTCTAAAATGATTGAATACCTTGTCTAACAAATGTGAACATAATATGGTAGATGATAACCTCTTTAATCTATTTACCAATGCTCTTTTTCCCAAGTTAAAATATCGGGTTTGGACTCTCTCTCCATGTACTTTAGAAGATGACATTAACCAAGCCAAGCATCAAGATTTCCTCATGCATCAATTTGAGCCATCCAAACCTTCTATGGGTACCCATATGTTAATCAAGAATAATAATTATCGTGATATAAATGATGGTGTCACTGACTCTTATGATACCATTCATACTATTCAAGCTGTTGTTCCTAAGTAGACTCTGGAACAAGCTTCCCATCTTGACCACATCACTAACCTCATTTTTATTTAGCCAATAACATCAATGTTCATAAAACTCTATCCTTAGTAGAATTACAAAAATGTCTACCAAGGCCTCTCCCATGAGAATTTGATCCCATTTGTCCCATGAAATCTTGGTATGATCCTATTAAGTTTTGTTGGTTTCATGCTAGTTGGGGTCATTATTATGATACTTGTAGGAAATTCATAATTTAACTATGGATTTACTTCTTGGTCCCAATTTTGACCATGATTCTATCATTCATAAACATCAACAATCCTATGACATTTCCTTAAAATACCATGAGACACAAAGTAAATAACAATATTTTAACTGGGCTAATGCTCATTTAGCCATCTATAAAGATCCTCTTCCAAATCACCAAGATAACCAAGACAAACCCACCCATTCTACCAATAATGTTAATAGCCTTCTTGACCCAACTCTTGAAGAAAATGTGCTCAATATGAATAATATGACAAGGGTGGTTGTTTTCATTGATCCTCATCCTATCTACACAGCTCAATTGTCTCACGCATTTCATGTTATCCAAGACTCTTCTCCAACTCACTAAACCAAGTTGGGGAAAGAATACTTGAGATATTTTGATGAAACACATTCAACACCTCCTTTGGATAAAATTTATCATACCATTTATCCAACCTCTTTACCTATCACTAATAATACTCAAATTTCTGTAAAGACTTCTCAAACCAAACCTAAATCAACTACCCCATGTTCTGAAAATGATCAAAAGACTTGTCCTCCAACTCAACCTTGTGAATATTATCAACATATATTCACATAAATTTTGGCTCCTCCTTCCAAGGAACTTATTAAACACTATGCACCTTTCAAATAGTCCTCTTATGGGTTATGATGAGTGGGATCCTATCATGGAACTTCCTGTATGAAATTAGAAATGTATCATGTCAATAAATCAATCCTGGATCAAAGAAGATAGAGCATACCTACACTTTAAATTGAGAATACATTTTTTAATTGGGATCATGACCAATATGGGAATTTACTAGACTCGATTACGTGATCACTTATCACAACACACCATGCTAGGAAGCGTTTCAAATCCTACAATCTAACATAATCATGTAACAACCCTAAAAGAGTCCTAAGGTTCAATGTTCACTTATTATAATAACAATAAAGTAAATATAATCTAGTGCACACTAAAGTTTGTGGCACAAATTGGGGGTTATAAACAAAACAAACTAAACTAAACATGCATAGAAGACATATACTCACATCAATGTATATAGGATCCTAATGCATGGAAGAGAAGCACAATTACATTAACTATCTACTCTTATAAAGGAAAAATAAAGCTAGTAATAATTACCTTGAAGATGAACCCACTGAGCCTCAATCTTTCCCTTGGTTAAGGTGTTTCACAAGATATTATTTTAGTATTTAAGAATAACAAAAACAAATGAGCTCTAGGCTACATAGCCTATCTATGCATCAAAAAGACTTCTCCATAAGACAAGATCAATATCTCTAAAGAAAGTATGGAACCCTAAGATTTATTCATCAATTAGAATGGTCAATAAGGTTATGTTCATTCACACTTATTCTTCTTCACTTCTTTCTTATCAAATGGTGGGAAATGAACTTGTATATATAGGCAGAAGTTTCCCTAAATCCTCCTAAAAACATCAACTATACAATGTCGACCTAGTTAAACCTGTATGGTTTTTAGGATAATTCACTAGGTTTGAGCTAGGTCAGTCTAAGGTATAACAAACTCAAAGAGTGAAAAAGGAGAGATAAATCTTGACCCAATCGACCTAATACAACCAACTTTCCAAAAGGGAATTAAGGTATGAAAAGGAGAGATAAAGCATGAGAAATGACTGGAATGGGTAAGATTGAGAAGAATAATTTTAGGGTAAATTGTTTTAAGAGATAAGTTTGTAGATGGAAAGTGTCAAAAGGGACAAAAATATTATGAAGCACTAATGGTTTACCCACCCCTTTCCCAGTGCACCCCTTAAGGCATGCACTCAGAGAGATTAAGACTCGATGGGATCTTGAAAGAAAAAAGTGTCAGTAAGTGATAAAATTTTGAAAATATTATGTGTATACATATGTCCCACTTAAATCTCAACATGTGTCATGTAAATGCAACATGGTATGGTGCTTCGGGATAGAATATGATAACACATAATGTTGATGCTTAGTAAAGTGCAATAAGTATAAAAATATGATAAATGAAAGGACAAAATTGAAAAAAACATACCTTTACTTATCTTAGTGTTGTAGATAAATAATTAAAATACAAGATAAAGTGAAGACATCCAATGTGAATAACACTAGGTGAATCTATAGAAGTTAGTGCAAAAAATAGCAAAAAGTCAAAAAAATTGGAAAACAGGCATATATTGGTTAGTAGAGATATATATTTTAAGAAAAATGGCAAATTAGGATTGATAAAGTGAGGCTAAAATATTGAAGGCAAATGAATGACAAAAGGATGGAAAATAAATGATAAAATGATGGTAAATGAAGGTCAAAATGATGGAAAATGAGTGACAAATGATTTGGTAAATGAATTAAATCACATTGGAAAGAATTTAAAATGTATATTACCAAAAGGAATATCCATTCAAGATAACTTGAACAAAGATAGGTAAAAAGGTAAAAGGTAAGCTCATGTAAGATATCCAAGAATAAAAACATGAAAGACTAAAAATGAAATGTAATTGAATATGCGAGACAAATATGAAGAAGGCATACATAAAAAATAAACATGTAATAATGGAAAATGTAATATGTAAGATAAGTGAAGTCCACATAAATCAAATAGTAACACTATGGATAAATGAAAACTCCAAATTTTATGCTTTCTCAAAGATATAATGTGAGAAAACAAAACCACCTAATGAAATGAATAGTATGACAAGGAGATGGTGTGGTAAGTATATGGTGTAAGGGTGAAATTTAGAATCAAGGGTAATAGAAGAAGGAAAACATAAGAGGGAATCAAGTGTAAGGGTGTAAATGGTGTGGTGTGGTAATTAATGCTAGCATGTTTGTAATAGGTGAAGAAGAAGGAATAATAGAATAGGGAAAATAGATTTGGAATCATAATTTGCCTATCAAGTGGGAAAATGAAATGGTTGGAGGGGAGAATGAATGAAAAACCAAGGTATAAGAACTTTTTATCAAAGTCAAGACACTCAAATTAGACTTATCAAAACAAGAGGAATTTTGACCTTAAGGACTTTGAAGGCTATATGCATGAAAATTAAAATGGACGTACAATCCCACAATTTGTTTTGCATTCCTCAGGACCCCTTATAGAGCCATCGGCCTATTGTGAAGATTGGGTAATTACATGAGAAATAAGGTAGCACCATATATTTTTTTGAATTATCCTATTATAATATACTTTCCTACCACACCCCAAAGGATCCCAACTCTATGCGAGGCCAAATTTGGAGTTTGATCTTTGATTAACATAAGAGATGTGCTTGTAATCATGTCTTTTGTTGTGATTTTGACTTTTGAGATTTGTATGTTGTCTTTTATATATCATTGCCTTTTGTTTCAATAAATTGGATTTTAATTCTTTTTTATGTATTTTTCTATTCCTTTTCCATATGGATTTGGAAAACTAAACATGGGTGCTAAAGATGACTTTCATTTGAGTACTTGGTACTTGCTTTCTAAGAGATAGAACTTCAAAGAGCATGGGGTCTAAGAGTTTCATAAATATAGGTAAAATAAAAGTGATATCTATAATTTGACCTTGTTTTATTTAATGTGGAGTTAAATAAAGGGGAAATCAAATGAAAATAGCACATGGAACAATTTGAATTACTTCAAATTTCAAAAAATTCCACAAATGGTAGAAAGGGATACAATGATAGTAAAGTGTGATTTCTTATTATAAGAATGAGGGAAATGGAGAAAAACATGCTGACATAAATTGTTTGTGAAAATTACATCTATATAAATAGTCAAAATATAAAGCTTGAGAACAAGGATCAAAAGCTTGTAACCATTGCAAAACACATTTTAGAAAAGGAATGATAAGATGTTAATTTTATGAGGGTTGGGTCCTATCCACGGTCTCACACTACAACTCATAAAATAAAAACCCATAAGGGTGCCTAAAAGGAACGTGTATGTGAAAGTAAAAGAGGTAAAAAAAATATGGTATTTTGTGAGGAATGTCAGGTACTATCCATGGTCTTATAAAAAAGATCACAAAAGAAAAACCCAAGGGGTGCCAAAAAAATAATGACTGGAAATCATGAATGCATAAAATAAATAAAAGAGAATATTTTTTTTGGGAAATCCAAGTCCTATACATGGTCTTATGAAGCACACAAAAGTGAAACCCATGGGGGTAAATGTTAAATAAGGTAAAAAATAATCATAAAGCCAATAAGGCCAAGAATGACATAAAAAGACAAAAATAAAAGAAATATATGAGGATAAAAATGAAAGCAAATGCAAAATGTAATGAAACCAAAGAGCGTAAAGGAATATAATGATGTTTATAAATCAAAAGTAAAATAAATAAAATTGACAAAAATTAAAAAAATGTGAGATAAAAAGAACAGGCAAGATCTATGCTAACATCTGTATCAAAGATAAGCATGTGAAATACAATTCTATAAGTCTTGAAAGGTTTCTTGGAGCTGAATTTGTTTGTTATTATGCATTGTAGAATAAAAATGCGCATCACAAGATGCCCCAAAAGTTAAATGGATGTATAGATGGACATCACAAGATGCCCCAAAATTTTAAGGGACATGTGGATGGGCATCACAAGATGTCCCAACATGTGAGTTGGAGTGAGATAACATTGAAACATTAGAATGATTTGCATTGGGTTGGTTAGTGCATTTACCAAACCAACAAAACTATGTTTCAATGCACTAAAATTTACCTCCTTAAAATTTACCAAACCAATTTACCTCCTTAAAATTTACCAAACCAACAAAACTATGTTTCAATGCACTAATTTCAATGCATTGGTTTGGTAAATTGTTAGCTATCCTTTCCTTATTGGTATAGGAATAAGGATCAACTATGGTTCGAAAAAAAATTAGTAGATGAGGTGTAGGTATGGGAAGATTATTGTTGATCATTAGGTAGTTGATGTTGATGTTATTTTGGTTCTTGAGATAAAATGTAAGAAGCTTTAAGATAGTCTTGATAATGTTGTTTTGTTAGAATATCAAGATTGAAATGTGGACCAAGAAATGAATAAATAAGAAAGTGGTGAATATCATGACAAGAATCATGAGAATGAACTATAGTAGCATGCCACCAACAAAATTTATTAGGATTGTACCATTTTGGAGGAGGTTTGGAAGGATTAAAGATCATGGGTTTAGAGGGTGGTAATTTATGCTTAAGTTGTTCTAGATTCAAGGGAGGGAGGGTTGGGTTAAAATTGTTTGAATTGGATGCTCCATTTTGAGGTTGGGGAGCCTTGGATGAATCAATTTTATGAGAATATGATTGAAAAGTTTCTTTAATAGTTGTTTAAGGTGTTTAAAATTGAGTCATAAGAAAGTCTTACCTTTTTAATTGGTCTAAGGCTTCTTCTAAAGTTTTAGGTGAAAAGATTCAAACTTTGTATTGAAGGGGAGGTTTAAGAGTAGTGACAAATAGTTTCAAAAGAGTATCATCATTCATGTTATGGTCCACTTTATGAGTGAGAAACTTCCATCATTTGATGAAATTATTAAAATATTCATTAGGAAGTTTCTTAGTATTAATGAAATGGCTAATGTAATTTTTAGGAAGGTTATCATGTTAGAATTCTTTCACTAGAGCATTCACTAAATCCTCTAGTTGTGAGATGGAATGTCTAAGAATTTGGTTGTTTGATTCAGATGCATCACCTAAAAATGTTTTGGCTGAGATCTTGGTAGTATCAAATGTGTTAGTTTGGACCCACTCCTTATAGAGATTACCAAAAGATTTAAGAAAGATAGTAGGGTCCTTAGTCCCATTATATGTGATAGTTGGAAAAATGTTTCCAATATCTATGGATGCAATGAATGGAGCTAAAGGTTAATTTTGAAGATGTTGAAGAATATTTTTATACATTGGATATTGGGGGATGATATTACCATTCTCATTTATAAGAATAGGAGGGACAACATTTTGATTTGGTTGAGACATGATGACTTGAGGTGGTTAACTAGTCATGTTTAATAAATGTTGTTGCATGTTCATCATTTGAGAGGTGTTAGATGTTTGAATGATGTTCATTTTTTATATGACTTGATCAATAAGTTTCATGTAATCAATATGTGGATTGATGTTTATAGGAGTTATATTGGTGTTGATAGGAAGATGATTTTTAGTGTTGATAGGAAGAAGATTGTTAGTATTGGTGGAAGGAGGATTATTTATAGGTGGAAGATTCCCAACATTGATATTGGGAAAATAATTATTTGTAGGTGGAGGATTCCCAAAATTGGTATTGGGAAAAGGATTAAGATAAAGGACCTCAAATATATTACATTGTGTAGTGATTGGTTTTGGTTTAGGAGAATATGAAGGAATAAATTGGATAGTTTCATTTGAAGTAATAAAATAAGTGAGGTTGTTATCCAAATCCTTAATTATTCATTATTCTTGACTTAGGTAAGGCTAAAAAGATGTCATCATAATGAGATAAGATTAAATAACCACCCAAGGAAATATGAAGTGAAAAAAAATTGTATAGGGTTGAATGGGTCGACATACCATAGGAAAAATAGTCTATATACAGTACAGGGTCGATTGGGCTGATCTAGTAAATAAACTAGAGGATAAAAAAATGTAAAGGGTCAACTAAGTCAACCTAGTATAGCAGACAAGTAAAATTAACAAGTTTAAAACAAATTGTGAATTGACACAAGATAAATTTTTCAATTAATTTGAAAAGTAAGAGCAGAAGGGAAACAAATAGTTAATTGGATCAATGTTGGCTAATCCAATTGAAGCACACAACACAAAACATTGCACCAATGCTAGTTAATGTAAGCTCTTGAAATACAAAATACAATTGAGAAAAGAGCAAGAAATCAAATTGGAAATTAAAGAGCTAACTAAATGGTCAATTTGAATGTTTATTAGATTATTAGAATATGATTTTAAATGTGATGAGAATTCGCTATAAGCAAGGAACTAGAAAGAAATCTAATATTGGTTTTAGATAGTTTAGGCTAAAATAGATCTTTAATGGTAATGATACAAGCTTGGTGTTTGGGCCTACCCCCTCATTTCACATATCTTAGTGATAAGGGTGTCTGGTGCTTAGCTAGAATATACCATCAACCACACTTTATACTTGACCAAAACATCAAGTCAGCTTATCCCTTGGTGATGAAATCCAAGTAGTTTGGCCTTGGGTAGTCAAATGTTGAAATTCTTGTTTAGATTTTGTGATTTGGTCATGTGTGCATAAAATATAAATAGTGAAACTAAGTGGTTAATTTAAAAACTCCTAATTATACTATGTGATTTATTTTAAGCATGCAAGCAATAAAAAAGGAAAAATGTGAGATAATTACTAGCATACAAGGGTTAATTCCAACTTACAAACAAGGTAAAATGTTGATATAGTCAAAAATTGTATTCTCACAATGTAGAACAAGGTTGGTACAGTTGATTCTATACTGTATAAGCAAGATTTAAAAGTAAACAGGGTTGGCAGAGTCAACTTAGTTACTCAGACAACACATAGAATTGGGTCGATAGGGTCAATCTAGTTGACTATGCAAGGGAAATTTTGAAGATTAAAAATTGTGAAAGGAAATACAATAAATAAATGAAATAGAGAGATAAAAAGGAACCTTAGTGGATCAGAGATGCATATAAATAAGATTATTTTTAATAACCTTGAGAAATACTTATAAAACCTGCTAACTAGGTTGACTGGGTTGATCCAGTAGTCTAAACAAGATGCTTGAAGTCTATAAATTGTAATAGGTTGATCCAATAGCTTGGGTTGGATGTATGAAAAAATAAAAAACTTTACTGGGTCGACTAGGTCAATCAAGTAGCCTGGATTGAATGTCTATGCATATAAGTTAGAACTGGGTTGATGTAGATGACCTAAAATGGGAAATATATGATAAAAATAATGATAAAAGAATGAAATAAATGAAAAAATCCTACAAGGGTTAGTTTACATCAGGTTTACCAAAATATATGTAATAAAAAATGCATCATGTCTATAAATCAATCATGGCTCGGAGAAGATAGAGTATACCTACACTTCCTATTGGGTATACATTTATTAAGTAGGAGTATGACCAATATGTGGATCCAATATACCTAATTAGGGGATCACTTTTCACAAGACACCATGTTAAGTATAGAACCCTAATATTTATTCCTCAAGTAGAATGGTCAATAATAAGATGTTCATTCATGGCTCTTTCCATAAAATAATTTATTTCATCCTCATTAAATATTAGGCCCCAAAAATAGGTATATATATTTATTCATATATTAGTATATATGATCATTTCTATCACGTAAGTTTTGAATAAGTAAACCTTTATTTAATTTTCAATGCTCTCAATAAGAATTTATACTTCCAAGTTTTAGAAAGTATGGAATTTTTAAGTGGCTAACATTAAACTACTCTTATTTTTATGAATAATAGGCAATAGGTCATCCATTTTTCTGCACTTATTTTTAAACTAGTAATTATGTGTCACTACAAAATTTTGTATGAATAATAATAAAAAAAATAAATATTTTTAAATTAAAAGTATTTTATTATGATAAAAATAGGTATACAATATTATTTGGTTTAATATTTAATAACAATTAAAATGTTTAAAATTTAATAATAAAAAAATGTTTAAAACTTTTATACTTTGAAAGTGCATAAAATTAAATTTAAAGATTTTTTTAAAGTGTTCTTTCACTCAACAATTTTATCACAAATTATGATTTATTGTTTTAAAAAAACTTAAAAATATTATACAACTAACACTTCAAATAATAACACCATTAATTTTAACAATACATCAAATATAACTTAAAAATCCAAAAAAACTAAAGTAACGTAAGACTTTTCACATATGCATTGGAGGAAAAAAATTGGGAGAACAAAAAGCATACAACATTACTAATGATTTCCCTTATAAACACATATAATCTCAACAATACAACAAATATAACTAAAAATACCAAAAGACTAAAGTATCATAAGCCATTTTGATTGCACCACTGTATTAAAGTTTTTATTCTCAAGCCATTCAACCAGGGAAAAAAATAATGTAGACCCCAAAAAGCATATATCGAAACTTATCATGAAGTGGAATGGATGGAAGAATTAGCATTAGAATTCAATATTACTCTTTCCACAAAATATTTTTTGTCATTAGAGTGAGGGTATGACGTGTTAGTGGAAGGTAGCAAAATGACCAAGAATTTGCATAGAGGAGACCATCCCTCTTTCACATCGAAGACACATAATTTATTAGTAGGTACACTTTTTTTCATCTTTTCTACATGTGCCTCATAAACACTAATAGCGTATTTATTCTCCTTAAACCTTCACTAGAATAATCCCTCCCTTAAAAATAACTCACAAATATTTTTCCATAGGGAATTTTTCTCTTTACATACCACCTCTTTATATGCACAACAAACTGTGTCATTTAGGCTTTGATACCATATTTTTGAGTCTGACATGATTATTAGTATCTTGGCCTTAGAATTTGTCTACATAATTTTTTCATACACCTTCAGTGATGGGGAAGTATATAGCCCAAAAATATACTTTTCCAATCCCTGCAACCATTAGGATTTGGTTTTTACCAATATATCTATGAATAAAAATGTAAAAATTAAATATTTTTATCAATCAAAATAGATGTGTGTTTTTTTAATAAGCTTAATATAAATTAACACATGATGTAATTTTACTTAATGGACAAAAACATCCATCAATAATCTTTGTTGCTTGTTTATCAGCATGTCCTTATAGTGATAGCAAGGGAAGCCCAACATATTCAAGGCATGTCGTAAAGATAATGTCCATGTATGGGATAAGCCTACTCCTAACACCTTCAATACCTCATCATGATCTATATATTCTATCAGACAAACATGTCATTAAGACTACAAATTCTGATATAACAGATCATTGTGATTGATAGGAATTTAGTTCAGAAAAAGAGGCCTTACTGTTCATCTTCTCCATCTCCATGAAATCCTAGGTGACATAAAGTACAAAGGAAATTTATTAGTAATACATGTTATTTATCACAAAACAAAACTACCTAATTAATTTGCATAATTTAGGGGGAAGTGCATAGACACTTGTCTTTTAGTTAAAGAAATTCATAATTATATGTATACATGTTTGCATTACTTTTTAAAAAAAACTGTTTTAATTAATTTTCATAACTTACGAGGAAGTGCATGTACACTTGTATTTTAGTTAAATAAATTCATAATTGCATGTACACTTGTCTTTTAGTTAAAGAAATTCACAATTGCATGTACACATGTTTGCATTTTAGAAAAATGTTTTAAATCATTTTTTTAATTATTTTACAAGAACATGAAAAGTTTGTTGTACAACCAATAAAATGAGAAATAATTAATTTTAATAGTTTTTTAAAATCCAAAAATTGTAAAAATTGAATAAAAACTTTACAAATATAAAAATTCCTGCATTTTATTGGTCTGTTGGGTAAGAACTATTGTTTCAATTGATTCCTATAGTTCCCTGTATGGTAGTGACCAATAAAATATTTATAATTATTATAGTTTTTTATATGTTATGATGGTTTGTCTAAAATTTGTATCTTGTATTTATTATAGTTTATTAAAGAATTAATTATAATATATTATTAATAATATAAATATGATCATATAACCATCAAATTTAGGTCCCATATCCTAAAACTCATAACATTTTTAATCAAATAAGTTGTAATTAAAGTAATTCTAAAGTTACATTAAAGTTACCTTTAAATTATTGGACAAAATATTTTAGAACGCCAAATTTCATCCATGAAATCAGATTTAAAGTTCTATAGGTGACTTAAGGCCATACCTAATGGCGACTTTATATGACATATATAACATTGGCTAAAGGTGAACTAAATTCACCAAGTTTGACTTAAGGGAGACTTTAAATGTGACAATAATTTTGATTTTAAATGTGACACTAATTTTAAATTTATGTATAATACTAGGTTGACTTATAATACAATGTAAATCTAACTTTAATATTTATAATTATATTAACAACAATATTTTTAGTTAATGAAAATAATTTAATGTAATTGATTTGAAAATTATATTCTCGTATTATAAAATTATTACTACAATATGAATAATTATATAATTATATTGCTAATGTCAATTGTAATTCTATACATAAAAATGAAAAAATAGTCTAAACAATATTTATTTGATTGAAAATTTAAATCAAACATGCAACATAATAAATTAACAAAATAATAAAAATAAATTCATAAAATCATGAACCATAAAAGGCACACTCTTATTCACACCTCCTAAATCATCTTTAATATCAACACCTTCACTACCTGAAACAACTTGAGGATACGAAGTATCATCTAAATAAGGAGAAATCAAGTAGTCATAATCATCCATTAATATTTGGAGGTCTTCTTCCACTTGTAATCTAGGATAATTTCACATATATCCTACATAAAGTACAGCAAACAATTGTTATAAATATCAAAATATAAATCATTAAACATAAATCAATAATAGACTATATATTTTATAAATAAGTTATGAAATATATTTTAAAATCAATTAAAATAATGTCTAGGTATTTTGATATAACTATATTAAATATCATATATTTTTTTACATAAAATTATATTTGTAATTATGAATGTAATCCTTCTACCAAGGATGGAGATGTTCTTCATAATTATCCACCTTTTAAAAATTCCAAATATAATAATTTCATATATTTAATTAAAAAAATAAAAATTAATTTTTTATTAATAAAAAATAATTAAAACTATAATATTTATAAACTAAATGCATGATCCTTAGAATCTTAAAACATTCGTGGCTTTGGTCATCAATTTCTCATACTAAAATCAAACATTTGTCAATTGTTGTTGTTGGTTTACTTCACTTAGAAGTCATAACTCCTCAAAAGTGTCCTCTAATGATCAAATTTAGAATGAGAAGCATAGAAATAATTAAAAGTAAAAATATGATTGATACAAAAATTTACAAAAATGGAAAAAATAAATATAAAATTAAAAAAAAAAAACATGAATAAATCAACAAACAAAATTATAAATACAATACCAACCATAGTAAATTATAAAATTCTATACAAATCAAGGTCTATGTCTGGTAATTCTTGTCCACAAATGAATACAATACTCTTTCTTTTAACAAAATTAGAGTAGTCATATATCAACAACTCACCTACAATACAAATTACAATACCAAATCCGAATACAATACAATAAAAAAATATAAAATTACGTACAAGTCAAGGTCTTTGTTCGGTAATTTTTGTCCACTGATGAATGCAAGCCTCTTTCTTCTAACAAGATAAAAGTAGCTACAAATCAGTTGCTCACCTATAATACAAATTACAACAATGATCCAACACATATTTTTTTTGGAAGTGCTTACTTTTTAATGCCCTTTTCCATCAAAAATACTATTTTTGGAATACATGCTACTATTGAAGCTCCATGAAAATATCTCGTGCGTATCCCTTGAATTCACATATTTAGATGAAAATTATCATAACATTTTTAGTTATAAATTTAGACAAATGTGGGATTTTGTTAGGACTTCTAACCATTAGAACCTTTGGCAAGATATACTTTGAGCATTCCTATTGAGCTGTCATAGTCAATTCATGCATCCCATAATGTCCCTTATTAAAATAACTAAAGTTTATGGTTGTCAAATGAGGACCATTCAAAACTTCATTGGCAAAAGGTCCCATAATCCCCCTTTTACTATCAAATTCAACAACAAAAACCTGAGGTAACTTATCAATTCCATATCCTACAAGACCTAACCACCCTCTACTTTTTCATTCTAAACTTATGTCAGTCTCCTTTAGGAAAATAATAAACCATCCTTAATTTAAAGTGCATGTTGACATTATATCTAGATAGAAGTTGAAATGTGCTATAGAGGAGATTTGAATGAACCATTTTGACTACCATTTGACTCCCCCTATTATGAGTACTCTTAAGTGTTATCCAAAATAAAATGCATCTATTTCATCTTGTTTCTAGAAAATATAAAATGTGCAGGTTTAAGTGGCCAAAAACCAACAACAGGAAATAAAATATAAAAATTGAAACTGAGGATAGTGTGGAGCTGATCAAAAAGTGCTAGAAATGCACAAAATAAACGTGCAAGAATGCTCAAAATAGGGAAAGGCAAAGCTATATAAAAACACATAAATATATTTTTATATTTTGAATCAAAATTAATTAATTATAATACATAAAATGACAGCTATATTTGTTAATAAAAAATCTTACAAAAAAACTATCCTCTTCATCTTTTCTATTTATTACAATTTGTCATTGTTGCATTTTTTCTACTCCTTCACTTCTATCTAACTTTCAAAAACTACTATTGTGTTCCATTTCTATTTGATGTGTTTCCCCCTTTATCTACTACTACCTTGTAATTTTCTATATGCTCTTTTTGACTACTATTTATGTGCTTATAATCTTCTATTTTGCCCCTTTCATACAGTCTATGACTATTAGTGAGTATACTCATTCAAATTATATTTTTATCTCTTATTACTTTTGTCTATATATGGATATTGACCTACCTACCAAATATTTTCACCTCAAAATTGAAATTATTCAAAAATTTCAAATTCAAACACTGCTGTAATAAATTCATTTGCTAGCTGTAGCTACTTAGTGGAGCAAGGTAGGGGTAGGTGAAGGGAAAGAATAATAATTTATTTTAACACTCCCCCTTATCATTTACCTTCCTATAATGGTTAGTATAACTTTTATCAGCCTTCAAAACATCCTTATAACTTATCTTTCCCTAGTTATATCCTTTTAGACTCATTCTCTACATGTCTGAAGCTTTCTTGTTGAAGTTTGTAGCTAGAATATTGAAGTCCATCTCTAGACTATTGGAGTCCAGATTTGGCCCAAGTTAGAGTATATAAATAGTCCATTACAGTCTAGATAAGGCTCTTTTGATTTTAGAAATATCCTATAGGAGTTTAGATCTAGACTGTAAGAGTTTGGATCTTAGTTATATGAGTTTGGAGCTAGACTATTTGAGTCCATAGCTCTGATTTTAGAGTCTAGAGTGAACATAAAACCTTGTAAGACCAATAATAATAAATTAATGATCCCTAACCTTCATCTTAAGTGTATGAAAATGTCCTTTGATAATGATTTAGTATAAGCATAAGCTAGCTACTGATCTAACTTACAAAATTTAAGCTCTATCACATGATCTTCAACTAACTCTCAAATGAAGTGATACTTAATTACAATGTGTTTCCTCATATCATAAAAGATAGTGTTATTTGACAATGTTATGAAGTATATATTGTCATAATATACCATAGAAGCCCCTTTCTTCTCCTCATGCAAATATGAAGGTATCCTTCTTAACCATATATCTTGGCATATTGATGCATTGACTATTATGTACTCTTCTTTAGCTAAAGAAAGTGAGACTATAGGTTTATTTTTTGAAGACGAAGATATGGCTCCTAATATAAGACGAAACACATACTCTAAGGTAGTCTTTCATTTTTATTATTTTCATTGATGTTGATATTGTTGCCAAAGGTGTATCATGTCAAGATTGACTATGTGTGATATCAAAAAGCATATTTTTATGAAAGGTTGATGTCAAAGGTGTATCATGTCAATATTGAATATGTGTTATATAAGGAAACATCTTGTGATGGTTGATTTCAAAAGTAACTAAGGATAAATCATAGTATGTGATATGTCAAGGTACATGAAAGAGTAGGTGCATGAGAGAAATGAGTGTTACCATGAGAAGGAAGAGTGTCATCATAATAATAGAAAAATAGTGTCATCATAATAATAAAATATTTTGGTCATAAGAGTTTTCATGAGTAAGGTCATCCTTTAAAGAGAGATGAAAGAGAGAGTGTTGCATGGATGAGAGTTGTCATGAATTTTGTCAGCATGGAAGGTATAGGTCATGGAAGAGTGTTTGAAGACAAATAATATATGCATAAGAATAATAGTGTATGAATAGGTTTGTACAATTCATTGATGTCATGATATGAAGATGTAGGTGTAGAGGAATGTATGTGCATGGTATGGAATAATCATGACATGAAGAGTTTCAAGGTGAGCCATGTGAAGGAAGCATATAAAAATGAATTAAAAAAATTATGTGAATATTATATGGAATATTTTGAGCATGTGATTAAGGTGTAGAAACATCCATGAAAGTCTTAGGGTGATATTATAGGGGTAGGACCTTCAGACCAAGTCTACACCTATACCACTCCTAGAACCTACCTGGCCTAATGAGGTTTGAAGATCACATTTCAATGTAAGTATGAATATGTGAGCATGAACATAGGTCATATAAATTGTTTTAGGATTTTTCACAAAGTTTTATGTCATAGTTTGAAGGAAATTACATGAAACACTATTTTAAGCCTTCTCAAGTTCACAAAATGACGTCTCAAGACCCAATAAGTACTTCTAGATGTTTGTTGGTATGTGTAACCTCTGCATGAGAACTTTAGATGTTAAGGAGAGATGGAAAAGGGTAATAATATCTCTATGCATTGGTTTTGAGTTCAAGGGTAAATTATTTATGAATAATCATTAACACCAAAACCTATGTTAAACCTCCCTAAAACCCTAATAAGGACTTGACATGAAAATCCTTGTTAAAATTAGATTATAATGGATTCAAATGACTATAAAATCTATTGTATCATGCATTATACTCTCCCAAGTACCTCCAAATGGTGGTGGTTAGTTAGATGAGAGAGAAAATGTGTAGATAAAACCTTATTTATTAAGAAATTACTATAGCTCTCAAAAATTGTATTAGTCAAGAAGAAAGAATGAATGGAAGAAGAAGATATAGACTCATAATACATGTCCATTATGGTTTATGGACAGGTTCCAACCTTTAAATGTGCTAAATTGGTCATCCAAGTCAGTCATTGTCATCGACAAACCTAGTGATTTAGATAATGGTGAAACCTAGGTAGAGATGAAAAGATGGACTTGAGGCATAAACATGATAATTTTATGTAAAAAAGTACATGAAGAGATTATTTATGACTTATAAGTAATGTTCATACATTTAATAATATTTTGACGTCATGAATGTGGTGAAAAATTTGTGTATAAAATGACTAGTCTAGTTTAGATAAGACTATGAAATATGAGGTCAAAAAATTGGTCTACGTGACCAAAATTTGTTGTTAAACCATCTAAGTTTTAAATTTGAGGTTGTGATGAGGATATATAATAACCATGTGTATGATTTAGGTTCTATTAAAAGTATCTACACAAGTGTTGAAGATCTAATCTTTCATGACTAGTTTTTGAGGTGATCTGACAGTTCTGAGTAAGCAAGTTGCAGATATAATCTTAAGCATTTATGTTATGAGTCAAAGTATTACAAGAATTTTTAGATGATATTGAAGTCATGGAGTATATGTATACATGTTTCATTTTTAATGAGTAATTTTATTAAAATTTCTTGATCTTCATTCTTGTAAGATAGATTTTTGATGATACACAAGCCTAATAGGGCAATTTGTCCTAAAGAAGGTTTCAAGGTATGAACGAAGGATGAAAATATAAAAAATACATGTAAGAGTTTAGAAGAGTTATTTGACTAAGTGGTTTAATGTTTTTTAGTTTTTTATAATGTTATTTGGGTCCAAGAAGATCAAGTCTTAATGTTAAGAGAGTAAACCTAATGAAGTAGGTCTCCATGAGACCTAAAATATGAGTAAGACCAATATTGGTCATTAATTTGGATTGTTCTATATGATTGAATATGATATTAGGGTCATATATTTCTTGTAAACATGCTTTGTATGTCCTGATTATATGTCATGAAGGTGATCAAGCATGAGAGGGATTAGATAGACTTTTGGTAATCATAGGCCTAATATGACAGTGAATTGCAAAGTGTATTATTATGAATTGGTTGGACCTAAAATGTTTTATAAAGTTTGGATAATTTTATACGGGGTCTATTTGAGTTTTTTTTAAAATAATAATAACATATATGGAGGTGAAATATGTTCTAAGGGATTAAGTTTATATGTTACTAAATAAACCTAATGTAATTAGGTCTCTAAGAGTCCTAATAAAGAAATAAGGCCTAATTGAGTTGTGGATGACTAATATGGATCCAAATTATGATTAAATAATGTTAATAATATCTCTTAAGACCTATTTTATGTTTAACCTAAGAGTTTAGGGTTGTGTGTCCAACAAAGTGATATGTGAATAAGAGAATGGTATATATACAAGGTAATTTAGGCCTATTTATGTGAAAAAGATTGTATGCATATAAGCAACTAAAAAATATATGCATAAGTAGAATAATGTTGTGAAACATATTGTAAACCCTCATATGAAATCATAATCATTCATTAAGTTTTTAGGTTGTCTACATCAGTGATACATGATCTAATCAAAGTTGATGTGGGGTAGACAAGCAAGAAAGTATATATGCAATAGAAGCAAATAAAATCATTCTTGGTAAAGAAAAAAGAGGTATTAAATTGATCTATAAACCATTATAGGAGAACATATAAGTATTCATGAGAATATTTTAGGTTATCTACATATGAATATCAGGGATAAATGACCTAATTAGAATTGATGAGGTCTTGTCAACTGAAGGTGAGTATGCATTGAGATTAAAGAGTAAAGAGAGAAAAATAAGTGTGGTCATCATTTTTTGATTGAGTAATATAAGTTATGAATGTGATAAAAATTTATAAGTGGTTGAGTTGATGCTGAGTCACTTAGGGAGTTAGTGCTTCCTTGCAATTCGGTTCTTGTTAAAGCCTAGTTAAGTGGATGCTTGACTATTTAGGGTTGGTGCTCTAATTTGAGTTGGTGATCAATAGAATTTGATCATTTGTTACATATTAAATTAGTCTATTTATGAATATTAGTGGGTTTTCTTCCCCTTTAGGGTTTTCCACTCATAGTGTGTTCTATGTGTTTTTCTCTTGTTTCATGCTCATGTGATTGGCTCTTAATGCATTGCTAGGTCACTATGTTGCTTTCATAGTTCATGAATGTTTGAGTACAATTATAAAAGTTTTTAAAGGTAATTTATTCATCCCCCCTAGTGAATTATGCTTCCAAAAATTGATATCAGAGTAAGGTCCTTTGGAGTAGGAATAACAACTTAATGGAGATCCTAGAAGTAAAAACATGTCTAATCTAGGAGGTTTCTCAATCAACAAGGCCCCTCTCTTCAATGCAACTAGATATGGCTTTTAGATCATTAGAATGAAGATTTATATAATGTCTTTGGGCCATGACATATGTTAATCAATTGTTAATGGATACACTCCACCTTCTACACCATCAACTGATGCAACATGCAAGAAGGCTAGTGAGAACAACTGTAAGGCAATGAATGCCATCTTATGTGGTCTTTTAGAAGCAAATTTTTTAAAGGTAATGCATTGTGAATTAGCCAAATGGATTTGGGAAAATTTGTAGATCATCTATGAAGAGATACTAATTAACATCAATAATGAAAATGAAGATATCATTAAACTATTGAAAACTTAGGATGAGATTGTCATTGCAAGTCTAAAAACCAAGGAAAAAGAGTGAACCAAGATCAAGATAGAAATAGAGTTCTTGAGGAAAGAATTAGATCAAGAAACAACCAAATTGAAGACACATCACAAGTTTAAAAATATTATTGGAATTATTGATGGCATATTGAATAGTCAAAGGTCACCTCTCATCAAAATAAGCCTTGGAGACATGGATGACCAAAAGATTAGCAAGGATAAGTAGAATATCAGTAAGTGAAAGACATGTTGATGCTCTCAAGAAATTTGAGCTTATGAATGATTATCATATATTGAGATAGGTCAAGATGTTATCACTCATTCAAGAGACAACAAAGATAAAGATGCATCATTCAATAGTCATCAAAAGATAAATTCTTTCAGAAAAATAAGGTATGCAAATTCCTTCAATGGTTATTGCATACAAATAATATTTTAAATTTTTTATCAATTACTGATGTTTTTTATCATTTAAGAATCTATTGACTCTCAATCCCTCTAAGTGCAAACCCTAAAGGGTACACTGAGAAAAGTGTGGAAAGACCCTTGGTTCTTCATAGGATTATTTCCCCTTTTTGGCACTTACTATCTCCACACTTATCTCTTAAAAACCATTACCATAAGCTTGGATTTATATTTTTCACTCTCCTCTAGCCTTTTAACACCTTCATTAGCCATTTTACTATCCTAAAACCTCTCTTGATAGTTTACATGACTATGTATGCTATATCGACCTTGTACTCTTATTGACAAAACTTATTTAGGGTTTAGGTCAGATCTTGACTGACCTAATCCATGACCTAGTGAGTTTTTGTCAATAATGATACTAGGTTGATTGGGTTGACCCTATTAGCCAAAAATTTCAAAAGGGTTTAGGTATAGATCAGCCTATATAAACATAATAATTTTTCCATTTATATGAGAAGATAAGAATAAGTAAGATATATTGCACATTGACTTATCCACCATTCTACTTGAGGAGAAAACTTAGGGTTTCATACTTTCTTTAGAGATACAAATCTTGTCTTGTGGAGAAGTATTTTAAATGTGATAGGCTATGTATCTTATATATAGTTTATCCTTGTCATCCTTACATACCAAAACAATCTCTTTCAAATCACCTTGGCCAAGGGATAACTTGAGGCTTAGTGGATTCATCTTCAAATGTAAGTATTCCTAATTTTGTTTCTCCTTTATAAGAGTGGATAAATATGCATTTGTATTTCTCTTCCATGCATTAGGATTATGTATACATTGACTTGAATATATGTATTCTATGCATGTTTACTTTATTGTTTATTACCCTCATTTTGTTCCACAATTTTTGGTGAGCACTAGATTAGACTTTTTTCTTTACTTGTTATTAGTTTAGTGGATATGAAAATATATAACCTAGTTAGGGTTATTGCATATGATTTCTTTATTGGAGGATTTATAACCCACCCTAGTAATATTATTATGGTAAGAGATCCCCTTATTTAGTTTAGTGGATTCATATTGGTCATGTTTCTGATTATCTAATGTATCCCCAATTGGAAGTGTAATTAGGATCTATCTTATCTGATCTAGGATTGATTTGTAGATCTAATGCATTTATTATTTCATATATTATGATGAACCTAACATGAATCTAACCATTTTAGATTTTCTTTCATTGCTTTCAACTCTATCATTCTATTATTTTTCTATATTTATGATACTAGGTCAACTAGGTCAGTATAATTATAACTTATGTGCGTAGATTTAAAACATAGTCACATCAAAATAAATCCATTCTTTCTATGTATCTCTTCCTCAAATATAGGTTATTAGATCAAGAAGGTGAACACAATACTCTTATTTAGTTCCAAACAACAAACTATGTTGAACATATTGACTTAGTCTCTTATTAATATCCAAAATAATAAGCTAAATCATACATGTTTACTTAGTATTCTAGACAAATTCCTAATAAAAAACCAAGTCGATAATGTTAACATAGTCATATTAAATAGGCTTCAACACATAGGGAAACACATAACTAGGTCGACCCAGTTGACATAGTTGGCAGAACTTGTAAGTAAGCATTCAAGGTACATCAACAAAAATTTCAAAATACTCAACATATTTCAACCAACCAAGGTTATTTTATTTCTCTCTATTTCAATTTAGTTCTATTTTTCACAAGTTCATAGTCTTCAAAATTGTAATCCTACAGTAAAATAGGTCGACCTGGTCGACCTAGTTCTATAGTTTATCTTCTATCTAAAAGACTAAGTTGATTTGGTTGAATTAATTTTTAAGGACTCTTATATAGTATAGTTGAAACCCTATCAACTCTATTATGTAATGTTTACATAAAATGTCATCTGAACTAACTTTGTATGGTGCTTAAATTAGGAATTGATAACTATATGCTAGTAATTAATCCACATTTTCATTTTTATCTATTTACATGCTTAGAGTAGATCACAAAGCATAATTATGTGTTTTTTAATATACCATTTAGTTGAACTATATTGATATTTTTTCACACATATCAAATCACATAATTTTAAAATGCATTTAAACATTTATCTACCCAAGGTCTACCTACTTAGATTTCGTCACCAAAGGGGAAGATAACTTAGTTTTTTGGATAAATATAAATATGTGGTTAATAGTATATATTGAAAAAACACCCGACACCCTTATCACTATGAGTTGTGAAGTGATGGAGTAGGCCCCTATATCAAGCTAGTACAATTTCCAAAAGAGATTCCTTTCAACCCAAACAACTTGAAACCATTCATAGATGACTTTATAGTTACATTCTTTTAGCCAAATTCCCTATCACACTTAAAATAAAACTTTATAATAATATAAAAATATTTAGTATGACCACTTAGTTAGCATTTCTGTTTTAGTCGACTGCTTGCTCTCTACTCATTGTATGTTATATTACAAAAACATACATTGGTGAGCATTGGTGAAAGGTTTTGTGATATGTGCCCCAATTGGATCATTCTCATTGATCCAATTATTTGTGTGCTTGATCTCATTTCCCATTTCAATTAAATTTAAAAAAAATTCTCTATTTTCAATACACTATATTATATTTGACACAGTCTTTTATAGAATATGTTTTTACCTAATTATAGTACTGAGTCGACCTAATCAACCCAATAATCATTTCTACCTATCAAGTTATAAGACTAAGTAGACCTATTTGAATCTATATCCTTATTAGACTTGATAATTTCCTATTTGTAATACCCAATCAACCTGGTAAACTTTGTACTCTTCTCATATCCTGTTTAGAGTACTAGGTTGACTTGGCCGACTTTGTACTCTTATCTATATCCTTCCTATGTGTTTAATTTGCATCATCTTTACCTTCCCTAATATCTCCCCTTCATCATGAACTTCTTATTTAAATATACCACTAATTTGAATTTAATAGATATGATTAGTCTTATCAACACTAATAGGTTCTCCCATAAGCATCTTGTGTCTCCTAGCATATATGAAAGTAATGTGTATGTAGCCACTTGTACTACAAACTATGAGACCCATCCTCATTCCTCTTCACTTCATAATCCTCTCTTCTCATTTGAAGATCAACCCAAGTAAATTATACCTAATAAATGATCATCTTCATCAATGAATTTATTTAACATATAGGAAAGGATAATTTTACTATTTACCATCTCATGATAAGTGGTCAAGTTGAGGAGCCCCATTCACTTTCTCCCATGTTCTCACATGGATTTGGGGATACTAACGTCTTTGATTCTTAGCCTCTTTCTTGTATTTTGACCCCTTCTCATACCATGACTTCTTCCTCTTTAATTTCCTCTATCTCCATGCCTAGTATCTCTACTAACATGATAGGTTCTACATCTAGTGGGCCTCTTTCAAGACCCAATTCTTCCACTAGTGCATCATTTTATACCCATGGTAATCATGCCTCTAATCTTACTTCTTCTCATCCCTATACTAGTCCATATTTTTTCACACAATTAAATCATGTCACTAGTGTATCACTTACTAATAGTTCTTCTAAAGATCCTACTAACACCCATAGTGGTACCCAAGCCACTACCACTAATTTCAATGCTTCAAAAAATTCTAATAATAGAAATCAAACCCATAAATACTATTAAAATCTCTTAATAAAATGAATGTTTTCCAAGCTAAGAATGGAAATAAAATGATGCAACTGCAAAATCATCTTATCCATCTTCAAACCCACCCTCAACAGATGCTATAGGGTAGGCATAACCAAAATGTTCCCCCACCACCTCCCTTGGATTCCCATGGTAATATTCTGCCTCAACCTCCCCTTGTTAACAAAACAATCAAGAACATTCAAAATGAGCCTCTTACATCTCAAATTGCTAATATCAATATAAGAGGTGTCACCCCTACCATTTCTTAAAATTGGTCACCCAATCATACTCTTCATTTAAAAAATTTATAAATATATGTAAAGATAGGGTTAAGTTAAATACCTTTATCACTACCAAGATATTAGAAAAAACTATCATGGGTGATGCTTTAGATTGGTACAAGCAACTCAAATCTCATTCCATTACTAGTTTGGAAGACTTAGTTAATACTATAGTCCAAGAGTTACAAATTAGTGATCTCCATGAGAATACCTTGGCCCATTTTATCAATTATAAGTAAATTAAGACTGAAACAACACAAGCTTTTATAAAATGATGCAAGACCTTATCTAGTAAATTTAAACATAATATGATAGATGATAACCTCTTTAATCTATTTACCAATGCTCTTTTTACCAAGTTAAAATATTAGGTCTGGACTCTCTCTCTATGAACTTTAGAAGAGGACATTGACCAAGGCAAGCATCAAGATTTCCTCATGCATCAATTTGAGCCATCCAAACCTTCTATGGGTACCCATATGTTAATCAAGAATAATAATTATCATGCTATCAATGATGGTGTCATTGACTCTTATGATACCATTCATACTATTCAAGTTATTGTTCCTAACCAGACTTTGGATTAAGCTTCCCCTCATGACCACATCACTAATCCTCATTTATCTTTAGCCAATAACATCAATGTTCATAAAACTCTATCCTTATTGGAATTTTAAAAATGTCTACCAAGGCCCCTCCCACAAGAACTTGATCCCATTCTTCCCGTGAAATCTTGGTATGATCCTATTAAATTTTGTTGGTTTCATGCTAGTTGGGGTCATTCTTATGAGACTTATAAGAAAATTCATAATTTAACTATGGATTTACTTATTGGCACTAACTTTGACCATGATTCTATCATTCATAAACATCAACAAGCCTATGACATTGCCTTAAAATCCCATGAGACACAAACTAAATATCAAGATTTGAACTAGGCTGATGCTCATTTGGCCATCTATAAAGATCCTCTTCCAAATCACCAAGATAACCAAGACAAACCCAGCCATTATACCAATAATGTTGATAGTCTTCTTGACCCAAATCTTGAAGATAATATGGTCAATATGAATAATATGTGAAAGGTGGTTGCTTTCATTGATCCTCATCCTATCTACACAACTCAATTGTCTCACACATTTCATGTTATTGAAGACTCTTCTCTAACTCATTAAACCTTATTGGGGAAAGAAGACTTGAGTAATTTTTATGAAACACTTTCAACACCTCCCTTGGATAAAATTTATCATACCATTTCTACCATTTATCCAACCAAACCGAAATCAACTACCTTAAATCAACTACCCCATGTTCTAAAAATGATCAACAAACATGTCCTCCAACTCAACCTTGTGAACATTATCAACATAATTCACATGAATTTTGGCTCCTCTTTCTGAGGACCTCCTTCAAAACTATGCACCTTTCCAATGGTCTTCTTATGGGTTATAATGAGTGGGATCCTATCATGGAACTTACTATATGAAATTAGAAATGCATCATGTTAATAAATTAATCCTAGATCAAAGAAGACATATCATACCTACACTTTTGATTGATAATACATTTATTAATTGGTAGCATAACCAATTTGGGAATCTACTAGACCCAACTAGGGGATCACTTATCACAACACACCATGCTAGGAAGGGTTTTAAATCCTACAATCTAACATTATCATGCAACAACCCTAAAAGAGTCCTAAGGTTTAATGTTTACTTATTATAATAACAAGAAAGTAAATATAATCTAGTTCACACTAAATCTTGTGTCACAAAGTGAGGTTTAGAAACAAAACAAACTAAACTAAACATGCATAAAAGACATATACTCACATCAATGTATACATGATTCTAATGCATTAAAGAGAAGCACAATTGCATTATATATCCACTCTTACAAAGGAGAAATAAAGTTAAAAATAATTACCTTGAAGATGAACCCGTCGAGCCTCAAACTCTCCCTTATTTAAGGTGCTTCACAAGAGATTATTTTAGTATGTAAGAATAAAAAAACAAATAAGCTCGAGGCTACACAACCTATCTATGCATCGAAAATAATTCTCCACAAGACAAGATCTATATCTCTAAGGAAAGTATGGAAACCTAAGAATTATTCCTCAATTATAATGGTTAATAAGAAGATGTTCATTAGCACTAATTATTATTCACTTCTTTTTTATAAAATGGTTTGAAATGAACTTGTATATATAGGCAGATATTGTCCTAAATCCTCCCAGAAACATCAACTATATAGTGTCAACCCAATTGAACCTATATATTTTTGAGGATAGTTCCTTAGGTTTGATCTAGGTCAATCAAAGTTATAAAAAACTCAAAGAGTGAAAAAATACCCCTAGATAGTATAGGGTCGACCCAATCGACCTAGTAAAACCAACTTTCCAAAAGGGAATTAAGGTAAGAAAAGGAGAGATAAAGCATGAGAAATGACTAGAATGGGTAATACTGAGAATAATAAGCTTAGGGTAAATGGTTTTAAGATATAAGTGTGTAGATGGAAAGTGGCCAAAGGGACAAAAATATTATGAAGCACCAATGGTCTGCCCACCCCTTTCCTAATGCACCCCTTAAGGCGTGCACTTAGAGAGATTAAGACTCGATGGTTTCTGGAAAGATACAAAGTGTCTGTAAGTGATAAAAATTTTAAAATATTATATGTATACATATGTCCCACTTTAATTTTAACATGTTTCATGTAAGTGCAACATGGTATGGTGCTTTAGGATAGAATATGATAACACATAATATTGATGCTTAGTAAAGTACAATAAGCAACAAAATATGATAAATGAAAGGACAAAATTGAAAAGCACATACCTTTACTTACATTAGTGTTGTAGATAAATAATTAAACTACAAGATAAAGTGAAGGCATCCAATGTGTAGAACACTACGTGAATTTGTAGAAGTTGTGCAAAAAATATCAAAAAATTCAATTTTTTTGGAAAATAGGCATATATTGGTTAGTAGAGATATAGATTTTAGGAAAAATGGCAAATTAGGATTTGTAAGGTGAGGCTTAAATATTTAAGGCAAATTAATGATAAAAGGATGGAAAATGAATGACAAAATGATGGTAAATGAAGGTCAAAATGATGGCAAATGAGTGACAAATGATTTGGTAAATGAAGTAAAACACATTGGAAAGCATGTAAAATGTAAATTACAAAAAGGAATATCCATGCAAGATAACTTGAACAAAGATAGGTAAGAAGTTAAAAAGTAAGCTCATGTAATATAGCCAAAAAGAAAAACATGAAAGACTAAAAATGAAATGCAATTGAATATGCGAGACAAATATGAAGAAGGCATACATAAAAAATAAACATGTAATAATGGAAAACGCAATATGTAAGATAAGTGAAGTCCACATAAATTAAATAATAAAATGATTGATAAATTAAAATTATAAGCTCTAAAGAATGAAAACTCCAAACTTAGTTCTTGGTCAAAGATAAAATGTGAGAAAACACAACCATCTAATGACATGAATAGTATGAAAAATATATGGTTTGGTAGGTAAATGGTATAAGGGTGAAATTTGGAATTAGGGATAATAGAAGGAAAACATAAGAAGGAATTAGGGGTAAGGGTGTAAATGGTGTGGTGTGGTAATTAATATTATCATGTTTTTAAGAGGTGAAGAAGAAGGGATAATAGAAAAGGGAAAAAAGATTTGGAATCATAATTTGCCTATTAAGGGGGAAAATGAAATGGGTGGAGGGGAGAATTAATGAAAAACTAAGGTATAAGAACTTTTTATTGAATTCAAGACACTCACAAGAGGAATTTTGACCTTAAGGACTTTGAAGAATTTTTCTTAGCTACACAAGTCTTAGGTCAACAAATGCAATATATAGATCATCTCATGAAGGTTATACTCATGAAAATTAAAATGGACATACATTCCCATAATTTTTTACCTATTCCTTAGGACCCCTTACAGAGCCATCGATCTACTGTGAAGATTGGGTACTTAAATGAGAAAGTAGGTAGCACCATATATTTTTTTGAATTCTCCTATTCCAATCTACTATACTACCATACCTCAAAGGACCCCAGGTCTCTGTGAGGCCACATTTGGAGTTTGATCTTTGATTAGAGATAGGAGATGTACTTGTAATCACATTTTTTTGTTGTGCTTTTGGCTTTTAAGATTTGTTTGTTGTCTTTCAGATATCATTGCTTTTTATTTTAATGATTTGGCTTTTAATTTCTTTATGGATTTTTCTATTCCTCTTCCATACGGATTTATAAACCCAAACATGGGTGCTAAAGATGAATTCCATTTGAATACTTGGTACTTGGTTTCTACGAGATAGAAATTCAAAGAGCATTGAGTTTAAGATTCTCATTAATATAGGTAAAATAAAAGTGCTATCTAGACTTCAACTTTGTTTTATCTAATGTGGAGTGAAATAAAGGGGAAATCAATAGGAAATAACACATAGAAGAATTTGAATTACTTCAAATTTCAAAAAATGCCACAAATGGTAGAAAGGGATACAATGATAGTAAAGTGTGATTTCTTATTATAATAATGAGGGAAATGGAGGAAAACATGTTGACATAGATTGTTTGTGCAAATTCCATTTTTTTAAATAATCAAAATCTAAAGCTTGAGAACAAAGATCATAACCATTGGGAAACACATTCAAAAAAGGAATGATAAGATGGTAATTTTTGAGGAGGGCTGGGTCCTATCCATAATCTTACACTACAACTCATAAAATAAAAACCCACAAGGGTGCCTAAAAGGAACATGTATGAGAAAGTAAACAAGGTAAAAAAATATGTTATTTTGTGAGGAATGTTGGGTCCTATACATGGTCTTACAAAAAATATCACAAAAGAAAAACCCAAGGGGTGCCAAAAAAATAATAACTAGAAATCATGAATGTAATAAATAAACAAAAGATGCTAATTTTGTGAGGAAATCCATGTCCTATCCATGGTCTTACGAATCACACACAAGTGAAACCCATGGGGGTAAATTTTAAATAAGGGGAAAAATAATCATAAAGATACTAATGCCAAGAATGACATAAAAAGACAAAAATAAAAGAAATATATAAGGACAAAAATGAAAGCAAATGCAAAATGTAATGCAACCAAAGAACATAAAGGAAGATAATGATGTTTATAAATTGAAAGTAAAAGAAATAAAATTATTTGAGATAAAAAGAAAAAGTAAGATCTATGCTAACGTCTGTATCAAAGATGAGTATGTGGAATATAATTCTTCAAGTCTCGAAAGGTTTCTTCGAGCCAAATTTGTTTGTTATTATGCATTATAGAATAAAAATGGGTATCACAAGATGCCCCAAAAGTTAAATGGATGTAGGGATGGGCATCACAAGATGCCCAAAAATCTAAAGGGACATGTGGATGGACATCACAAGATGTCTTAACATGTGAGTTGGAGTGAGATAACATTGAAACATTATAATGATTTTCATTGGGTTGGTTGGTGCATTTTGAGATAGATAAATTTATTGGTTTGGTAGATTTTAAGGAGGATGAATGTGACATATGATGTGTAGGAGAAGTATGAGGAGGTAAAAGGATGATCATGTATAATATTCTTTGGAGTAGGCATTTAAAATAGGTACTCTTTTGGTGCATGTGACTTAAGAGGTTGAGGTTCAATTGATGCAATAATATGTTTAAAGTTGTTCATGTTAGCTATCCTTTCCTTATTGGTGTAGGAATAAAGATCAACTATGGTTTGATCAAAATTAGTAGATAAGGTTTAGGTATGGGAAGATTGATGTTGATCATTAGGTAGTTGATGTTGATGTGATTGTGGTTCTTGAGATAAAATGTAATAAGCTTGAAGATAGTCTTGATAATGTTGTTTTGTTAGAATATCAAGATTGAAATGTGGACTAAGCAATGAATAAAGAAGAAAGCAATGAAGATAATGACAAGAATCATGAGAATGAACTATAGTAGCATGCCACCAAAAAATTTATTAGGATTGTACCATTTTGGAGGAGGTTTGGAAGGACTAAAGCTCATGGGTTTAGAGGGTGGTAATTTATGCTTAAGTTGTTCTAGACTCAAGGGAGGGAGGGTTGGGTTAAAATTATTTGAATTGGATGCTCCATTTTGAGGTTGGGGAGCCTTGGATGAATAATTTTATGAGAAAATGATTGAAAAGTTTATTTAATAGTTGTTTAAGGTGTTTCAAATTGAGTCATAAGAAAGTCTTACCATTTTAATTGGTCTAAGGCTTCTTCCAAAGTTTTAGATGAAAAGATTCAAACTTTGTATTAAAGGGGAGGTTTAAGAGTAGTGATAAATAGTTTCAAAAGAGTATCATCATTCATGTTATGGTCCACTTTATGAGTGAGAGACTTTCATCATTTGATGAAAGTATGAAAATATTCATTAGGAAGTTTCTTAGAATTAATGAAATGGCTAAGGAAATTTTTAGGAAGGTCATCATGTTGGAACTCCTTCACTAGAGCATTCACTAAATCCTCTAGTTGTGAGATGGAATGTCTAGGAATTTGGTTTATCAATTCAAGTGCGTCACTTGCAAATGTTTTGGCTAAGATTTTGGTAGTAGCAAAGGTGTTAGTTTAGACCCACTCCTTATAGATATTAACAAAATATTTAAGAAAGATAGTAAGGTCCTTAGTCCTATTATATGTGATAGTTGGAAAAGTGTTTCCAATATCTATGGATGGAATAAATGGAGATAAAGGTTAATTTGAAGATGTTGAAGAATTTTTTTATACATTCAAAGTTGGGGGATGAAATTCCCATTCAAATTTCTATGAAGAGGAGGGACAAAATTTTGATTTGGTTGAGACATGATGACTTGAGATGGTTGACTAGTCATGTTTAATAAATGTTGTTGCATGTTCATCATTTGAGAGGTGTTAGATGTTTGAATGATGTTCATTTTCTAGATGACTTGATCAATAAGATGCATTGTATCAATAGGTGGATTTATGTTTGTAGGAGGGGTATTGGTGTTGATAGGAAGATGATTGTTAGTGTTGATAGGAAGAAGATTGTTAGAGTTGGTGGGAGGATAATTATTTGTAGGTGGAGGATACCCAACATTGATATCAGGAAAAGAATTATTTTTAGGTGGAGGATTCCCAAAATTGGTATTAGGAAATGGATTACAATGAAGGACCTCAACTACATTACATTGCGTAGTGATTGGTTTTGGTTTAGGAGAATATGAAGGAACAAATTGGATAGTTTCATTTGAAGTAATAAAATAAGTGAGGTTATTATCCAAATCCTTAATTATTCAATGTTCTTGACTTAAAAAAGGCTAAAAATATGTCATGATAATGAGATATGATTAGATAACCATTTAAGGAAATAGGAAGTGACAAAAAATTGTACAGGGTCAAATGGGTCGACATACCATAGGAAACATAGTCTATATATAGTACATGGTCAATTAGGCTGATCTAGGACATAAACTAGAGGATAGAAAAATGTATAGGGTCAACTGGGTTGACCTAGTATAGTAGACATGAAAAATTAGCAAGTTTAAAACAAATTATGAATTGACACAAGATAACTTTTGCAATTAATTTGAAAATTTAGATAAGAAGGGAAACAAATAGTTATTTGGATCAACATTGGCTAATCAAATTGAAGCACACAACACAAAACATTGCACCAATGCTAGTTAATGTAAGCTTTTGAAATACAAAATACAATTGAGAAAAGAGCAAGAAACCAAATTAGAAAGTAAAGAGATAACTAAATGGTCAATCTGAATGTTTATTAGATTATTAGAATATGATTTGAAATGTGATGAGAAGTTAGTTGTAAGTAAGGATCTAGAAAGTAATCTAAGGATGGTTTCAGGTAGTTTGGGTTGAAAGGCATTTGTAATGGTAGTGATATAAGCTTGGTATTTGGGCTTATACCCTCATTTCACACATCATAATGATAAGGGTGTTGGGTGATTAGCTATAATATACCATCAACAATGTTTTATCCTTGACTATAACATCAAGTCAACTTCCCCCTTGGTGATGAAATCCATGTAGGTTGGCCTTAGGTAGTCAATTCTATATATATATATATATATATATATATATATATATATATATATATATTGTGATTTGGTCATGTGTGCATAAAATAGAAATAGTGAAACTAAGTGGTTAATTTAAAAACTCCTAATTATAATATGTGATCTATTCTAAGCATGCAAGAAACAAAAAAGAAAAATGAGAGATAATTACTAACATACAAGGGTTAATTCTAAATTTAAAACAAGGTACAATGTTTATATAGTCAATAATTATATGTTCAACCTAGTTTTGCATTGTTGCATTGTTAATTATAGTCAACCTAGTTACTTAGACAAAACATAAAATTGGGTCGATAGGGTTGATCTAGTTGACTATGCATGGGAAATTTTGAAGATTGAAAATTATGAAATGAAATACAATAAATAAATGAAATAGAGAGATAAAAAGGAATCTTAGTGGACCAGAGATGTAGATAAAGAAGAATTTTTTTTAATAACCTTGATAAATACTTGAAAAACTTGATAACTAGGTTGATTGGGTTGATCTAGAAGTCTGAAAGTCTAGAAACTATACTAGGTTGATTGGGTTGATCCAGTAGCTTGGGCTGGATGTATGAAAAGCTAAAAACCTATACTAGTTCGACGGGGTCAATCAAGTAGTCAGGACTGAATGCCTATGCATATAAGTTATAACTAGGTTGATGTAGTCGACCTAGAAGGGAAATATATGATAAAAATAAAGATAAAACAATGAAATAAATGAGAAAATCCTATAAGGGTTAGTTTACATCAGGTTCACTAAAATATATGCAATCAAAAATGCATCATGTCTATAAATCAATCATGGCTCAAAGAAGATAGAGTATACCTACACTTCTGATTGAGAGTACATTTGTTAAGTAGGATCATGACCAATATGGGGATCTACTAGACCCAACTAGGGGATCACTTGTCATAAGACACCATGTTAAGAAGGGTTCCAAAGCCTACAGTATAAAATAATAATGCAAAAACCCTAAAAAAGTTCTAAGGTTTAGTGTTCACTTACTATAATAACAAGAACGTAAATGTAATCTAGTGCACACCAAAACTTATGGCACAAAGTGGGGGTTAGAAAAAAAAAAAAACTAAACTAAACATGCATAGAAGACATATGCTCATGTCATTGTATACATAATCCTAATGCATGGAAGAGAAACATAACTATATTATTTATATACTCTTATAAAGGATAAATAAAGTTAGAAATACTTACCTTGAAGATGAACCCACTGAGCCTCAATCTCTCCCTTGGCCAAGGTGCTTCACAATATATTGTTGTGGTATGTAAGCATAATAAATATAAATCAGATTTAGGCTACACAAGCTATCCATGCATCCAAAAGACTTCTTCACAAGATAATATTTGTATCTCTAAAGCAAGTATAGAAACCTAATCTTTATTCCTCAAGTAGAATGGTCAATAAGAAGATGTTCATCCATGGCTCTTTCTATAAAATAATTTATTTCATGCTCATTAAATATTAGGCCCCAAAAATAGGTATATATATTTCTACATATATTAGTATATATGATCTTTTTTTTCATGTAAATTTTGAATAGGTAAACCTTTATTTAATTTTTAATGCTCTCAATAAGAATGTCTACTTCCAAGTGTTGGAAAGTATGGAATTTGTAAGTGGCTTACATTAAACTACTCTTAGTTTTATGAATAACACACAATAGGCCGTCCATTTTTCTAAACTTATTTTTAAACTAGTAATTATGTGTTACTACAAAATTTTGTAAGAATAATAATAAAAAAAATGAATATTTTAAAATTAAAAGTATTTTATTATGATAAAAATAGGTATCCAATATTATTTTGTTTAATATTTAATAAAAACTAAAATGTTTAAAATTTATTAATAAAAAAAATGTTTAAAAATTTTATACTTTGAAGTGCATAAAATTAAATTTAAAGATTTTTAATTAAGTGTTCTTTCAATCAACATTTTTATCACAAATTGTGATTTATTGTTTAAAAAAAAAAACTTAAAAATATTATACAACTAACACTTCAAAAAGTAACACCCTTAATTTGAACAATACATCAAATATAATTTAAAAATCCCAAAAAACTAAAGTAACGTAATACTTTTCACAGATGCATTGGAGGAAAAAAACTAGGAGAACATAAAGCATATAACATTAATAATGATTTCCCTCATAAACACATATATAATCTAAAAAATACAAAAAATATAATTTAAAATACCAAAATACTAAAGTATCATAAGACATTTTGATTTCGCCACTGCATTAAAGTTTTTATTCTCAAGCCATTCAACCAGGCAAAAAAATAATGTAGACCCCACAAAACATATACCAAAACCTATCATGAAGTGGAATGGATGGAAGCATTAACATTATCATTTGATATTACTCTTTCCATGAAATCCTTTTTGTCGTTAGAGTGAGGGTATGACATGTTAGTGGAAGGTAGCAAAATGACTAAGAATTTGCACAGAGGAGACCATCCCTCCACATTGAAGACACATAATTTATTAGTAGGCACAATTTTATTCTTATTTTTTACATGTGCCTCATATACAATGATAGCATATTTATTCTCCTCAAACCTTCCCTAGAATAATCCCTTCCATAAAAATAACTCACAAAGCTTTTTCCATAGGAAATTTTTCTCTTTGCATACAACCTCTTTATATGCAAAGTAGACTATGTCATTTAGGCTTTGATACCATATTTTTGAGTCTAACATGGTTATTAGTATCTTGGCCTTCAGATTGGCCTCCATCAAATTTTCATACACCTTCAGTGATGGGGAAGTCTACGATTTCTCTATACCCTAAAAATATACTTTTCCAATCCCTACAACCATTAGGATATGGTTTTTACCAATATATCTATGAATAAAAATGTAAAAAATAAATATTTTTATCATTTAAAATACACGTGTGTTTTTTAATAAGCTTAATATAAATTAACACATGATGTAATAATACTTAATGGATAAAAACATCCATCAATAATCTTTGTTTCTTGTTTATCAACATGTCCTTATAGTGATAGCAAGGGAAGCCCAACATATTTAGGCATGTCGTAAATGTAATGTCCCTATATGGGATAAGCTTACTCCTATCACCTTTAATATCTCATCAAGGTCTATAGATTTTATCAAAAAAACATGTCATTAAGACTACAGATTTTGATATAACAGATCATTGTGATTAATAGGAATTTAGTTCAGAAAAAGAGGCCTTACTGTTCATCTTCTCCATCTCCATGAAATCCTAGGTGATGGAGAGCTCGAAAGAAGTTTTTGAAAGTACAAAGGAAAGTTATTAGTAATACATGTTATTTATCACAAAACAAAACTACCTAATTAATTTGCATAATTTAGGGGGAAATGCATGTATACTTGTCTTTTAGTTAAAGAAATTCATAATTATATGTATACATGTTTGCATTTATTTTTAAAAAAATATTTTTTAATTAATTTTCATAACTTATGGGGAAGTGCATGTACACTTGTATTTTAGTTAAATAAGTTCATAATTTAATGTACACATGTTTGCGTTTAAAAAAATGTTTTTAATCATTTTTTTAAATTATTTTACAAGAACATGAAAAATTTGTTGTAAAACCATTAAAATGAGAAATAATTAATTTTAATAGTTTTTTTAAATCTAACAATTTTAAAAATTGAATAAAGACTTTACAATAACTTTAAAAATATAAAAAATCTTGTGTTTTATTGGCTTGTTGGGTAAGAACTATTGTTTCAATTAATTCCTATAGTTCCTTACAAGGCAAGGACTAATAAAATATTTATAATTATTATAATTTTTTATATTTTATGATGGTTTGTCTAAAATTTTTATCTTATATTTATTATAGTCTTTAAAAAAATTAAGTATAATATATTATTACTAATATAAATTCGATCATATAACCATCAAATTTAGGTACCATATCCTAAGCATCATAACATTTTAACTCAAATAAGTTGTAATTAAAGTAATTCTAAAGTTACATTAAAGTTACCTTTAAATTATCAGACAAAATAATTTAGAACGCCAAATTTCATCCTTAAAATCAGATTTAAAGTTATATAGGTGACTTAAGGCCATCCCTAATGGTGACTTTATATGACATATATAACATTGTCTAAAGGTGCACTAAAGTCACCAAGTCCGACAATAATTTCGATTTTAAATGTGACACTAATTCTGAATTTATGTATAATACTAGGTTGACTTATAATACAATGTAAATCCAACTTTAATATTTATAATTATATTAACAACAATATTTTTATTTAATGAAAATAATTTAATGTAATTGATTTGAAAATTATGTTATTGTATTATAAAATTATTACTATGATACGAATGATTATAATACTAATGTCAATTGCAATTCTATACATAAAAATGAAAAAATAGTCTAAACAATATTTTTTAAGAAAAAAAAATGATTGAGAATTTAAATCAAACATGCAACATAATAAATTAGCACAATAATAAAACTAAATTCATAAAATCATGAACCATAAATGGCACACTCTTAGTCACACCTCCTAAATCATCTTTAATATCAACACCTTCACTACCTGAAACAATTTGAGGATAAGAAGTATCATATAAATAAGGAGAAATCTTGTAGTCATAATCATCCATTAATAGTTGGAGGTCTTCTTCCACTTGTAATCTATGATAATTTCACATTTATCCTACATAAAGTACAACAAACAATTGTTATAAATCTCAAAATATAAATCATTAAATGTAAATCAATATTAGACTATATATTCTATAAATAAGTTGTGAAATATATTTCAAAATCAATTAAAATAATGTATAGGTATTTTGATATAACTATATTAAATATCATTTATTTTTTCACATAAAATGATATTCGTAATTATGAATGTAATCCTTCTACCAAGGATGGAGATGCTCTTCATAATTATCCTCCTTTTAAAATTTGAAAATATAATAATTTCATATAATTACTTAAAAAAATAAAACTCTATTTTTTATTAATAAAAAATAATTAAAACTATAATATTTATAAACTAAATTCTTGTTCCTTAGAATCCTAAAACATTCATGGCTTTGGCCATCAATTTCTCATACTAAAATCAAACATTTACCAATTGTTGTTGTTGGCTTACTTCACTTAGAAGTCATAACTCCTCAAAAGCATCCTTGAATGATCAAATTTAGAATGAGAAGCGTAGAAATAATTAAAATTACAAATATGATTGATACAACATTTTACATACATGGAAAAAATAATTATAATTTAAAAAAAATAAAAAAACATGAATAAATCAACAAACAAAATTATAAATACAATACCATAGTAAATTATAAAATTATATACAAATCAAGGTCTATGTCTAATAATTTTTGTCCACAAATGAATACAAAACTCTTTCTTCTAAGAAAATTAATGTAGTCGCAGATCAACAACAAACCTACAATATAAATTACAACACCAAATTTGAATACAATATAATAAAAAAAATATAAAATTACATACAAGTCAAGGTCTTTGTCCGGTAATTTTTTTCCACTGATGAAAGAAAGCCTCTTTCTTCTAACAAGATAAAAGTAGTTGCAGATCAGTTGCTCACCTACAATACAAATTACAACAATGATCCAACACAATTTTTTTTGGAAGTGCTTACTTTTTAATGCCTTTTTCCATCAGAAATACTATTTTTGGAATATATGTTACTATTGAAGCTCCATGAAAATATCCTCATGCGTATCCCTTGAATTCACATATTTAGATGAAAACTATCATAACATTTATATATATTTAGACAAATGTGGGATTTTTCTAGGACTTCCAACCATTGGAACCTTTGGCAAGATATACTTTGAGCATTGCTATTGAGTTGTCATAGTCAATTTATGCATTCCATAATATCCCTTATTAAGATAACTAAATTTTATAGTTGTCAACTAATCACCATTCAAAACTTCATTGGAAAAAAGTCCCATAATCCCCCTTTTACTATCAAATGTGACAGTAAAAACCTGAGGTAACTTATCATGTACATATCCTACAAGACCCAACCATCCTTTGCTTTTAAATTTTTGAATTATGTCAGTCTCCTTTAGGAAAATAATAAACCATCCTAAACTGAAAGTACATGTTGACATTAGATTTAGACGAAAGTTAAAATGTGTTATAGAGGAGAGTTGAATGAACAATTTTGCTTGCTATTTAACTACCCTTGTTTTGAGTACTCTTAAGTCTTATCCAAAATAAAATGCATCTATTTCATCTTGTTGGTAGAAAATATAAAATGTGTAGGTTCAAGTGGGTAGAAACCAACAACAGGAAATAAAATATAAAAATTGAAACTATGAGGATAGTGTGGAGCTGATCAAAAAGTGCTAGAAATGCACAAAATAAACATGAAAGAATTCTCAAAATAGGTAAAAGAAAATTTATATCAAAATATATAAATATATGTTTAAATTTTGAATCAAAATTAATTAATTAAAATACATAAAATGACATAGCTATAGTTGTTCATAAAAAATCTTACAAAAAAACTGTCCTCTTCTTCTTTTCTTTTTATTACAATTTTTTATTGTTGCATTTTTTCTGTTCCACTTCTCTCTAACTTTCACAAACTACTATTGTGTTCCATTTCTATTTGATCTGTTTCCCCCTCTATTTGATACTATGTTGTTATTTTCTCTAGGCTCTTTTTTATTATTGTTGGTGTGTTTATAATCTTCTATTTTACCCCTTACATATATTCTATGACTGTTAGTGAGTATACTCTACAAATTCAACTTCTATTTTTATCTCTTATTCCTCTTATATCTATATGGATATTGACCTACCTACCAAATATTTTCACCTCAAAATTGAAATGATTCAAAAAAATTCAAATTCAAATAGTGCTGCAATAAATTCATTTGCTGGCTGTAACTACTTAGTGGAGCAAGGTAGGGGTAGGTGAAGAGAAAAAATAATAATTTATTTTAATAGTCCCCTTTATCCTTTACCTTCCTACCATGGTCTATAGAACTTTTCTTAGCCTTCAAAACATCCTTATAACTTCTCTTTCCCTAGATATATCCTTCTAGACTCATTCTCTATATGTCTGAAGCTTTATTGTTGAAGATTGTAGCTAGAATATTGAAGTCCATAGCTAGACTATTGGAGTCTAGAGTTGGCCCAGGTTAGAGTTTAGAACTAGTGCATTAGAGTCCATATATGTCTTGTTATATTTTATAACTAACTGGTAGGAGTTTAGATCTAGACTATAAGAGTTTGGAGCTTAGTTGTAGGAGTCTAGAATTAGGTTGTTTGAGTCCATAGCTATGATGTTAGAGTCTAAAACAAACATAAAACCTTGTAAGCCTAATTTTAATAAATTAATGATCCCTAACCTTCCTCTTAAGTGTATGAAAATGTCATTTGATAATGACTTAGTAAAAGCATAAGCTAGTTGTTGATCTGACTTAAAAAATTTAAGCTCTATCACATAATCTTCAACTAACTCTTGAATGAAGCGATACTTAATTACAATGTGTTTCTTGTTATCATAAAAGATATTATTATTAGAAAATTTTATGAAGGATATATTGTCATAATATACCATAGAAGCCCCTTACTTCTCCTCATGTAAATCTGAATGTATCCTTCTTAACCATATATCTTGGCATATTGATGCATTAGCTATTATGTACTCTTCTTCAGCTATAGAAAGTGAGACTATAGGTTTATTTTTTGAAGACCAAGATATGGATCCTAATCCAAGATGAAACACATACTCTGAAGTGTACTTTTATTTTGAGTATTGTCATTGATGTCAAGGTTGATGTCAAAGGTGTATCATGTCAAGATTGACTATGTGTGATATCAAAAAGCATCTTTTGATGAAAGGTTTATGTCAAAGGTGTATCATGTCAAGATTGACTATGTGTTATATAAGGAAACATATTATGATGGTTGATTTCAAAGGTAACTAAGGACAAATCATAGTATGTGATATGTCAAGGTACATGAAAGAGTAGGTGCATGAGAGAAACGAGTGTTGCCATGAGAAAGAAGAGTGTCTCATAATAATAGAAAATAGTGACATCATAATAATAGAAGATTTGGTATAAGAGTTTTAATGACTAAGGTCAATCATGAAAGAGAGAGTTTTGCATGAAATAGAGATGAAAGAGAGAGTGTTGCATGGATAAGAGTTGTCATGAATTTTGTGAGCATGGAAGGTATAAGTCATGGAAGAGTCTTTGAAGACCAATAATATATGCATAAGAATAATAGTGTATGAAGAGGTTTGTACAAGTCATTGATGTCATGATATGAATATGTATGTGTAGAGGAATGTATGTGCATGGTATGGCATAATCATGACATGATGAGTTTTAAGGTGATCCATGTGAAGGAAACATAGCAAAATGAATTAACAAAATTATGTGAATATTTTATGGAATATATTGAGCATGTGAGTAAGGTATATAAACATCCATGAAATTCTTAGGGTGAGACTATAGGGGTAGGATCTTCAGACCAAGTCTACACCTAGACCACTCCTAAACCCTACTTGGCCTAATGAGGTATGAAGATCATATTAATGGGTAGGTATGCATATGTGAGCATGGACATAGGTGATATAAATTGTTTTAGGCATGTTCACAAAGTTTTAGGTCATAGTTTGAAGTAAATTGCATGAAAATTTATTTTAAGCCTTTTTGAGTTCACAAAATGAGGTCTCAAGACCTGATAAGTACTTTCAAATGTTTGTTGGCATGTCTAACCTCTACATGAGAAATTGATATGTTAAGGAGAGATGTAAAAGGGTCTTAATATCTCTAGGTGCTGGTTTTGGGTTCAAGGGGAAATTATTTATGAACAATCATTAATACCAAAACCTATGTTAAACCTCCCTAAGACCTTAATAAAGACCTAACATGAAAATTATTGTTAAAATCAGATTATAATGGATTCAAATGACTATAAAATCTATTGTATCATGTATTTTACTCTCTTAGGTACCTCCAGGTGGTGGTGGTTAGTTAGATGAGAGAGAAAATGTGTAGATACAACCTTATTTATCAAGAAATTACTATAGCTCTCAAAACTTGTATTAGTCAAGAAGAAAAAATGAATGGAAGAAGGAGATAGAGACTCATAATACATGTACATTATGGTTTTTTGATATTTTACAACATTTAAATGTGCTAAGTTGGTCATCCAAGTTAGTAATTGTCATTGATAAACCTAGTGATGTAGATAATGGTGAAACCTAGGTAGAGATGGATAGAGGGATTTGAGGTATGAGAAGGATAATTTGATGTAAAAAATTACATAAAGAGATTATTTGTGACTTATAAGTCATGTTCATACGTTGAATAATATTTTGAGGTCATGGATGTGGTGAAAAAGTTGCATAGAAAATGACTAGTCTAGTTTAGATAAGACAATGAAATATGAGGTCAATAAATTGGTCTACAAGACCAATATTTGTCCTTAGACCATATGAGTTTTAAATTTTAGGTTGTGATGAGGATATATAAGAACCATGTTTATGCTTTAGGATTCAGTAAAAGTATCTACATAGGTTTTGAATATCTCATCCTTCATGACTAGTTTTTGAGGTGATCTCACAGTTTTGAGTAAGTTGCAGAGATGATTTTGACCCTTTATGTCTTGAGTCAAGCTATTACAAGAATTTTGGGATGATATTGAAGTCACAAAGTATATGTATACATGTTTCATTTTTCATGAGTAAGTTTATTAAGAGTGCTTGATCTTCATTCCTGTAAGACAAATTTTTGATTATACACAAGCCTAATAGGGCAATTTGTCCTAAAAAAGGTTTCAAGGTATGAACAAAGGATGAAAATCTAAAAAAACATGGAAGAGTTTAGAAGAGTTATTTGAATAATTATTTGAATTTTTTTTTAATTTTTTATAAGGTTATTTGGGTCTAAGAAGATCAAGTCTCAATGTTAAGAGAGCAAACCTAATGAAGTAGGTCTCTATGAGACCTAAAATATGAGTAAGACCAATATTGGTCATTAATTTAGATTGTTATATATAATTCAATATTACATTAGGGTCATATAGTTCTTGTAAACATGCTTTTTATGTCCTGATTATATGTTATGAAGGTGATCAAGCATGAGAGGAATTAGACAGACTTTTGGTACTCATAGGCCTAATATGATAGTGAACTGCAAAGAGTGTTCTCATGAATTAGTTGGACCTAATATGTTTTATAAAGTTTAGATAATTTTATATGGGGTCTGTTTGAGTTTTTTTTTAAATAATCATAACATATATGGAGGTGAACTATGTTCTAAGGGATCAAGTTTATACATTACTAAATAGACCTAATGTAATTAGGTCTCCAAGAGTCCTAATAGAGAAATAAGGCCTAATTAAGTTATGGATGACTAAGATGGATCCAAATTATGATTGAATGATGTTTATAATATATCCTAAGACCTATTTTATGGCTGATCTAAGAGGTTAGGGTTGTGTGTCCAACAAAGTGGTATGTGAACAAGAGATTAATATATATACAAGGTAGTTTAGGCATATTTATGTGAAGAAATATTGTATGCATATAAGAAAGTAAAACAAAGGATGCATAAGTAGAAGAATGTTGTGAAACATGTTATAAACCATCACAAGAAATCATATAATCATTCATGAAGTTTTTAGATTGTTTACATTAGTGATACATGATCTAATCTAAGTTGATGTAGGGTAGACAAGCAAGAAAGTATATATGCAATAGAAGCAAATAAAATCATGCTTGGTAGAGAAGAAGGAGGTATTGAATTGAGTTGTAAACCCTTAGAGGATAATACATAATTTTTAATAAGAATATTTTAGGGTATATACATATGAAGATCAGGGATACATGACCTAATCAGAATTGATGAGGTCTTGTCAAGCAAAGGTGAGTATGGATTGAGATTAAAGAGAAAAGAGAGAAAAAGAAGTGTGGTAATCATTTTTTGATTGAGAAATAGCAATTATGAATGTGATCAAAATTTATAAGTGATTGAGTTAATGATGAGTCACTGAGGGTGTTAGTGCTTCCTTGTAAGTGGGTGCTTGCTAAAGCCTAGTTAAGTGGATGCTTGACTGTTTGGGGTTGGTGCTCAATAGAATTTGATCATTTGTTACATAAGAAAGTAGTCAATTTACAAATATTAGTGGGTTTTATTCCCCTTTAGGGATTCCCACTCATATGTGTGTTCTATGTGTTTTTCTCTATTTTCATGATCATGTGATTGGCTCTTAATGTATTACTAGGTCACTATGTTGCTTTCATAGTTCATGAATGTTAGAGTACAATTGTAAAAGTTTTTAAGGTAATTTACTCATCCCCCATAGTGATTTGTTATTCCAACAATTGATATTAGAGTGAGTTCCTTTAGAGTAGGACTAACAACATAATGGAGATCCTAGAACCACAAACATGTCTAATCAAGGAGGTTTCTCAACCAACAAGGCCCCTCTTTTCAATGGGACTAGATATGCCTTTTGGAGCATTAGAATGAAGATGTATCTAATGTCCTTGGGCCATGATATATGTTAATCAATTTTTTATGGATACACTCCACCTTATACACCACCAACTGATGCAATAGACAAGAAGGCTAGTGAGAATAACTATAAGGAAATGAATGCCATCTTATGTGATCTTTCAGAAGAAAAATTTGTAAAGGTCATGCATTGTGAATCAGCCAAAGGGATTTGGGAAAAATTTTAGATCATCTATGAAGAGAGACTAATCAACACCAATAATGAACATGAAGATATCATTAAACCATTGAAAACTTAGGTTGAGATTATCATTGCAAGTCTAAAAACCAAGGAATAAGAGTGAACCAAGCTCAAGATAGAAGTAGAGTTCTTGAGAAAAAAATTGGATAAGGAAATAATCAAATTGAAGACACATAAGAAGTTTAAAAAAAGCAATGGAATTCTTGATGACATATTGAATAGTCAAAGGTCACCTCTCATCAAAATAAGCCTCGGAGACATGGATGACCAAAAGAGTAGCAAGGAAAAGTAGAATATCAATAAGCCAAAGACATATGTTGATGCTCTCAAGAAATATGAGATTGTGAATGACAATCATATATCATGATAGGTCAATATGTTATCACTCCTTTAGGAGATAACAAAGATAGAGATGCATCATTCAATAGTAATCAAAAGACAAATTATATCAAAAAAATAAGGTATGTAAATTCCTTCAATGGTTATTAAATACAAATAATATTGTAAAACTTTGATCAACTATTGATGTTTTTTAATATTTAGGAACCTATCAAGTCTCAATCCCTCTAAGTACACACCCTAAAGGGTACACCGATAAAAGTTTGAAAATACCCTTGTTTCTTCATAGGATTATTTTTGCTTTTGGCACTTGCTATCTACATACTTATCTCTTAAAAACCATTCCCCCAAGCTTATATTTCTCTTTTGCACTCTCCTTTAGCCTTTTACCACCTTCATTAGCCATTTTACTAACCTAAAACCTCTCTTGATAGTTTACATGAATACGTAGGCTATGTTGACCTTTTACTTTTATTGACAAAACTTATTTAGGGTCTAGGTCAGCTCTTGATTGACCTAATCCATGACCTAGTGATTTTTTGTCAATAAAGATACTAGGTCGATCGGGTTGACCCTATCAGCCAAAAATTTCAAAAGGGTTTAGGGTTAGATCAGCCTATATAAACATAATAATTTTGCCATTTATAAGAGAAGATAAGAAGAACTAAGATATATTTCACATCTATTTATCCACCATTCTACTTGAGGAGAAATATTAGGGTTTCATACTTTCTTTGGAGATAAAAATCTTGTCTTTTGGAGAAGTCTTTTGGATGTGATAGGCTATGTAGCCTAGAGCTGATTTATCCCTGTCATCCTTACATAGCAAAACAATCTCTTTCAAATCACCTTGGCCAAGGGATAAATTAAGGCTTAGTGGGTTCATATTCAAAGGTAAGTATTCATAATTTTGTTTCTCCTTTGTAAGAGTGGATAAATATGCATTTGTACTTCTCTTCAATCAATTAGGATTATGTATACATTGACTTGAATAGATGTATTCTATGCATGTTTATTTTAATTTTTATTACCCCCACTTTGTGCCACAAGTTTTGGTGAGCACTAGATTAGACTTTCTATTTTACTTGTTATTATTTTAGTGAATATGAAAACATATAACCTAGTTAGGGTTGTTTCATAGTTTTTATTTATTGGAGGATTTGGAACCCACCCTAGTAATATTATTATGGTAAGAGATCCCCTTATTTAGTTTAGTGGATTCATATTGGTCATGTTTCTGATTATCTAATGCATCCCCAATTGGAAGTGTAATTAGGATCTATCTTCCTTGATCTAGGATTGATTTGTAGATATGATGTATTTATTATTGCATATGATGTGAATCTAACCATTTTAGATTTTATTTCATGCTTTTCATTTCTATCATTCTATTATTTTTCTATATTTACGATACTAGGTCAACTAGGTCAGTATAGTTATAACTTATATGTATAGGTTTAAAACATAGTCACATCAAAATAACTCTATTATTTCTATGTAGGTCTTCCTCAATTATAGGTTACTGGATCAAGAAGGTGAACACAATACTCTTATTCAGTTCCAGAAAACAAACTATGTTAAACATATTAACTTAGTCTCTTATTAAGATCCAAGATAATAAGCTAAGTCATATAGGTTGATTTAGTATTCTAGACAACTTCCAAATAAAAAACCAAGTTCACAACATTAACTTAGTCATATTAAATAGGCTTCAACACATAGGGAAACACATAACTAGGTCAACCCAGTCGACATAATTGGTAAAACTTGCAAGTAAGCATTCAAGGTACATCAACAAAAAATTCATATTCCTCAACATCTTTCAACCAACCAAGGTTCCTATCTTTATCTCTATTTCAATTAAGTTCTTCATTATAGTTCTATTTTACACAAGTTTGTAGTCTTCAAAACTGTAATCCTACAGTAAACTAGGTCGACCTGGTCCACCTAGTTCTATAGTCTATCTTCTATTTAAAAGATTAATTTTATCTTGTTGACTTAGTTTTTAAGGAATTTTATATAGTAAATTTTCAACCCTATCAACTCTATTATGTATTTTTTACATACATTGTCATCTGAACTGACTTTATATGGTGCTTAAATTTAGAATTAATAACTATATGCTAGTAATTAATTAACATTTTCATTTTTAGCTATTTACATGCTTATATTAGCTCACATAGCCTAATTATGTGTTTTTTAATATACCATTTAGTTGAAATATATTTATCTTTTTTCACACATACCAAATTACATAATTTAAAAATGCATTTAAAAATTTATCTACCCAAGGCCTACCTACTTAGATTTTATCACCAAGGGGGAAGCCGACTTGGTTTTTTGGACAAATATAAATACGTGGTTAATATTATATATTTAAAATACACCTGAAACCCTTATCAGTATGGGTTGTGAAGTGATAGAGTAGGCCATAATACCAAGCAAGTACCATTTCCAAAAGAGATCCCTTTCAGGCTAAACATCCTAAAACCATTCATAGATTACTTTCTAGTTCCTTGATTTTAGCCAACTTCCCTATCACACTTAAAATAAAACTTTATAATAATATAAAAATATTTAGTACCACTTAGTTAGTATTTAAATTTTATTTATCTACTTTCTCTCTACTCATTATATGTTATATTGTAAAAACATACATTTTCCAATGATGGTGAAAGGTTTTGTGTTGTGTGCCCCAATTGGATCATTCTCATTGATCCAATTATTTGTGTGTTTTCTCTCATTTTCTATTTAAATTAGATTACAATTTTTTTCTCTATTTTCAATACACTATCATTATATTTGACATAGTCTTTTACAAACTATGTTTTTACCTAATTATAGTACTGAGTCGACCTAATTGACCTAATAATCCTTTCTACCTATTAGGTTATAAGACTAAGTTGACTTAGTTGAATCTATATCCATAGTAGACTCAATATTTTCCTATTTGTAATACCAAATCAACTTGGTCAACTTTGTACTCTTCTCATATCCTATTTATAGTACTAGGTTAACCTGGTCAACTCTGTACTCTTATCTGTATCCTTCTTATGTGTTTGCTTTGCATCATCTTTATCTTCCCTAATCTCTCTTCTTCATCATGAACTTCCTATTTGAAGACAACACTAAGTTGAATACAATAGATATGATTAGTCTTATCAACACTAATAGGTTCTCCCATAAGCATCTTATGTCTCCTAGCATATATGAAAGTAATGGGTATGTAGCTACTCACACTACAAACTATGGGACCCCTCCTGATTCCTCTTCACTTCATAATCCTCTCTTCTCATTTGAAGATAACCTAAATTAAATTATACCCTAGAAAGGAGCATCTTAATCAATGAATTTATTTAACATAGAGGAAAAGATCTTTCTATTATTTACCATCTCATGATAAGTGGTCAAGTTGAGGAGCCCCATTCACCTTCTCCCACGTTCTCACATGGATTTAGGGATACTAGATTATTTTATTCTTAGCCTCTTTCTTTTATTTTGACCCCTTCTCATACCATGACTTCTTCCTCTTTAATTTATTCTACCTCATGCCTTGTATCTCTACTAACATGATAGGTTCTACATCTAGTGGGCCTCTTTCAAGACCCAATTCTTCCACTAGTGCATCATTTTATTCCCATTAATCATGCATCTAATGTTACTTCTTCTCATCCCTATAATACTCCATAATTTTCCACATAATCAAATTATGTCACTAGTGCCTCACTAATAGTTCTTCTGAAGCTCCTACTAACACCCATAATGGTACCCAAGTCAATACTACCAATTTTGATGCTTTAAAAAATTCTAATAATACAAATCAAACCCATAAAATACTATTAAAGACTCTTAATTAAATGAATTAATTCCAAGATAATAATGTAAATAAAATGATGCAAATGAAAAATCATCTTATCCATCTTCAAACCCACCCTCAACAGATGTTATAGGGTAGGCATAAGCAAAATGTTCCCCCACCTCTCTTGGATTCCCATGGTAATCTTCTCCATCAACCTCCCCTTGTTAACAAAACAATCAATCACATTCAAAATTATCCTCTTACATCTCAAATTGTTAATATTGATATAGGAGGTGTCACCCCTACCATTTTTTACTATGGGTCAACTAATCATACTCTTCATTTAAAAAAATTATAAATATATATAAAGATAGGGTTAAGTTAAATACCTTTACTGCTACCAAGATATTATAAAAAAATCTCATGGATGATGCTTTATATTGGTACAACCAACTCAAATCTCATTCCATTACTAGTTTGGAAGACTTAGTTAACGTTATAGTCCAAGAGTTCCAAATTAGTTCTCTCTAAGAATACCTTGGCCCATTTTATCAATTATAAGAAAATTGAGACCAAACCACACACGCTTTTATAAAATTATGGAAGACCTTGTATAACAAATGTGAACATAATATGGTAAATGATAACATCTTTAATCTATTTACCAATGCTCTTTTTCCCAAGTTAAAATATCAGGTCTAGACTCTCTCTCGATGAACATTAGAAGAGGACATTGACCAAGCCAAGCATCAAGATTTCCTCATGCATCAATTTGAGCCATCTAAACTGTCTATGGGTACCCATATGTAAATAAAGAATAATAATTATCATTCTATCAATGATGGTGTCACTAACTCTTATGATACCATTCATAATATTCAAGCTGTTGTTCATAACCAAACTCTAGAATAAGCTTCCCCTCCTGACCACATCACTAATCCTCATTTCTATTTAGCCAATAACATCAATGTTCAAAAAAATATATCCTTAGTGGAATTAAAAAAATGTCTACCAAGGCCTCTCCCATGAGAACTTGATCCCATTCATCCCATGAAATCTTGGTATGATCCTATTAAATTTTCTTGGTTTCATGCTAGTTGGGGTCATTCTTATGAGACTTGTACGCAAATTCATAATTTAACTATGGATTTACTTCTTGGTCCCAATTTTGACCATGATTCTATCCTTCATAAACATCAACAAACCTATGAAATTGCCTTAAAATCTCATGAGACACAAACTAAATATCAAGATTTGAACTGGGTTATTGCTCATTTGGCTATCTATAAAGATCCTCTTTCAAATCACCAAGATAACCAAGACAAACCCACCCATTCTACCAATAATTTTGATAGTCTTCTTGACCCAACTCTTAAAGAGAATGTGGTCAATATGAATAATATGTCAAGGGTGGTTGATTTCATTGATCCTCATCCTATCTGCACAACTCAATTGTCTCACATATTTCATGTTATCCAAGACCCTTCTCCAACTCACTAAACCAAGTTAGGGTAAGAAGACCTAAGATATTATGATGAAACACTTCCAACACCTCCCTTGGATAAAATTTATCATACCATTTATACCATTTATCCAAGATCTTTACCTATCACTAATAATACTCAAATTTCTATCAACACTTCTCAAACCAAACCTAAATCAACTACCCCATGTTCGAAAAATGATCAAAAAACTTGTCCTCCATCTCAACCTTGTGAATGTTATCAACATAAATTCACATTAATTTTGGCTCCTCCTTTTGAGGACCTCCTTCAACACTATGCACCTTTCCAAGAGTCCTCTTATGGATTATGATGAGTGGGATCCTATCATGGAACTTACTAAATTAAATCAGAAATGCATCATGTCAATAAATCAATCCTAGCTTGAAGAAGACAGAGCATACCTACACTTTTGATTGGGAATACATATTTTAATTGAGATCATGACTAATATGGGAATCTGGTAGACCCAATTAGGAGATCACTTATCACAACACACCATGCTAGGAAGGGTTCCAAATCCTACAATCCAACATAATCATGCAATAACCCTAAAAACATCCTAAGGTTTAATGTTCACTTATTATAATAACAATACAGTAAATATAATATAGTGTACACTAAAGATTATGGCACAAAGTGGCGGTTAGAAACAAAACAAACTAAACTAAATTTGCATAGAAGACATATGCTCACACTAATGTATACAATATCCTAATGCATGGAAGAGAAGCACAATTGCATTATCTATCTACTCTTACAAAGGAGAGATAAAATTAGGAATAATTACCTTGAAGATGAACCCATCGAGCCTCAATCTCTCCCTTAGTCAAGGTGCTTTACAAGAGATTATTTTAGTATGTAAGAATAAGAAAACAAATGATCTCTAGGCTACACAACCTATCTATGCATCAAAAAGACTTCTCCACAAGGCAAGATCTGTATCTCTAAATAAAGTATGGAGCCCTAAGATTTATTCCTCAAGTAGAATGGTAAATAAGAAGATGTTCATTTTTAGTTATTCTTCTTCACCTCTTTCTTATCAAATTGTGGGAAATGAACTTGTATATATAAGCATATCTTGCCTTAAATCCTCCTAGAAACATCATCTATACATTGTTGACCTAGTTGAATCTATATGTTTTTTAGGATAATTCACTAGGTTTTAGCTAGATCAGTCGAAGGTCTAACAAACTCAAAGAGTGAAAAAATACCCCTAGATAGTATAGGGTTGACCCAATTGACCTAGTACAACAAAATTTCCAAAAGGGAATTAAGGTAAGAAAAGGAGGGATAAAGCATGAGAAATGACTAAAATGGGTAATATAGAGAAGAGTAAGCTTAGGGTAAATATTTTTAAGATACAAGTGTGTAGATGGAACGTAGAAAAAGGGAAAAAAATATTATGAAGCACCAATGGTATGCCCACCCCTTTCCTAATGTACCCCTTAAGGCGTGCATTCAGAGAGATTAAAACTTGATGGGTTCTTGAAAGATACAAAGTGTCAATAAGTTATAAAAGTTTGTAAATATTATGTGTATACATATGTCCCACATGAATCTCAACATGTGTCAAGTAAGTACAACATGGTATGCTACTTCGAGATAGAATATGATAACACACAATGTTGATACTTAATAAAGTGCAATAAGCAACAAAATATGATAAATAAAAGGATAGAATTGAAAAACACATACCTTTACTTACCTTAGTGTTTTATATAAATATTTAAACTACAAGAGAAATTGAAGGCATCCAATGTGAATAACACTAGGTGAATCTATAGAAGTTAGTGCAAAAAATAACAAAAAGTTAATTTTTTTGGAAAATAGGATTATATTTGTTAGTAGAGATATAGATTTTAGGAAAAATGGAAAATTAAGATTGGTAATGTGAGGATAAAATATTGAAGGCAAATAAATGAAAAAAGGATGGGAAATGAATGAAAAAATGATGGAAAATGAGTGACAAATGATTTGGCGAATGAAGTAAATCACATTGGAAAGCATGTAAAATTTAAATTAAAAAAAGGAATATCCATGCAAGATAACTTGAAAAAAGATAGGTAAGAAGGTAAAAAGTAAGCTCACATAAGATATCTAAAATGAAAAACATGAAAGACTAAAAATGAAATGTAATTGAATATGTGAGACAAATATGAAGAAGGCATACATATAAAATAAAGTTGTAATAATTGCAAATATAATATGTAAGATAAGTGAAGTCCACATAAATCAAATAATAATATGATGGATAAATGAAAATTAGAAGCTCTAAAGAATGAAAACTCCAAAGTTTGTGCTTACTCAAAGATATAATGTGAGAAAATAGAACCACCTAATGACATGAATAGTATGACAAGGAGATGGTGTGGTAATTAAATGGTGTAAGGGTGAAATTTGGAATTAGGGATAATATAAGAAGGAAAACATAAGAGGGAATCAGGTGTAAGGGTGTAAATGGTATGGTGTGGTAATTAATGTTATCATGTTTTTAAGAGGTGAAGAAGAAGGGATAATAGAAGAGGGAAAACAAATTTGGAATCATAATTTGCCTATCAAGGGGGAAAATGAAATGGGTGGAGGGGAGAATGAATGAAAAACCAAGGTAGAATAACTTTTTATCAAAATCAAGACACTCAATTTAGGTTTGTCAAAACAAGAAGAATTTTGACCTTAAGGACTTTGAAGAACTTCTCTTAGCTACATAATTCTTAGGTCAACAAATGTAGTTTATAGATCATCCCATGAAGTCTATATGCATGAAAATTAAAATGGACCTACATTCACACAATTTGTTCCCCATTCCTCAGGACCCCTTATAAAGCCATTTGTCTATTGTGAAGATTGGGTACTTACATGAGAAATTAGGTAGTACCATAGATTTTTTTGAATTCTCCTATTCCAATCTACTATCCTACCACACCCCAAATGACCTCGACTCTATGTGAGGCCAAGTTTGGAGTTTGAGCTTTGATTAGAGATAGGAGATGTGCTTGTAATCACATGTTTTATTGTGATTTTGAATTTTGAGATTTGTATGTTGTCTTTTAGATATCATTGCCTTTTGTTTCAATCATTTGGATTTTAATTGTTTATATGGATTTTTCTATTCCTCTTCCATATGGATTCGAAAAACCAAACATGGGTGCTAAAGATGACTTTCATTTGAATGCTTGGTACTTGGTTTCTAAGATATAGAACTTAAAAGAGCATGGGGTCTAAAAGTCTCATAAATATAGGTAAAATAAAAGTGATATCTATACTTCAACCTTGTTTTATACAATTTGGAGTGAAATAAAGGGGAAATCAATAGGAAATAACACATGGAACAATATGAATTACTTCAAATTTCAAAAAATGCCACAAATGGTAAAAAGGGATACAATGATTATAAAGTGCGATTTCTTATCATAAGAATGATGGAAATGGAGGAAAACATGCTAATATATATTGTTTGTGAAAATTCCATCTATAAAAATAAGTAAATCTAAAGCTTTAGAACAAGGATAAAAAGCTTGTAACCATTACAAAACACACTATAGAAAAGGAATGATAAGATGGTAATTTTATGAGGGCTAGGCCCTATCCATGATCTTACACTACAACTCATAAAATAAAATCCCACAAGGGTGCCTAAAATGAACATGGATGTGAAAGTAAACGAGGTAAAAAAATGTGGTATTTTGTGAGGAATGTTGGGTCTTATCTATGGTCTTACAAAAAATCTCACAAAAGAAAAACCTAAGGGGTGCCAAAAAAATAATGACTAGAAATCATGAATGCAAAAAATAAATAAAAGATGCTAATTTTTTTAGGAAATCTAAGTCCTATCCATGGTCTTACGAAACACACAAAAGTGAAACCCATGGGGGTAAATGTTAAATAAGGGAAAAAATAATCATAAAGATACTAAGGCCAAAAATGACATAAAAAGACAAAAATAAAAGAAATATACGAGGACAAAAATGAAAGCAAATGCAAAATGTAATGCAACCAAAGAACGTAAAGGAAGATAATGATGTTTATAAATCAAAATTAAAAGAAATAAAATTAACAAAAATAAATAAAAAATGTGAGACAAAAACAGCAAGTAAGATTTATGCTAACATCTGTATCAAATATGAGCATGTGGAATACAATTCTATAAGTCTCAAAAGGTTTCTTGGAGCCAAATTTTTTTGTTATTATGCATTGTAGAATAAAAATTGGCATCACAAGATGCTCCAAAAGTTAAATGGATGTAGGGATGGGCATTTCAAGATGCCCCAAAATCTAAAGGGACATGTGGATGGGCATCACAAGATGTCCTAACATGTGAGTTGGAGTGAGATAACATTGAAACATTAGAATGATTTGCATTGGTTTGGTTGGTACATTTTGAGATTGATAAATTTGTTGGTTTGGTAGATTTTGAGGAGGTTGAATGTGACATATGATGTGTAGGAGAGATATGAGGAGGTAAAATGATGATCATGTATAATATGCTTTGGAGTAGGCATTTGAACTAGGTACTCTTTTGGTGCATTTGAATTAAGAGGTTGAGGTTTAGTTGATGCAATAATATGTTTAAAGTTGTTCATGTTAGCTATCCCTTCCTTCTTGGTATAGGAAGAAGGATCAACTGTGGTTTGAAGAAAATTAGTAGACAAGGTGTAAGTATGGGAATATTGTTATTGATCATTAGGTAGGTTATGTTGATGTGATTTTGGTTCTTGAGATAAAACATAAGAAGCTGAAGATAGTCTTGATAATGTTGTTTTTTTGGAATATCAAGATTGAAATGTGTACCAAGCAATGAATAAAGAAGAAAGCGGTGAAGATCATGACAAGAATCATTAGAATGAACTATAGTATCATGCCACCAATAAATTTTATTAGGATTGTACCATTTTATAGGAGGTTTGGAAGGACTAAAGCTCATGGGTTTAGAGGGTGGTAGTTTATGCTTAAGTTCTTCTAGACTCAAGGGAGGGAGGGTTGGGTTAAAATTGTTTGAATTGGATGCTCCATTTTGAGGTTGGCGGCCTTGGATGAATCAATTTTATGAGAAAATGATTGAAAATTTTCCTTAATAGTTGTTTAAGGTGTTTCAAATTGAGTCATAAAAAAGTCTTACCTTTTTACTTGGTCTAAGGCTTCTTCTAAAGTTTTAGGTAAAAAGATTCAAACTTTGTATTGAAGGGGAGGTTTAAGAGTAGTGACAAATAGTTTCAAAAGAGTATCATCATTCATGTTATGGTCCACTTTATGAGTGAGAGCCTTCCATCATTTGATGAAATTATGAAAATATTCATTAGGAAATTTTCTTAAAATTAATGAAATGGCTAAGGTAATTTTTAGGAAGGTCATCATGTTGGAATTCCTTCACTAGAGCATTCACTAAATCCTCTAGTTGTTAGATGGAATGTCTAGGAATTTGGTTGTTCTATTCAAGTGCATCACCCAAAAATGTTTTAGCTAAGAGTTTGGTAGTAGAAAAGGTGTTAGTTTGGACCCACTCCTTATAGAGATTACCAAAAGATTTAAGAAAGATAGTAGGGTCCTTAGTCTCATTATATGTGATAGGTGGAAAAATGTTTCTAATATCTATAGATGAAATGAATGGAGCTAAAGGTTAATTTCGAAGATGTTGAAGCATTTTGTTATACATTAGAGGTTGGGGGATGATATTCCCATTCACATTTCTAAGAAGAGGAGGGACAAAATTTTGATTTGGTTGAGACATGATGACTTGAGGTGGTTGACTAGTCATGTTTAATGAATGTTGTTGCATTTTCATCATTTGAGAAGTGTTAGATGTTTGAATGATGTTCATTTTCTATGTGACTTGATCAAGAAGTTTCATTTTATCAATAGGTGGATTGATGTTTGTAGGAGGGGTATTGGTGTTGATAGGAAGATGATTGTTAGTGTTGATAGGAAGAAGATTGTTAGTGTTGGTGGGAGGAGGATTATTTGTAGGTGGAGGATTCCCAACATTGATATCAAGAAAAGGATTATTTGTAGGTGGAGGAGTCCTAAAATTGGTATTAGGAAAATGATTATGATGAAGGACCTCAACTACAGTACATTGTGTAGTGATTGGTTTTGGTTTAGGAAAATATGAAGGAGGAAATTGGATAGTTTCATCTGAAGTATTAAAATAAGTGAGGTTATTATCCAAATCCTTAATTACTCAATGTTCTTGACTAAGGGAAGGTTACAAATATATCATCATAATGAGATAATATTAGATAACCACTCATGGAAATAGGAAGTGAAAAAAATTGTATAGGGTCGAATGGGTTGACATACCATAGGAAACATAGTCTACATATAGTTTAGGGTCGATTGGGCTGATCCAGTACACAAACTAGATGATAAAAAAATGTAGAAGGTCAACTGGGTCGACCTAGTCTAATAAACAAGGAAAATTAGAAATTTTAAAACAAATTGTGAATTGACACAAGATAAATTTTGCAATTAATTTGAAAAGTAAGAGAAAAAGGGAAACAAATAATTAATTAGATCAACATTGGCTAATCCAATTGAAGCACATAACAAAAAACATTGCACCAATTCTAGTTAATGTAAGCTTTTAAAATACAAAATGCAATTGATAAAAGAGAAAGAAATCAAATTTGAAAGTAAAGAGCTAACTAAATGGTCAATCTAAATGTTTATTAGATTATTAGAATATGATTTTAAATATGATGAGAAGTTGGTTGTAAGCAAGGAACTAGAAAGTAATCTAAGGATGGTTTTAGGTAGTTTGGGCTGAAAGGGATCTATAATGGTAATGATACAAGCTTGGTATTTGGGCCTACCCCCTCATTTCACACATTGTAGTGATAAGGGTGTCGGGTGCTTAGCTATAATATACCATTAACCATGATTTATACTTGACCAAAACATCAAGTTGGCTTCCCCCTTGGTGATGAAATCCAAGTAGGTTGGACTTGGGTAGTCAAATGTTGAGATTATTGTTTGGATTTTATGATTTGGTCATGTGTCCATAAAATATAAATAGTGAAACTAAGTGGTTAATTGAAAAACTCATAATTAGACTATGTGATCTATTCTAGATATTCAAGTAAAAAGAAAAGAAAAATGTGAGATAATTACTAACATACAAGGGTAAATTCCAACTTTGAAAAAAGGTAAAATGTTGATATAGTCAATAATTTTATTCTCATAATGCAAAATATGGTTGGTAAGGTCGATCCTATACTGTAGAATCAAGGTCTAAAATTAAACAGGGTTGGCAGAGTCAATCTAGTTACTTAGACAACACATATAACTGGGTCGATAGGGTCGATCTAGTTGACTATAGAGGGCCAATTTTGAAGATTGCAAATTGTAAAATGAAATATAGTAAATAAATGAAAAAAATAGATAAAAAAGAACCTTGGTGGATCATAGATGTAGATAAAGAATATTGTTGTTTAATAACCTTGAGAAATACTTGAAAAACTTGCTAACTAGGTTGATTGGGTTGATCCAATAGTCTGAACAGGATGTCTAAAAGTCTAGAAACTGTACTAGGTCAATTGGGTTGATCTAGTAGCCTGGGTTAGATGTATGGAAAGCTAAAAACTTGTACTAGGTCAATTAGTTCAATCGAGTAGCTTGGACTGAATGTCTATGCATATAATTTAGAACTAGGTTGATGTAGTTGACTTAGAATGGTAAATATATGATAAAAATAATGATAAAAGAATGAAATAAATGAGAAAATTCTACTAGGGTTAGTTTACATCAAGTTTACCAAAATATATCCAATCAAAAATGCATCATGTCTATAGATCAATCATGGCTCAGAGAAGATAGAGTATAACTAGACTTCTTATTGGGAGTACATTTGTTAAGTAGGAGCAAGACCGATATGGGGATCCACTAAACCCGATTAGGGGATCACTTATCACAAGACACCATGTTAAGAAGGGTTCTAAAGCCTACAATCTAACATAATCATGCAACAACCCTAAAAAATTCCTAAGGTTTAATGTTCACTTATTATAATAACAAGAAATTAAATGTAATCTAGTGCACACCAAAACTTATGGCATAAAGTGGGGGATAGAAACAAAACAAACTAAACTAAACATGCATATAAGATATATGCTCATGTCATTGTATATAGAATCCTAATGCATGGAAGAGAAACACAATTATATTATCTATCTACTCTTATAAAGTATAAATAAAGTTAGAAACACTTACCTTGAAGATGAACCCATCTATCCTCAATCTCTCCCTTGGCCAAGGTTCTTCACAAGATATTGTTTTGATATGTAAGGATAATAAAGACAAATCATCTTTAGGCTACACAACCTATCCATGCATCCAAAAGACTTATTCAAAAGACAAGATCTATATATCCAAAGAAAGTGTGGAACCCTAATATTTAATCCTCAAGTAGAATGGTCAATAAGCAGATGTTCATCCATGGCTCTTTCCATAAAATAATTGATTTCATCCTCATTAAATAATGTAGACCCCACAAAACATATACCAAAATGTATCATGAAGTGGAATGGATGGAAGCATTAACATTAGCATTAGTATTCAATATTAATCTTTCCATGAAATCCTTTTTGTCATTAGAGTGAGGGTATGACATGTCAGTGGAAGATAGTGAAACAACCAAGAATTTGTATAGAGGAGACCATCCATCCTTCACATTGAAGACACACAATTTATTAGTAGGCATAATTTTTTTCACCTTTTATACATGTGCCTCATATATAATAATAGCATATTTATTCTCCTCAAACCTTCCCTAGAATAATCCCTCCCATAAAAATAACTCATAAATCTTTTTCCATAGGGAATCTTTCTCTTCGCATACCACCTCTTTATATGCATAGTAGACTATGTCATTTATGCTTTGATACCATATTTTTGAGTCCAATATGGTTATTAGTATCTTGGCCTTTAGATTGGCCTCCATTAGTTTTTCATTAAATTTTAGTGATGGGGAAGTCTATGGTTGCTCTACACCCCAAAAATATACTTTTCAAATCCTTGCAACCATTAGGATCTAGTTTTTACCAATATATCTATGAATAAAAATGTAAAAAATAAATATTTGTATCAATCAAAATACATGTGTGTTTTTTAATAAGCTTAATATAAATTAACACATGATGTAATTATACTTAATGGAAAAAAAAATCCATCAATAATCTTTGTTGTTTGTTTATCAGCTTGTCCTTATAGTGATAGAAAGGGAAAACCAACATATTCAAGGCATGTCGTAAAGATAATGTACATGTATGGGATAAGCCTACTCTTATCACCTTCAATACCTCCTTATTCTCTATAGATTATATCAAACAAATAGTCATTAAGATTGAAAATTCTGATATAATAGATCATTATGATTGATAGGAATTTAGTTAAGAAAAAGAGGCCTTAATGTTCATCTTCTCCATCTCCATGAAATCCTAGGTGATGGAGAGTGTGGAAGAAGTTTGTGAAAGTACAAAGGAAATTTATTAGTAATACATGTTATTTATCACAAAACAAAACTACCTAATTAATTTGCATAATTTAGTGGGAAGTGCATGTACACTTGTATTTTAGTTAAATAAATTCATAATTCTATATATACATGTTTGCATTAATTTTTATAAAAAAAAAATTAAATTAATTTGCATATCTTATGGGGAAGTGCATGTAAATTTGTATTTTAGTTAAATAAATTCATAATTGCATGTACACATGTTTGCATTTAAAAAATTGTTTTAATTATTTTCTTAAATTATATTACAAAAACATGAAAAATTTGTTATACAACCAATAAAATGAGAAATAATTAATTTTAATAGTTTTTTTTAAATCCAAAAAATGTAAAAATGGAATAAAAACTTTACAATAACTTTACAAATATAAAAATTCTTGCATTTTATTGGTCCGTTGGGTAAGAACTATTGTCTCAATTGATTCCTATAGTTCCCTATAGGGTAGGGACTAATAAAATATTTATAATTATTATAATTTTTTTATATGTTATGATGGTTTGTCTCAATTTTTTTATCTTGTATTGATTATAGTCTTTAAAAAAATTAATTGTAATATATTATTAATAATATAAGTATGATCATACAACCATAAAATTTAGGTCCCAGATCCTAAGCATCATAACATTTTAACTCAAATAAGTTGTAATTAAAGTAATTCTAAAGTTACTTATAGTTACCTTTAAATTAATGGACAAAATATTTTAGAATGCCAAATTTCATCCTTAAAATTAGATTTAAATTTGTATAGGCGACTTAAGGCCATCCCTAATGGTGACTTTATATGACATATATAACATTGGCTAAAAGTGCACTGAAGTCATCAGGTCTGACTTAAGGGAGACTTTAAATGTGATAAAAGTTTGATTTTAAATGTGACACTAATTATGAATTTTTGTATAATACTAGGTTGACTTATAATACAATGTAAGTCCAACTTTAATATTTATAATTATATTAACAATAATATTTTTAGTTAATGAAAATAATTTAATATAATTGATTTGAAAATTATGTTCTTGTATTATAAAATTATTACTATGATATGAATAATTATATAATTATAATGTTAATGCCAATTGTAATTATATAACATAAAAATGGAAAAATCATCTAAACAATATTTTTTAAGTAAAAAAATTTGATTGAAAATTTAAATCAAACATGCAACATAATAAATTAACACAATAATAAAACTAAAGTCATAAAATTGTGAACCCTAAATGGCACACTCTCAGTCACACCTCCCAAATCATCTTTAATATCAACACCTTCACTACCTAAAACAATTTGAGGTTACAAAGTATCATCTAAATAAGGAGAAATCTAGTAGCCATGATCATCCATTAATAATTGGAGGTCTTTATCCACTTGTAATCTAGGATAATTTCACATTTATCCTACATAAAGTACAACAAAATAATTGTTATAAATCTCAAAATGTAAATCATTGAATGTAAATCAATATTAGACTATATATTCTATAAATAAGTTATGAAATACATTTTAAAATTAATTAAAATAATGTAAATGTATTTTGATATAACTATATTAAATATCATTTTTTTTTTTATAGAAAATGATATTCGTAATTATGAATGTAATCCTTCTACCAAGGATGGAGATGCTCTTCATAATTATCCTCCTTTTAAAAATTACAAATGTAATAATTTCATATAGTTAATTAAAAAAATAAAACTTGATTTTTAATTAATAAAAAATAATCAAAACTATAATATTTATAAACTAAATTTATGATCTTTATAATCCCAAAACATTTGTGGCTTTGGTCATCATTTTATCATACTAAAATCAAACATTAGTCAATCGTTGTTGTTGGATTATTTCATGTGGAAGTCATAACTCATCAAAAGCATCCACCAATGATCAAATTTAAAATGAGAAGCATAGAAATAATTAAAAATTACAAATATTATTGATATAACAATTTACAAAAATGGAAATAATAATTATAAAAATTTTAAGATAAAAAAATATGAATAAATAAACAAACAAAATTATAAATACCATACCATAGTAAATTATAAAATTATATACAAGTCAAGTTCTATGTTTGATAATTTTTGTCCATAAATGAATACAAGCCTCCTTCTTCTAACAAAAGAGAAGTCGCTGTAGATCAACAACTCACCTACAAGACAAATTACAACACCGAATTCAAATACAATACAATAAAATATCTATAAAATTACATACAAGTCCAATGTCTTTATCCAGTAATTTTTATCCACTAATGAATGCAAGCCTTTTTCTTCTAATAGAATAAAATTAGTTGTAGATTAGTAGATCACCTACAATACAAATTACAACACCGATCCAACATAGTTTTTTTTTGGAAGTGCTTACTTTTTAATGCCCTTTTCCATTGGAAATATTATTTTTGGAATACACACTACTATTGAATCTCAATAAAAATATATCATGCGTATCCCTTGAATTCACATATTTAGATGAAAATTATCATAACATTTTTAGTTATATATTTAGACAAATGTGGGATTTTGCTCAGACTTCTAACCATTGGAGCCTCTGGCAAGATATACTTTGAGCATTGCTTTTGAGTTATCATAGTCAATCCATGCATCCCATAATTTCCCTTATTTATACCACTAAAGTTTATAGTTGTCAACTAAGGACCATTTGAAACATCATTGGAAAAAGGTCTCACAATCCCCCTTTTACTGTCAAATGTGACAACAAAAAACTAAGGTAACTTATCAGGTACATATCCTATAAGACCTAACCATCCTTTATTTTTGAATTCTAGAATTATGTTAGTCTCCTTCAGGAAAATAATAAACCATCTTAAACTGAAAGTGTGTGTTGAAATGAGATATAGATGAAAGTTGAAATGCGCTATAGAGGAGAGTTGAAAGAACAATTTTATCTGTTGTTTGACTTCCCCTATTTTGAGTACTCTTAAGTCTTACCCAAAATAAAATCCAACTATTTTGTCTTGTTGGAAGAAAATATAAAATGTGTAGGTTCAAGTGGGCAACAACCAACAATAGGAAACAAAACAAAAAATTGAAACTACAAGGATAGTTTGGAGCTAAACAAAAAGTGCTACAAATGCACTAAATAAACAAGAAAGAATGATCAAAATAGGGAAAATAAGACCTATATCAAAACACATAAATATATGTTTATATTTTGAATCAAAAGTAATTAATTAAAATACATAAAATTTACTGTAGTTTGTTATTGCTACATTTTTTCTACTCTTTCACTTCATTTTGACTTGAAAAAACTAATGCTATGTTCCATTTTTGTTTTATATGTTTTCTCCTATGTTTCCTACTACCTTGTTCTTTTCTCTAGAATATTTCTAACTACTACTATTGCACTAATAATCTTCTATTCTGCCCCTTACACATAGTCTGTTGTTTTTAGGGAGTATACTCTACTCATTCTATTTCTATTTTTATCTCCTATTAATTTTTGTCTCTATATGGTTTATGACTTACCTACCAAATATTTTATCCTCAAAACTAAAATGATTCAAAAAATTTCAAATTCAAACACTGTTGCAATAAATTTGTTTATTGGATGAAATTGCATAGTGGAGCAGGGCAGGGGTAGGTGAAGGGAGATAATAATAATTTATTTTAACACTCCTTATTCTTTAACTTCCTACCATGGTTTGTAGAAATTTTATCATCCTTCAAAACATCCTTATAACTTCTCTTTCCCTAGCTATTCCTTCTAAACTCATTCTCTACATGTCTGAAGCTTAGTTGTTGAAGTTTGTAGCTAGACTATTGAAGTCCATATCTAGACTATTGGAGTCTAGAGTTGGCCTAGGTTGGAGTCTAAAATTAGTTTTTTGGAGTCAAAAGATGGTCTATTGGATTCTAGAATTGTCCTATAAGAGTTTAGAACTAGATTTTAAGAGTCTAGAGCTTGGTTGTAAGAGTCTAGAGATAGACCTTTAGAGTCCATAACTCTAATGTTAAAGTCTAGAGAGAACATAAAACCTCATAGGCCCAATTTTTATGCATTAACGATCCTTAACATTCCTCTTAAGTGTATGAAAATTTCCTTTAAAAATGACCTAGTAAAATCATCAACTAGCTGTTGATCTGACTTACAAAAATTAATCTCTATCACATGATCTTCAACTAACTCTCAAATTGAGTGATACTTAATTGCAATGTGTTTCCTATCATAAAATATAGTGTCATTTGACAATGTTATAGAGGATATATTTTCATAATATACCATAGAAGCCTCTTTATTCTCCTCATGTAAATCTAAAGGTATCCTTCTTAACCATATATCTTGGCATATTGATGCATTAGTTGTTATTTACTCTGCTTCAACTATAGAAAGTGAGACTATAGGTTGATTTTTTGAAGACCAAGATATGTCTCCTAATACAAGATGAAATACATACTTTGAAGTGCTCTTTCATTTTGAGTAGTATCATTGATGTCAAAGTTGATACTAAAGGTATATCATGTCAAGATTGACTATGTGTGATATCAAGAAGCATATTTTGATGAAAGGTTGATGGCAAAGGTGTATCATGTAAATATTGACTATGTGTGCTATCAAGAAGCGTATTGTGATGGTTGATGTCAAAAGTAACTAAGGATAGATCATAGTATGTGAAATGTCAAGGTACATGAAAGAGTAGGTGCATGAGAGAAAAAAGTGTTTCCATGAGAGAGAAGAGTGTCATCATAAGAATAGAAAAAGAGTGTCATCATAATAAGGGAAGATTGTGGTTATGAGAGTTGTCATGAGTAAGGTCATTTATGAAAGAGAGAGTGCTGCATGGATGAGAGTTTTCATGAATTTTGTGAGCATGGAAGGTATAGGTCATGAAAGAGTGTTTAAAGACAACTAATATCTACATAGGAAGCATAGTGTATGAAAATTTTTGTACAAGTCATTGATGTCATGATATTAAGAGGTACGTGTAGAGGAATATATGTGCATGGTATGACATAGTCGTGACATGAAGAGTTTCAGGGTGAGCCATGTGAAGGAAGCATAGCAATATGAATGAACAAAGACACGTGAATATTTTATGGAATTTTTTGAGCATATGAGTATGGTGTAGAAGCATCCATAAGAGTCTCAAGGTGAGATTATATGGGTAGGACCTTTAGATGAAGTCTACACCTAGACCACTCTTAAACCCTACCTATCCTAATGAGGTATGAAGATTAGATTTGAAGGCAAGTATGCATATGTGAGTATGGACATAGGCGAGATAAATTGTTTTAGGAATGTTTACAAAGTTTTAGGTCATAGTTTGAATTAAATTTCATGAAATACTATTTTAGGCCTTCTCAAGTTCACAAAATGAGGTCTCAAGACTCGATAAGTACTTTTATATGTTCGTGGGCATGTGTATCCTCTCCATGAGAACTTGAGATATTAAGGAGAGATGGAAAAGGGTCCTAGTTAAGATCTCTAAGAATTGGTTTTGGATTCAAGGGGTAGTTCTTTATGAATAATTGTTAACACCAAAACCTATGTTAAACCTCCTTAAAAACCTAATAAGGACCTAACATGAAAATCCTTGTTAAAATCATCTTAGAATGGATTCAAATGAATATAAAATATATTGGATCATGTAGTCTACTCTCTTAGTGACCTCTAGGTGGTGGTGGTTAGTTAGATGAGAGATAAAATGTGTAGATACAAGCTTATTTATCAAGAAATTACTGTAGCTCTCAAAACTTGTATTAGTCAAGAAGAACAAATGAATGGAAGAAGAAGATAGAGACTCATACTACATTTCCATTATGGTTTTCTCATAGGTTCTAACCTTAAAATGTGATAATTTAGTCATCTAAGTCAGCCTGGGTCATAGATAGACCTAGTGATGTAGATAATAGTGAAACCTAGGCAGAGATGAAGAGAGAGATTTGAGGTATGAACATGATAATTTGATGTAAAATAGTGAATTAATATATTATTTATGACTTATAAGTCATGATAATACATTTAATAAGATTTGGAGTTTATGCATGTGGTGAAATAGTTACTTAGAAAATGACTAGTCTAGTTTATATAAGATTGTGAAATATGAGGTCAAGAAATTGGTCTGCAAGACTAATATTTGTCATTAGACCATATGAGTTTTAAATTTGAGGTTTTCCTAAGGATATATAATAACCATGTGCATGATTTATGAGTCATGAAAATTATCTACACAGGTGTTTAATATCTAATCTTTCATGACTAGTTTTTGAGGTGGTCTGACAATTCTAAGTAAGCAAGTTGTAAATATGATCTTAAGCCTTTACATCTTCAATCAAGGTATTCCAAGAATTTTGGGATGATATTTAATTCATCTATTATATTTATACATGTTTCATTTGTCATGATTGAGTTTTTTAAGAGTGCTTGATCTTCATTCTTATAAGGTAAATTTTTGACTATACACAAGCCTAATAGGGCAATTTATCCTAAAGAAGGCTTCATGGTATGAACGAAGGATGTAGATATTAAAAAAGCAAGGAAGAGGTTATAATATTTATTTTAATAAGTGGTTAAATTGATTTTTATTATTGTATAAGGTTATCTGGGTCCAAGAAGATCAAGTCTTAATGTTAAGAGAGAAAACCTAATGAAGTAGGTCTCCATGATACCTAAAATATGAGTAAGACCAATATAGGTCATTAAGTCAAGTTATTATATATGATTAAAGATGACCTTAGAGTCATTTAGTTCCTATAAACATGATTTTAATGTCATGATTATAGATCATGAAGGTGATCAATCAGGAGAGAAATCAAACAAACATTTGGTACTCACGGGCCTAATATGATTGTGAACTGCAAAGAGTGTTCTTATGAATTGGTTGGACCTAAAATGTTTTATATAACTTGGATAAAGTTAGATGAGTTCTATTTGATTTATGTTTTAAATAATATTTCCTTCGATTGAAATAAAATATGTTCTAAGGGATCAAATTTATATGCTACTAGATAGACCTAATGCAATTAGGTCTCCAAGAGTCCCAATAAAAAATAAGGTGTAATTGAGTTGTGGCTGACTAAGATGGATCAAAATTATGATTTAATAATGTTCATAAGATGTACTAAGACATATTTTATGTCTGAACTAAGAGTTTAGGGTTGTGTGGCCAACCAAGTGGTATGTGAACAAGAGATTAGTATATATACAAGGCTATTGAGGCCTATTTGTGTGAAAAAAGAGGGTATGCATATAAGAAAGTAAAACATAAGATGAATAGGTAGAAAAATGTTGTGAAAAATGTTTTAAACCCTCATAGGAAATCATATAATCATTCATGAAGTTTACAAGTTGTCTACATTAGTGATACATGATCTAATCAAAGTTGATGAGGGGTAGATAAGAAAAAATATATGTATGCAATAGAAGTGAATAAAATATTTCGTGGTAGAGAAGAAGGAGGCATTTAATTTAGTTGTAAACCCTTATAGGAGAGCATATAAGTTTTCATGAGAATATTATATAGTTTATCTAAAATGAATATCAGGGATACATGACCTAATCATAATTGATGAGGTCTTGTCAAGCGATGGTGAGTATGCATTGAGATTGAAGAGTAGAAGTGTGGTCATCATTTATTTATTGAGAAATAGAAGTTGTAAAGGTGATTAAAATTTATAATTGGTTGATTTGATGCTAAGTCACTTAGGGAGTTGGTTCTTCCTTGAAATTGGTTGCTTGCTAAAACCTAGTTAAGTGGATGCTTGACTGTTTGGGGTTGGTGCTCTAAGTTGAGTTGGTATTTCATAAAATTTGATCTTTTGTCACATAGGAAATTATTCCATTTAAAAATATCAGTGGGTTTATTCCCATTTTTTTTTGACTCATATATGTGTTCTATGTGTTTTTCTCATGTTTCATAGTCATGCAATTGGCTCTTAATGCATTGCTAGGTCACTATGTTGTTTTCATAGTTCATGAATGTTAGAGTACAATTGTAAAAGTTTTTAAAGGTAATTTATTTACCCCCAGTGAATTGTGCTTCCAAAAATTGATATCAGATCAAGGTCCTTTTAAGAAGGCCTAATAACTTAGTGGAGATCATATAAGCACAAACATGTCTAATCAAAGAGGTTTTTCAACCAACAAGGCCCCTCTCTTCAATGGGACTAACTATGCCTTTTGGAGAATCAAAATGAAGAAATATCTAATGTCCTTTGGCCATGACATGTCAATAAATTATTAATGGATGCACTCCACCTCTTACACCACCAAATGACATAATAGGCAAGAAGGTTAGTGAAAACAACTCTAAAGCAATAAATGCCATCTTATGTGGTCTTTTAGAAGCAAAATTTGTAAAGGTCATACATTATGAGTCAGCCAAAATGATTTAGGAAAATTTGTAGATCATATATGAGGAGAGACTAATAAAAAATACCAATCAACATGAAGATATCATTAAACTATTGGAAACTCAAGTTGAGATTGTCACTGTAAGTCTCAAAACCAAGGAAGAAGAGTGAACCAAGTTCAAGATAGATGTAAAGTTATTGAAGAAATAATTGGATCGTGAAACAATAAAATTGAAGACACATCAAATATTTGAAAAGAGAAATGGAATTCTTGATGACATGTTAAATAGTCAAAGGTCACCTCTCATCAAAATAGGCCTTGGATACATAGATGACTAGAAGAGTAGTAAGGAAGAACTAAATATCAGTAATCCAAAGCCATATGTTGATGCTCTCAAGAAATATGAGATTGTGAATGAAAATCATAGATCAAGATAGGTCAATATGTTATCACTCATTCAAGAGACAACAAAGATAGAGATGTATTATTCAACAGTCATCAAAAGACAACTTCTATTAGACAAACAAGGTATGCAAATTCCTTTAATGGTTATTGTATACACATAATATTTTAAAACTTTTATCAATTACTAATGTTTTATATCTTGAAAGAACCAATCAAGTCTCAATATCTCTAAGTACACACCCTAAAGGGTACACTAGGAAAGGTGTAGATAGACCCTTGGTGCTTCACAAGATTATTGTCACTTTTTCCACTTGCTATCTGAACACTTGTCTCCTAAAAAACATTCCCTTAAGCTTGGATTTCTCTTTTGTACACTAATATATCATTTTAACATAGTCATTAGCCATTTTACTAACCTAAAAACTCTTTTGATAGTTTACATGACTATGGCAACCTTGTACTCTTATTGACAAAACTTATTTAGGGTTTAGGTTGGTTCCTGACTGACCTAGTCCATGACCTAGTGAGTTTTTGTCAATAAAGATACTATGTAAATTGGGTTGACCCTATCAACCAATATTTTTGGAAGATTTATGGTTATATTAACCTATATAAACACAAAAAAATTTCCATTTCTAAGAGAAGAGAATAAGAAAGATATATTGCACATCTACTTATACACCATTCTACTCAAGGAGCAAGCTTAGGGTGTCATACTTTCTTTGGAGATATAGATCTTGTATTATGGAGAAGTACTTTGGATGTGATAGGCTATGTATCCTAGAGATGATTTATCCTTATCATTCTTACATACCAAAATAATCTCTTATGAAGCATCTTGGCCAAGGGAGAGCTTGAGGCTTAGTGGGTTTATCTTCAAAGGTAAGTATTCCTAACTTTGTTCCTCCTTTGTAAGAGTGGATAACTATGGATTTTTACTTATCTTTCATGCATTAGGATTTCATATACATTTACGTGAGTATATGTCTTCTACTCATGTTTTGGTGAGCACTAGATTAGACTTTTTGCTTTACTTGTTATTAGTTTAGTGAATATGAAAACATAGAACCTATTTAGGGTTATTACATAATTTTTATTTATTGGAGGCTTTAGAACCTTCCCTAGTAATATTATTATGGTAATAAATCCCATAATTTAGTTTAGCAGATTCATATTGGTCATGTTTCAGATTATCTAATGTATCCCCAATTATAAGTGTAAATAGGATCTATCTTCTTTGAGATAGGATTTATTTATATATCTGATGCATTTTTTATTGCATAAATTTTGATGAACCTAATGTGAATCTAACCGTAGTATATTTTCTTTCATGATTTTCACTTCTATCATTCTATTATTTTTTTATATGTATGATACTAGGTTGACTAGGACGTTATATTTATAACTTCTATGCACAGGTTTAAAACACAATTTTATGAAAATAACTCTATTCTTTCTATGTAGATCTTCATTAGATATGATTTATTATATTGAGAAGGTCAACACAATACTCTTGTTCAATTCTAGATAGTAAACTATGTTGAACAGGTTGACTTAGTCTCTTATTCAGATCCAAAACAACAAACTAAGTTATATAGGTCGACTTAGTTTTCCAAAAAGCCTCCAAATAACAAACCAAGTTGACCAGGTCAACATAGTCATCTTAAATAGGCTTTAGAAAATAGGGAAACATAGAACTAGGTTAACCCAATTGACACAATTGGTATAACTTACAAGTAATAATTCAAGGCACTTCAACAAAAATTTCACAGTCTTCAACATCTTTCAAACAACCAAGGTTCCTTTATTTCTCTCTCTTTCAATTTAGTTCTTCATTATATTTTTGTTTTGCATAAGTTTTTAGTCTTCAAAACTATAATCCTACAACAAACTAAGTCCACCTAGTTCTATAGTCTGTCGTCTATCTGAAAGACTAAGTTGACCTAGTTGACTTAGTTCTTAAATACTCTTCTATAGTATAGTAATGACATTATCAACTCTATTCTATAATGTTTACATATAGTGTCATCTGAACTAACTTTGTGTGGTGCTTAAATTAAGAATTAATAAATATATGCAAGTAATTAATTCATATTTTCATTTTTAGTTGTTTGCATGCCTAGAGTAGCTCACATAGTCTAATTATGTGGTTTTTTAATATACCATTTAGTTTCATTATTTTTCTGTTTTTACACACACTACCAAATCACATAATTTTAAAATGTATTTAAACATTAGTCTACCCAAGGCCTATCTACTTAGATTTCATCACCAAGGGGGAAGATGACTTGGTTTTCTAGTTAAGTATAAATATGTAGTCAATAGAATATATTGAAAATACACCCGACACCCTTATCACTATGAGTTATGAATTAATGAGGTAGGCCCCAATACCAAGCTAGTGCCATTACCAACATAAATCCCTTTCAACCCAAACATCTTGAAACCATCTATAGATTGCTTTCTAGTTTCATGATTTTAGCTAAATTATCTATCACACTTAAAATAAAACTTTATAATAATATAACAATATTTAGTATGACCACTTATTTAGCACTTAATTTTTAGTTGACTTCTTGCTCTCTGCTCATTGTATGTTATATTACAAAAACTTGCATTGGCCAACGTTGGTGCAAGGTTTTGTTTTGTGTGCCCAAATTGGATCATTCTCATTGATCCTATTATTTGTGTGCTTTCTCTCATTTCCTATTTCAATTACATTTCAAAAATTATATCTATATTTAGTACACTATCATTCTATTCAACACAATCTCTTACAGACTATGTTTTTTTCTTGACTGCAGTACTTAATTGACCTAGTCGACCAAATAATACTTTTTTCCCATTAGGTTACAAGATTAAGTCAACCTGGTACACTTTGTATCCTTATTAGACTTTCTATTTTCCTATTTGTAGTACCTAATTGACCTGATCGATTTTTTACTCTTCTCATATCCTATTTATAGTATTAGGTCTACCTAATCGACTATGTACTCTTATCTATATCCTTCCTATTTGTTTATTTTACATCATCTTTACCTTCCCTAATCTCTCTCCTTCATCATGAAATTCCTATTTTAAGATAACACCGAGTTGAATTCAATAGATATGATTAGTCTTATCAACACTAATAGGTTCTCATATAAGTAACTTGTGGCTCCTATCATAGATGAAAGTAATGTACATGTAGACACTTACACTAAAAACTATGGGACCCCTCATCATTCCTCTTCACTTCACAATTATCTATTCTCATTTGAAGATCAACCCAAATTAGAGTATAACCCAAAAATATTATTCTTCATCAATGAATTTATTCAACATAGAGGAAAAGATCCTTCTTCTATTTACCATCTCATGATAGGTGGTCAAGTTGAGGAACCCCATTCATCTTCTCCCATGTTCTTACATAGATTTGGGGATACTAGATTCTCAGCCTCTTCCCTCTATTTTGACCCCTTCTCATACCATGACTTATTCATCTTGATTTCCTCTACCTCCATGCCTAGTATCTCTACTAACATGATAGGTTCTACATCTAGTGGGCCTCTTCCAAGACCCAATTCTTCCATTATTGCATCATTTACTACCCATGGTAATCATTCCTCTAATTTTACTTATTCTCACCCCTATCCTAGTTCGTCTTTTGTCACACAAGAAAATTATTCCACTAGTGTCTCACTTACTAACAATTCTTCTCAAGCTCCTACAAACACCCATAGTGGCATCCAAGCCACTATTATAAATTCTAATGCTTCAAATAATGCGGATAATGAAACTCAAATCCTATTATAAACTCTTAATCAAATTAATTCTTTCCAAGATAACAATGCAAATCAAATGATTCAAATACAAAATCATCTTATCCATCTTCAAACCCACCCTCAATATATTCCATAGAGTACACACAACCAAAATTTTCCCCCACCTCCTCTCTGGGATTCCCATGGTAATCTTCCCCCTTAACCTCCCCTTGTTAACAAAACAATCAAGCACTTTCAAAATAATCCTCTTACATATCAAATTGATAACATTGATATAAGAGGTATCACCCCTACCATTTCTTACAATAGGTTAACTGATCATATTCTTCATCTAAACTTTTTTGGAAATATATATAAAGACTAGGTCAAGTTAAATACCTTTGCTGCTACTAAGCTATTATCAAAAACTCTCATGGGTGATTATTTAAATTGTACAACCAGCTCAAATCTTATTCCATTACTAGTTTGGAATACTTAGTTAATTCTATAGTCCAAGAGTTCCAAATTAGTGATCTCCCTAAGAATACCTTGGCCCATTTTATCAATTATAAGCAAATTGAGACCAGAACTACATAAGCTTTTATAAAATGATGGAAGATCTTGTTTAAAAAATGTGAATATAATATGGTAGATGATAACCTCTTTAATCTATTTACCAATTCTCTTTTTCCCAAGTTGTAATATTGGGTCTAGACTCTCTTTCTCTATGAACTTTGAAAGAGGCCACTAACCAAGCCAAGCATCAATATTTCCTCATGAGTAAATTTGATCCATCCAAACCTTCTATGGTTACCCATATGTTAATCAAGAATAATAATTATCATTTTATCAATGATGGTGTCACTGACTCTTATGATACCATTCATACAATTCAATTTGTTTTTCCTAACCAGACTTTGAAACAAGCTTCCCCTCTTGACCACATCACTAATCCTCATTTCTCTTTAACCAATAACATCAATGTTCATAAAACTCTATCTTTATTGGAATTAAAAAAACATCGTCCAAGGCCTCTCCCACAATAACTTGATCCAACTCATGCCTTTAAAGATTGATCCTAATAAATTTTGTTGGTTTCATGCTAGTTGGGGTCATTCTCATTAGACTTGCAGGAAACTTCATAATTTAACTATGCATTTACTTCTTAGTCCTAAATTTGACCATGATTATATCATTCATAAATGTCAATAAGCCCATGAAATTGCCTTAAAATCCCATGAGACATAAAATAAATATCAAGCTTTGAACTAGGCTAATGCTCATTTGGCCATCTATAAAATCCTCTTCAAAATCACCAAGATAACCAAAACAAACCCACCAATTCTACCAATAATGTTGATAGTCTTCTTGATCCAAATATTTAAGATAATGTGGTCAATATGACTATTATGTGAAGTTTTTTTCTTTCATTTATCCTCATCTTATTTGCACACCTCAATTGTCTCACACATTTCATGTTATCCAAGACTCATCTCCAACTCACTAAACCAATTTGGGGCAAGAAGAACTGATATATTTTTATTAACCACTACCAGAACTTTCCTCAGATAACAGTTATCATACCATTTATCCAACATCTTTACCTATCACTAACAATACTCAAATTTCTATCAACACTTCTCAAACCAAACCTACATCAACTACCCCATGTTCTCAAAATTATCAACAAACTTGTCCTCCAACTCAAAATTTTGCATATTATCAACATAAATTCACATGAGCTTTGGATCCTCCTTCTGAGGACCTCATTAAACACTATGCACCTCTTTCCAATAGTCCTCTTATGGGTTATGATGAGTGGGATCCTATCATGGAACTTACTGTATGAAATTAGAAATGCATCATGTCAATAAATCAATTCCATCTTGAAGAAGATAGATCATAACTACACTTATGATTGGGAGTTCATTTATTAATTTGGAGTATGAGTAATATGGGTATCCACTAGATTCAATTAAGGGATCTCTTATCACAACACACCATGCTAAGAAGGTTTTTAAAGCCTACAGTCTAACACAATCATGCAACAACCCTAAAAGAATCCTAAAGTTTAATTTTCACTTATTCTAATAACAAGAAAGTAAATATAGTATAGTAAGCACCAAAACTTGTGGCATAAAGTGGGGGTTAGAAACAAAACAAACTAAACTAAACATGCATAAAATACATATACTCACATCAATATATACATAATCCTAATGCATGGAAGAGAATCACAATTGCATTATCTATCTACTCTTACAAAGGAGAAATAAAGTTAGGAATAATTACCTTGAATATGATCCCATCGATCCTAAATCTCTCCCTTAGCCAAGGTGCTTTGTAAGAGATTATTGTGGTATGTAAGGATAACAAAAAGAAATCAGCTCTAGGCTACACAACCTATCTATGCATCTAAAAGACTTATCTACAAGACAAGATCCATATCTCCAAAGTAAGTATGAAACCCTAAGATTTATTCCTCAAGTATAATGGTCAATAAGTAGATGTTCATTCACACTTATTATTCTTCACTTCTTTCTTATCAAATGGTGGGAAATGAACTTGTATATATAGGCAGATCTTGCCCTAAATCCTCCTAGAAATGTTAGCTATATAGGATCGATACAGTCAACCCTATATGTTTTTAGAGATAATTCACTAGGTCTGAGTTAGGTAGATCAAAGGGCTAACAAACTCAAAGAGTGAAAAATACCTCTAGATAGTACAGGGTTGACACAATCAACCTAGTATAGTCGATTATCCAAAAGGGAATTAATATGAAAAAAGGAGGGATAAAGCATGAAAAATGAATGGAATGGGTAAGAATGAGAAGAATGAGCTTAGGGTACATGGTTTTAGGAGACAATTGTGTAGATGGAAAGTGAAAAAATGGACAACAATCTTACGAAGCACCAATAGTTTGCCCACCCCTTTCCCAGTGCACCCCTTAAGGTGTGCACTTAGAGAGATTGAGAATCGATAGGTTTTTATAAGATAAAAAGTGTCAGTAAGTGATAAAAGTTTGAAAATATTACGTGTATACATATTCCCCACTCAAAACTCATCATGTGTCATGTAAGTTCAACATGGGATGGTGCTTTAGGATAATACATAATGTTGATGCTAAGTAAAGTGTAGTAAGAAACAAAATAAGATAAATGAAAGGATAAAATTGAAAAAACATACCTTTACTTACCTTAGTGATATAGATAAATAATTAAACTACAAGAGAAAGTTAAGGCATCCAATGTGAAGAACATGGGTGAACCTCTAGAATTTAGTGCAAAAAGTAGATTTTTTTTTTGGAAAATAGGCATATATTGGTTGGTAGAGATAGATATTTTTGGAAAATTGGAAAATTAGGATTGGTAAGGTGAGGCTAAAATATTGAAGGAAAATGAATTACAAAAGGATGGCAAATAAATGATGAAATGATGGTAAATGAAGGACAAAATGATGGCAAGTGAGTGACAAATGATTTAGAAAATGAAGTAAATCACATTGGAAAACATGTAAAATGTAAATGACAAAAAGGAATATCCATGCAAGATAAATTGAAAAAAGATAGGTAAGAAGGTAAAAAGTATGCTCATGTAAGATAGCCAAAAAGAAAAACATGAAATACTGAAAATGAAATGTAATTGAAGATGCAAGACAAATATAAATAAGGCATATATATAGAGAAGAATATAATGATGAAAACTGTCATATGTAAGATAAGTGAATTCCACATAAATAAAACAAGAACATGACGGATAAATGAAAATTAGAATCTCTAAAGGATGAAAACTCAAAACTTAGTGCTTGCTCAAAGATATAATATGAGAAAACACAACCTCCATATAACATGAATAATATGAAAAGGAGATGGTGTGGTAAGTAAATGGTGTAAGTGTGTAATCCATAGTTATTCAAACATGTTGTTTTGATCTAAGGATAGATAAAATTGAAATTACATAATGACATAAGAAGGGATAATAGAAGAGGGAAAACATATTTGGAATCACAATTTTCCTGTCAAGGGGAAAAATGAAATGGGTGGAGGGGAGAATGAATGAAAAACCAAGGTAGAGGAACTTTTTGTCAAAGTCAAGACACTAAAATTAGTTTTTTCAAAATAAGAGGAATTTTGACCTTAAGGACTTTGAATAAATTCTCTTAGCTACACAAGTCATAGGTCAACAAATGAAGTATATAGATCATTCTATGAAGTCTATATAAATGAAAAGTAAAATGAACCTATCTTTCCACAACTTTTTCCTCATTCCTTAGGACCCCTTAAAGAGCCATCGGTCTACTGTGAATTGGGTACTTGCATGAAAAAGTAGGTAGCACCATAGATTTTTTTGAATTCTCCTATTCCAATCTACTGGCCTACCATACCCCAAAGGACCTTGGCTCCATGTGAGGCCAATTGTGGAGTTTGAGCTTTAATTAGAGATAGGAAATGTGCTTGTAATCATATTTGTTAGTGTGATTTTGAGTTTTGATATTTGTATGTTGCCTTTTAGATATCATTTCCTTTTGTTTCAATGATTTATCTTTTAATTTTTTTATGGATTTTTCTATTCATCCTCCATATGGATTTATAAAACCAAACATGGGTGCTAAAGATGACTTTCATTTGAATACTTGGGACTTGGTTTATAAGAGAGATATCTTCAAAGAGCATGGGGTCTAAGAGTCTCATAAATCTAGGTAAAATAAAAGTGTTGTCTCAACTTCAACCTTGTTTTATCCAATGTGGAGTGAAAGAAAGGGGAAATCAAGAAGAAATGACACATTAAACAATTTTAATTACTTAAAATTTAAAAAAATATTACAAATTGTAAAAAGGGATACAATGATAGTAAAGTGTGATTCCTTATCATAAGAATGAGGTAAATAGAGGAAAACATGCTAACATATATTGTTTGTTCAAATTCCATCTATAAAAATTAAAAGATAAAGCATGAGAACAAGGATCAAAATATTGTAACCATTACAAAACACATTATATAAAAGGAATGATAAGATGGTAATTTTATGAACAAGGCCGGGTCCTATCCATGGTCTTACACTGAAAATCATAAAAGAAAAATCTATGAGGGTAAAAAAAAGGAACATGTATGTGAAAACAAATGAGGTAAATAAAATATGGTATTTTGAGAGGAATATTGGGTCCTATCCATGGTCGTACAAAAAAACTCACAAAAGAAAAACCCAAGGGGTACCAAAAAAATAATGACTGGAAATCATGAATGCATAAAATAAGTAAAAGATGGTAATTTTGTGAGGAAATTTGGGTCCTATCCATGGTCTTACAAAGCCACTCATAAAATATAAATCCATGGGGGTAAATTCTAAATAAGGGAAAGAATAATCATAAAGCTACTAAGGCCAAGAAGGACATAAAAATACAAAAATAAAAGAAATATGTGAGGATAAAAATGAAATAAAATGCCAAATGTAATGCAACCAAATAATGTAAAGGAAGATAATGATGTTTATAAATTTAAAGTAAAATAAATAAAATTCAAAAAAAAAATGAGACAAAAAGAATAAGTAAGATCTATGCTAATGTCAGTATCAAAGATGAGCATGTGGAATACAAGTCTATAAGTCTTTAAAGGTTTCTTGGAGCCAATTTGTTTGTTATTATGCATTGTAGAATAAGAGTGGGAATCACAAGATGCCCCAATATTTAAGTGGATGTAGGGATGGGTATCACAAGATGCCCCAAAGTCTAAAGGGACATATAGATGGGCATCACAAGATGACCTAACATGTGAGTTAGAGTGAGGTAACATTGAAACATTAGAATGATTTGCATTGGGTTGGTAGGTACATTTGTAAATAGGTAAATTTGTTGGTTTGGTAGATTTTAAGTAGGTTGAATGTGGCATATGATGTGTAGGAGAGGTATGAGGAGGTAAAGGATGACCATGTATAATATGCTTTGGAGTAGGCATTTGAACTAGGTACTCTTTTGGCCTTAAGTAATATTGAATTTTGTAGGATGGCATTAAGTAATTTTGAATTGTCCTTATTATATTGGTCAATATTTTCATCCTTGATTGCTTAGATGAAGGCTTGGACTCTATGTTGGAACTCCATGTCATGCATTATGCCAATGGCAGTAGGTTGAGAAGGGGCTATAAACGAGGCTCCTAACAACTTCTCAATTATGTACACCAAGTCCTTATCTTCCTCCATGATTTCATTGGTCCTATTGCACCATGAACTTAATCCCTATTTATGATCCACTAATATCCATTGAATGACATCTAATTTCCTTTATTTATTTTGAAATCTAAGGGATGTTTGGTGATGTGCACTTTGATCAACTCTATGACTTGGTTTTTGGTTTCTTTCTACTACTGCATCAATGTTTGTGCCCTATTGGTTTGAAGTTATGATATTTATCTGGAGTTTGATGGCCTTTAACAACTTAAAAGCATCCAAGAGGTACTTATTTAACATTTTCAACAATTTTTCCATAACTGATAGTGAGACTTGTGCCCCCAAGTCTTTATTTTCCTTCTCCAAGTTCAATATCATTTGCTTCATTCCCTAAATTCCCACTAGGCCATTGCTAACTAGGATTTCACCATACTTACAATGTCTTCTTTATGGATGGGGTGCTCCCCTACTACCTGACCTTAGACTAGAGTGAGTCCTACAAATGGTTCTACCCTTTGGAGAGTGACTTCTTCAGTTTTAATGCTTACCTTATTTATGGTAACCTTCTCAAGTGCAACTGTATTAGGGTTAAATTGCACCTTGGGATCTACTTTCAAAATCTCTAAAACCTCTGGTGTTTTGAGACTTGCCCCTCTTGATTTCCCTGATCCTTCTATTCTCTTGTTACTTTCCTTAGAAACCTCGATTATTCTCCTCTCTTCTTATTCATTCATGAGCTCTAAGATCCAAGGCTGGAATTCATTATATACTTCAACACTAGCAGTGTTGCTCAAAGCCCATGGATGCATCTGAGAGGGTATTTTTTAGAACTTTCCATAGATGTGTGGTTCCCAAAATCTGTCACTCATTTTTGGGACAACATATGAACTATTTTGGTCCTACAGGCCAAAATTCTCTCTTCCCTTCTCAAAAATTATTTTGAGTATTCAAATTATTCATTATTCAAGCTTTTTTAGCTAAGGGACTCGTAGGTTCAACACGTTCAATGACTTCAACAGGCGAGCTCTCACAAAGAAATAAGTTCCCAACACTTAGGTAATTTCAAGGTTGGTTCAATGCTGAGGTTGAACCAAAAGGTCCATCATCAAGATTCAAACAAAGGATTGAACCATTGAATCCCACTTCCATAGGTTCAATGGTTCAATGGGTTCAAAGGTTCAATGACATCAACAAGCTTAAAGAGTTAAGCACTTCGGCAAAAAGTTCAAAGTTCAACCACTTCGGCAAGTTCAACAGCTTTAAAGGACTTAAAGAATAGAAGAAAGATTTAACCCATTGAATCGTTGAACGTTTAACCAAAATGGTTCACAGGTTCAAGTTTCAACTAGTTCAATCAAAGTTCAAAGAGTTGTTCCAATCAGTTGGTTCAAATGAATGGTTCAAAGCGATTGGTTCAACTGGTCAATTAAATGAATATAACACAGTATTGAACCATTAAACCATTTAAATGTTGAACCATGGTTGGTTTAATTTGTCGGTTCAATCAGAAGGTTCAAAGGAGTCCCCCAAAACCCAAAGGGCAAGTGCCCTTGTGAATGGCAGTGAACAAAAGGGAATAAAAAGATATCTTTCAAAAAGATTTTTTTTGATGAAATTTTACAAGTGAAATCCTTCATAATTTTTGTCCAAAGGAATGTTTAAAGGCCTGACAGAAAGTGATAAAAACAAAGGAAAGATTTGCTTCAGATAAAATGTCTGAAGGAATTCCTTCGAACATTTTGTCTGTAGGATTTGAAGAAGGCTGCCTGAAGGACCTCGAAGGGTAGGTACCCTTGCGAGGGACTCTCGGTGACCAAGAAATGGACCTTTCTCAAGGCCCAAAGGGAAACCTTCCCTTTGGGGGGTTCCAAAGACATTTTGTCTATAGGAATGATCAAAGTCCCATAGGCTAGTTTCTATAGACTTTGCGGGATGGTTTCTACAAACTCTGTAGGCTGGTTTCTATAGACTCTGTAGGCCTATTTCTATGGACTCTACAAGCCTATTTCTATAGACTCGGTAGGCTTAATTCTATGGACTCTATAGGCTAGTTTATATAGACTCTGTAGGCTAGATTCTATAGACTCTATAGGCTAGTTTCTATAGACTATGTAAGCTGGTTTCTATGGACTTTGCAGGCTGGTTTCTATAGACTCTACACCCTGGTTTCTATGAACTCTACAGGCTTGTTTCTATGGACTCTGTAGGCTTGTTTCTATAGACTCTACATGATTTGAAGAAGAAGGCCACCTGAAGGACCTTGAAGGGTAGGTACCCTTGTGGGGGGCTCTTGGCAACCAAGAAATGGACCTTTCTCAAGGCCCGAAGGGACACCTTCCCTTCGGGGGGTTCCAAAGATATAAAGCCAAAGGAATTTCAAAGCTTTGAAAGACTTAGAGAAAACAAGGCTTCTAAAGAAGAGGATGAAGCATTGAAACTTGAACCAAAATGGTTTAAAGGTTTAACGGGTTCAATGGTTCAATGAAAGCTCTGAGCAAAGGAAAGAAGTAGAAGATTCCAGAGACCAGTTCGAAGAGATGGTTCAAGTGAAAGAACCAAGAAAGGGAATGAACCAGGAAAGAAAATGAACCAAATAAATGAATGAAACAAAGAAGTGATAGAACCAAGGGGCTAAAAAGGCCACTCAAACCATTGAACCAGTGAACCAATGAACTTTCAAAGATTCAAAAGTTCATGGTTCAAAATGGTTCAAGCAACCAATGACCAATGATGTCCCCGCAAATGTCAAATTTAGGGTAATGAAATATCTATTGATTTTCAAATGTGGTAAGGAACCTAAAAACAAACTCAGTGATCAGCTGAAGAGGGAGCTAAAAGAGCTAGTAGAAAGGGAAAATATAGCCCAAGAGCTCAAATTGCAACAAGAGGGAAAGACCAAAAATATTTGTGTAGGAGTTATTTCCAGCAGGTGGAACAATCCACCAAGTAGACATATGAGCTTGCAAGCATTAAAAGATGTAGCCTATTTTTCTCCCTTGGAATAAAAGTGAGGGGACAGTTGTGTAAATATTTGGAGAAAGACCAGATAACCCATGCTTAAGAGAAGATATTTGAGATGAATTGACATGCCACAGTTAAGACAAACACCCTGTTCTAGCATGGCCTCTTTGATTGAATTGAAAATGCATTTAAGGCATTGAATGCAGCATGCACTATTCTATGAAATAAAGTGCCAATTTTTCCTTGGCTGATATATATTATAATATCTTATTTGGTGTGAGGGAGATCTTTTTGGTTATAGAAGCAAAACTCTGCCAAAATTGAGAGGTGATTACTGAGACTTTGAGCTCAGTTTGTTAATCATATTTATTTATTTGAATGAGAAAGTATGTTACTTTCAAACATTATACTGTAATAGCTTGTGTCATTTAGGAGATTGTTCTTATGTTTGTTTCCTGAATGTCTTCTTGCCCATTTTAATGAAATAATTAGAACTGGTGGAAGTAATCAAGAAGGTATCCTGAAGCCAACTTTGGAGAGACTTTGTGTTGCCACAATTGTCTTTAGTGTGTGTATTTTTAGTTTCTTTCTGTGTAAAGAGCCTTGGGATGAATTTTTTCCCTCATTGTCCTTCATATTTCACTCTTGGGTAGTTGAGGTGGAGACTTTGTGCTACACCTTTCTCTACTAGTTACTACACCCCCTGTTACCAGTTACTTGTTACCTATCAGAAAGAACTCCTGTTGTAGGCTGCAAGACCACTTCTGAAAGAAGAGAATTGCCTTCAATATTTTCACCTAGATTTTTCTTGTGTTTGTGAACATCATATCTATAAAAAGAGAGATGAATGGTGTTGTCTTACCCCTGAGTGTTATTTTCTATATATATATATATATATATATATATAGCTCCTCATAGTTATAGGGAACCTCCCCTTGATGAGAGGAGAGATTTGTCCCCTTTTGATGTGATAAACTTGCACACTTAGCCAACCAATCTCTTTATGTTGTGGTTGAAACTACCTATTTTGTTCATCAGTTAGCTGGTGACAAAATATTCACCCAATAGTTTTTTGGTGACTCCACTGGGAAAGAGTGCACAGTTTGAAACCACAAGCTTCAAGCTAAAGCAAGGCTAGTTTTTTTCCATTTTTATTCTACAATCTGGCAACTCCATGATAAATAAGAAGCTAGAGAGATTAAGGTGTTGTTGACCCTATTTTTGAGTTGGTGCAGTAGGGCAATTTTGATTCATTTCCTCCACAACTTCAAGTTCAATGAATTAGGAGTCTTCCTCCTACCAATACCAGGTCACCACTACAAGGTAGAGCTTCTTTTTCTACTATTAGTAGAGCTTTGTCTATACATACTCCACCTAGATTTGTTATCCCCACTTTCTATAATCAAATCATGGCAGTTCAAAGCCCCTAAGGTAACTCTATTGGCCCACTCAATTTAACTCCACCTCTACATGAGCTACCACATAGTTTACGGAAGAATTTCTTTAAATTCTTTGGTGATTTGAGAGTTCATCCTGATGAACACATTGAAATTTTTAGCATATCCTATGGTGTGATAGGCATGGAATATGAGGACGTAGTAGTCAAGCTATTTGTAGAAACATTACAAGGTGCTACTACATACTAGTTCTATCATTTGTAGGCCCAGATTGTGACTGATTAGAAAACTCTCAAAGCTAAGTTCAAAGTAAGGTTCAAGCCTGTAGAAGATGTGCATGCCCTACTAGCCCAGCTTACATAGATGAAAAAAGAAACTCATGAACCTATGAGGGACTTCATTGCCAAATTTGACAAGCTGAGGAACAAGATTCCTATAATTTCTCAGCCAACACCTGAGAACCTTAAATGTTTCTTCATCAACTCATATCTACCTAAAGTGAGTTTTTTGCTGAGATGTGATGGCCACATAGACCTTGCTGTTGCTTAGGATTTAGCCACTAAGGTGGAAGATGACCTTATCTTGGCAAAAAAGATAAGGAGAGATCCTAATAGAGGTAAATCTTCTTCATCTTCTAAATATCCATCTACAGGTACCATTGATCTAATGATGCAGAAGCTGGCAAATGAGTTGCTAGCTCTTAGAAAGCAAATGGCATAAGGGATGTCATCTATTCCTTCATATAGAGATATACCAAGGAGGATATTCCCCAATCAGTCATACCAAGGCAATGCTACCAAGAATTAAGGGCAACCAAATTGTCTTCCTCCCCTTCAAGGGAAGTTGGCCATTAAAGCACCCCCAACCAATTTAGTAGTTGGATATCTTGAAGTAGAATTAGATTTCTCCTTCCAGCCTGAGTTAAACCTAGAAGATGACGCTAATCTCTTCATAGAAGGAGAAGATGAATTAGCTAGTGACTCCAACATTAGTTTCTTAAATTACCAAGATGAACCTAGAAGTGAAGGTAAAGTAGTTGATGGATCATATGTTGTATTCACCTTGTCCAAGAACCAGTTAGCCCAGCAAGATGATAAAGAAAAAATAGAGGAGTAACCTCAACCTATAATTTCAATTTCCAAATGAGGAACCACTCTACCTTTTCAAGCAAAGGACCTAGTAATCACTAAAAAAGTAAGTACCCCAAACATTTATGCACCTTCAACTTCAATTTCACAGATCAGTTCTTCCCTACCAAAAAACCAAAAGGATGAATTGCCTTTCCCCATTCCTAATTCATTTCATATGTTTGACATAGTCGACCATATCAAGAAAACTAAAATTTAAATGTCTGAATTTAAATTCTTGCAATCCAACTCTGAGCAATTGGATAAGTTAATTCAGTGTGTAAGGAATAAAACCATCCATGTAGGACCTGCTACTCTAAAGTTAACTCCCACATCCACCTAGAATAACCTTGTCATTGCTCCTCCTACTACTTCTAGAAGGACTGAACCATTTTATGTCTCCCTACTGATAAATGGACACCAGCTGAATAATTTCATCATAGACTCAGGTGCATCTAACAATGTCATGCCTACCAAAGTGGTAGAATCCCTTGGTCTCACACTAACCAAGACATTTAGGAGATGTTTCTCCATGGATAATAAACAAGTGCCACTATTGGGACAAATCAAGGATGCCCAATTTGCATTTGTAGCATTCCTAGACAAGAGGATCAAGATGATAGTCCTGGTGGTCAATGTCCCAACCTCATACAGAATCCTTCTTGGGAAATTTTTTTACAAGGACGTTAGTGGAAAATTAAGTATGGACCTATCTGAGGCAAGGATCCCATTCAAAGGCATTATGCAGAGATTGCTCCCTGAGAAGGAAGCAAAATATGTGGTCACTCAAACATCAACGCCTAAAGCTCAAATTCTATTTGAGTCTTTAGGCATGGGTAATTACTTCTTGACTAAAGAGGATGTTCCCATCTTAGCTGATGAAACCTCTAAAAATGACAATCTGAAAACTAGTTCAAATAAAACAACAGAAGACATGAGAGAGCATAGTGCAAGCCCAAAGGAACTCTCTCCTCCACACAAAGAGAAATCTAAGGAAAAATTAGTTTCTGATGATGTATGGATACTAGAATTTGATGGTAGCTATTCCTCTACCAGTTTTGGAGTCAATATTGTGTTGGTATCTCCTAAAGGAGATATTTTTCCTTCTTCATACAAGTTGTAGTTCAGCAACACTAACAACACTACCAAGTATGAATCATTGTTGCTTGGATTGAAGGCCACTCAAGACAGGGGCATCAAACTCCATGATAAAGGAGATGCTAAGCTAGTGGTTTGTCAGGTGGGGAACCTATACCAAACCAAAAATGAGAGATTGCACCACTACCACAATCTGGTTTGGGATCAAATTCAAAGCTTTGATGCTTTCAGTATCTCTATAGTGCCCAGAGAATTTAATGATCAAGCTGATGCATTAGCTATTTTTACAACTCTTTTGATTCCTCACCCAGATTTTAAAAGAGACAAGTACACTATTAAACTGGTCTTTCAACCAAGTGTGCCTAATAATGCCAATCATTGGCAAGTGTTCAATGGTGATAACTAAATAATTGCCTTCCTAGAATAAAAAGATAGCTTTGAATAGCTTCACTTTGAAGGCAGTGAGCCCCAAAAGCTTGAACCAACCCCTGAATCAAGTTCAAACACAGGTGAAAAATTCCTACAGTAGAAAGGGAATAAAATCCTAAAAGGCCTAGTTTTCCTTGAAAAACTATTTGACAAGCACAACAAGCTCATCAAATAGAAACAAATGGATTCAAGCTCCTCCCAGGAGTTTGATCAAATAAATTTAGGTACCAAAGAAAATTCTAAGATGGTGAACATTGGGAAGTGCTGTACTCAAGAAGAAAAGTTCAAGTTCACTGCTCTGCTATGCCAATACATAGATGTTTTGGCATACTCTGATGATGATTTAAAGTCACTCAAGCCTGAAGAAAATTTCCATGAAATTCATCTCAAGGGTGATTTGGTGACTTACAAGCAAAAATCTAGGTAGTACAATCCAAAGATATTAGGTACTATTCTATCTAAAATACAAAAAATGTTGAATGCTAGGATAATTTTTGCAATTCATCATTCTACATAGATTGCCAACATAATACCTACGAGAAATAAGAATGGCAAAATTCACCTCTATGTGGATTTCAAAAACTTGAATCAGTCATTCTTAAAGGATAACTACCCTCTACCTATCATAGATCAATTCCTTCAAATGGTGACTGGTTTAGAGATGTTATCAATGTTGGATGGCTTCTTAGGGTACAATCAAGTAGAAGTCAGTGAAGCAGACCAACATAAGACTGCCTTCACCATGCCTTGGGGTACCTTTGCATATCAAAGAATGCCATTTGGCTTGATAAATGCCGGCACCACTTTTTAGAGAGCAATGGACCTTGCTTTCAAAGATGAAATGGGTAAGTTCATTGTGGTGTACTTTGATGATTTAACAATCTTTTCTAAGCATCGTCTTGATCATGTGCACCATTTACAACAAGTGCTAAAATGATGTTGCCAGAATGACATTTCTCTAAATCCAAAGAAGTCTATTTTTAGAGTAATAGAAGGGAAACTTTTCAGACACATTGTATCTCAAGAAGGCATAAAAATTGACTTAAAAAGAGTCAAATCCATCCAGGAGCTTACCCTGCCCACAAGTAAGACTGCAGTTCACTCTTTCTTTGAAAAGGTGAATTGTTTATGAAAGTTCATCCTTGAGTTCATAGAGAAGGCTCACCATATTGTAAACATGATGAAGGGAAAGGCCACTTTTAGCTAGACTGAAAAAGGCAAATTATAATTTTGAGACATCAAGACAGCTATTGCCCCACCCCAAATCTGGTTTGTTTAGATTATACCAAGGATTTCACCATATAAAATTATGCTTCTGAGCACACACTTTCAACAATTTTGGTTTAACAGAATAAAGAAGGTGTGAAATCCCCCATATCCTTCATGAGCTATCCTCTCAAAGCTCATGAATTAAAGTATTGAAACATGGAGAAGCATGCTTATGCAGTGGTAAAGGTAGTAAAGCACTTCTATTTTTACATCTTGAATTCACAAGTTACTGCCTTGGTTCTTGATACCATAGTTAAATCCATATTAACTCAGCAGAAGTTTGGAACTAAAAGGGGCAATTGGATTGCTAAAATCTAGGAGTTTGATCTCATTATCAAACTAATAAAGCTTGTACGAAGAAGGGACCTCTTCTAATTGATTTCTAACAACAAACTCAAAGAAGTAGGGAATGAAGAAATAGATGTGGAAGACATGCCAATAGTCCTCTTTGTCTCCACCACGATGAGTGGTATTCAAATATTTCTCATTTCCTTACCTATGGTGAGTGTCCTACTCACCTACCTCACAATGAAAGGAGGACTATTAAATTGAAAGCTGCCAATTTCGTCCTCTAGGACAATAGCTTATATAAGAGGAACCTTGATGGAGTGTTCCTTCACTGCATGGATAAAGAAAAACATAACCAACTTTTGAAGTCCTTCCATAATCTGGCATATGGAGGAAATTTTTCTTCTCTGATAACTTCCCATAAGATTCTACAAGCTAGGTATTACTGGCTTACTCTATTTCAAGATGTATACAAATGGGTATGAAGATGTTAACTGTGTTAATAATTTGTTGGAAGACCCAAGTTAGCTGCTCTGCCTCTCAAGCTAGTGGTAATAGAAGAGCCATTTCAGCAATGGGGAATCAATTTCATTGGTGCTATAAACCCATCTTCAAGTGTTGGACATGATTATGTCCTCATAGCCATAGATTACTTCACCAAATGGGTGGAAGCAATTCTAACCAAGCATGCTACTTCAAAAATAGTATGCAATTTCCTCAAGGAAAACATCATTTCTAGGTTTGGGTTCCCAACCAAGATTGTCACAGACAATGTAGCTGATTTCTCTTCTCATGAGATCACTCAGTTCTATTTTTATTATGGGATTACCCTCTCCCACTCCTCTAATTATTTTCCACAAGGGAATGGCCAAGAAGAATCGAGCAACAAGAACTTGGTGACCATCATCAAGAAGCTGGTGGATGACAACCAATGAACCTGGCATAAAGCATTGGTTAATGCTTTATGGGCAGATAGAATTACACCTAAAAGGGAGATAGGTATGTCACCATTCCAAATTTTGTATGGTCTCAATGTAGAGATACCAATCACCCTAGAATTGTCAGCACTAAAATTGGCAATGGCAGTCAAAGATCAGACATATGAAAGCTCCATTGACGAAAGGATCATGTGCTTGACTGAGCTGGATGAGTAGTGAACTATGGTGGTGGACTAAATTTTTGCCCATCAAAGTCTAGTGAAGAATCTCTTTGACTAAAAAACAAAAGCCCATGATTTATATATTGGAGATCATGCTATGTTATGGGACAAGAGAAGAGAACCAAAGGGAATGCATGGGAAATTTGATTCCCTATGGAGAGGCCCATTTACTATCCATTAGCTCAATGATGAAAATAGTTTCCTATTGAAGTATCAAGATGGAATGCCCTTTTCTCTGCCTCACAATGGGCAGCATCTAAAGCACTTCAATTCTTGAAGTATCAGATAAGATCATCTGTACATATGTATATTTGTATAGTCTTTAGTTCTATTTTGTGCTTTTTATTTTCATTTTTTGCACCTTTCTTTTTGGGTAACATGACTCCATATCCCAATGGCATACTTAAAGGCACTAGAAATTTTAGTTTCTACTCCCCTCAGCTATTTCAAAATTTCAACTGAAGGAAGTTCCCCAACCAGAGCCAGCTGTTGTTCTCAAAATCTGTCACTCATTATTGGGACAACATATGAACTATTTTGGTCCTACAGGCCAAAATTCTCTCTTCCCTTCTCAAAAACTATTCTGAGTATTCAAATTCTTCATTTTTTAAACTTTTTCAACTAAAGGACTTATAGATTCAATAGGTTTAATGACTTCAACAGGTGATCTCTCACAAAGAAACAAGTTCCCAACACTTAGGCAATTTCAAGGTTAGTTCAACGTCAAGGTTCAACCAAAAGGTCCATCGGCAAGCTTAAAAAAAAGGATTGAACCATTGAACCATTGAACCCCACTTCCATAGGTTTAATGGTTCAATGAGTTCAGAGGTTCAATGACATCGGCAAGCTTAAAGAGTTAAGCACTTCGGCAAAAGTTCAAAGTTCAACTGCTTTGACAAGTTCAATGGATTCAAAGGACTTAAAGAAAAGAAGAAATGTTTAACACATTAAACCATTGAACCTTTAACCAAAATGGTTCATAGGTTCAAGGTTCAACAAGTTTAATCAAATTTCAAAGAGTTGTTCCAATCGGTTGGTTCAAATGAATGGTTCAACTGGTCAATTGAATGACCAGAACACAGTATTGAACCATTGAACCATGGTTGGTTCAATCAGTCGATTCAATTGGAAGGTTCAAAGGAGTCCCCCAAAACCCAAAGGGCAAGTGCCCTTGTGGAGGGCAGTGAATAAAAAGGAACAAAAAGATATCTTTTAGAAATATTTTTCACGACGAAATTTTACAAGTGAAATCCTTTAAATTTTTATTTGAAGGAATGTTCAAAGGCCTAACGAAAAGTAGAAAAAAAAAATGAAAGATTTCCTTCAGAAAAAATGTCTAAAGGAATTCCTTCAAACATTTTATCCATAGGATTTGAAGAAGAAGGCTGCTCAAAGGATCTCGAAGGGTAGGTACCCTTATGGGGGACTCTTGGTGACCAAGAAATGGACCTTTCTCAAGGCCTGAAGGGACACCTTCCCTTTGGGGGGTTCCAAAGACATTTTGTTTGAAGGAATGATCAAAGTCCTATAGGCTAGTTTCTACAGACTATGTAGGCTAGTTTCTATAGACTTTGTAGGTTGGTTTCTATATAATTTGCAGGCCTATTTCTACAGACTCTGTAGGCTTGTTTCTATGGACTCGACAGGCTTGATTCTATGGACTCTACAAGCTAGTTTATATGGACTCTATAGGTTGGATTCTATGGACTCAATAGGCTAGTTTCTATGGACTCTATAGGTTTGTTTCTATAGACTCTACAGGCTAGTTTCTACGGACTCTACAGGCTGGTTTCTACAGACTCTACTGGCCTATTTATACACTCTATAGGCTTGTTTCTATGGACTCCACATGATTTCAAGAAGAAGGCCACTCAAAGGACCCTGAAGGGTAGGTACCCTTGTGGGGGGCTCTCAATGACCAAGAAATGGACCTTTTTCAAGGCTTGAAGGGACACCTTCCCTTTGGGGGGTTCCAAAGATATAAAGCTAAAGGAATTTCAAAGATTCGAAAGACTTAGAGAAAATAAAGGATTCTAAGAAAGAGGATGAACCATTGAACCTTAAACCAAAAGGGTTCAAAGGGTCAATGGGTTCAATAGTTTAATGAAAGCTCTGAGTAAAGGAAAGAAGTGGAAGATTCCATAGACTAGCTCAAAGAGATGGTTCAAGTGAATGAACTAGGAAAGTGAATGAACCAAGAAAGCGAATGAACCAAAGAAATGAATGAACCAAAGAAGTGATGGAACCAAGGGCATGAGAAGGTAGCTCGAACCATTGAACCAATGAACCAATGAACTTTCAGAGCTTCAAAAGTTCATGGTTCAAAATGGTTCAAGCAACTAGCAACTAATGGCATCCCCATAGATGTCACATTCAGGGTAATGAAATATCTATTGATTTTCAAATGTGGTGAGGAACCTAAAAACAAACTCAGTGACCAACTGAAGAGGGAGCTAAAAGAGCTAGCAAAAAGGGAAAAGATAGCCTGAGAGCTCAAATTACAACAGGAAAGAGTGAAAGACTAGAAATATCTATGTAGGAGTTATTTTTAGTAGGTGGAATAGTCCATAAAGTAGACGTCTGAGCTTGCAAGCATTAAAAGATATGGCCTATTTTTCTCCCTTGGAATAAAAGTGAGGGGACAACCATGTACATATTTGGAGAAATACTAGACAACCCATGCTGAAGAGAAGATATTTGAGATGAATTGACATGCCACAGTTAAGGTAGACACCCTATTCTAACATGGCCTCTTTGACTGAACTGAAAATGCATTCAAGGCATTGAATGCAGCATGGACCATTCTATGAAACAAAGGGCCAAGTCTTCCTTGGTTGATATGTATTGTAATCTTTATTTTATGTGAGGGAGATCTTTTTATTTATAGAAGCAAAACTCTACAAAAATTGAGAGGTGATTAATGAGACTTTGAGCTCAGTTTGTTAATCATATTTCTTTGTTTGAATGAGAAAGCAAGTTACTTTCAAACTTGGTGTTGTAATAGCTTGTGTCAATTAGGAGATTTTTCTTATGTCTATTTCTTGAATGTGTTCTTGTCTATTTTAATGAAATAAGAAGAACTGGTTGAAGTAATTAAGCAGGTATCTTGAAGCCAACTATGGAGAGACTTTATGCTGCCATAATTATCTTTAGTGTGTGTATTTTTAGTTACTTCTATGCAAAGGGCCTTAGGATGACTTTGTGCCCTCATTGTCCTTTGTATTTCACTCTTGGTTAGTTGAGGTGGAGACTTTGTGCTACACCTTTCTCTACTAGTTACTATGCCCCCTGTTACTAGTTACTTGTTACCTATCAGAAAGAACTCCTGTTGTAGGCTGCAAGACCACTTCTGAAAGAAGAGAAGTGCCTTCAATATTTTCACCTAGATTTCTCCTGTGTTAGTGAACAATATCTCTAAAAAAGAGAGATGGATGGTGTTGTCCTACCCTTGAGTGTTATTTTCTACATATATATATAGCTCCTCATAGTTATAAGGAACCTCCCCTTGATGAGAGGAGATATTTGTCCCCTTTTGATTTGGTAAACCTACACACTTGGCTGACCAATCTCCTTATGCTATGGTTGAAACTACCTATTTTGTTCATTAGTTAGCTGGTGACAAAATATTCACCCAACAAGATGAACCAATCAGGGATGACAAGTCCATGTATGGGAAATTCATCACTAAACAAGTTCACCTCACTTTTTGGGTGAATCCACTTGGGCTTCTTGGAGGTTATGGGCACCAAAGCCATATATATCTCCCTTTTTCTTTAGGTCATTGAGACCAAATCTAAGGAAACATCCATACCTTTTCTTGTCTATTTAACTTGAGGACCTTCAATTAGTGCCACCTTGACTATGGCCTTTCCATCATCATCTCCCTCCTTGTCTGACCCATATGTATATACAAGTTCTTTGAATAATTCTTCCACTATTTCATAAGGTTCCAAGGTAACCATGTCAATTTATTCCATAGGGGAAGGGGGTATTTGAGGTAGAGCTGAGGTAGAGGGTCCCTCTCCTAGCCTATACTCTATTCTTTGCTCACTAGGTCCCTCACTTTTAGGTACTTGCTGCTGAGGTAGCTGCTATTATTGAGGTGGACCCTAAGGCACTTTTGGTGGACCTAAAGTGGAAGGTAAGAGGTGGTATTTCAAGGGATTAATTTGCCACATTTATCTTGATGGTTTTTCTTCCTTTTGTAATCTATGTTCTAATTTGAATCCATGCCCTTTTAATCTAGCCAACACTTCCTCAAAGTTGGCTAGCTTTTTATATAAGTGGTCATATGGACCCAATTGGTGTTCATAAGGGATCTTATGTAGTTGTTTGGACTGTAGATGGGAGAGCACATTACCTTTTTTATCCCATGTATTGAGGTCATTTAATTGGAAGTATAATTTCTCTCTATTCCTTGATAAGATCTCTAATTGCTTCCATCCATGAACCATTGTCTTCCCAATCAGATATGGGAAGATATGTAGGATGACTTTCTTCTTTTACCTACATACATGGTCTATACCATGAAGTATTTGATGAGAAATATCACTCTCAGCCAGCTTGATTAGAACATGCACGGGTAATCTGAAGGGTTGGGTTTGGATTCCTTCAATCTTGATGACCGTACAATCAGAATAGAGCCATATGTCACCAATGGGTTCTACAAACTACCTAATGAGGGGGAGGGGAACTCTAGGCATTAGAATTTTAGCATTTATTCCAACTAGAGTGGGATATATGCAATCACAAATGAATTACATGTGGTCCCTATATTTGAATATGTGAATTTTGGAGTAATGGTGATCTTGCTATGAGGAGACCAATTCTTGATGGTATGGAATAAGGTAGAAACCATGAAGGCATCCAATAAGTAAGACATCATAGTGAAAATTTAACTTGTTTTCCTTTTAATTCCATTAAACTACCTTCCTAAGTGGGTACTTATCATTTCTCCAATAGATATTTTATCGTCAGTAGATGCCTCCTTCTTTTCTTCCTTTTACAAATTGATTTAGAGAAAACCCATGATAGTAGGCAAGGGCCGAATGGCTACAGCTTCACACTATTACTTCAAACTAAAATATTACAAAATATTACAAACACTTGTTTCAATTTTTTATTCTCAGGATCCTTCGAAAAGGGCAAGAGAAGAGCATACTCCTTCAATAAGGCTACTAGATTTCTAAAGCTTAGAAATTTTTTGATGAAAATGCTATGGAAAAGAGGCCTATTTATAGTATTTTGGGAGGTCCTGCCTGAGTCACTATCAAGGTGGTGTCAAGTCCCATCATACTTTATAGCGTAAAATTTGAGCTTCAGAGAAATGTTGTTGGATGCACTGGATGATGATGATGTTTGGTGGCGTGGGTCCAACATTGCTTTTGCTTCATCGACTAAGTCATCTTCGCTGATAGGGTTGAAATGACATCTGAGCTGGAAGGTACTGGAAAGATGCCAGTGTTAGGGTCTAGTTTTGCATGCGTGATATCATGGAGTGATGTAGAAATAAGATTCCCACTCCAGCTGTCTTCGAATGATAGTATGCACAACAGTGTCTTGATCATGATTCTCTTCTTCATGTATGTGGTGTGGGCCATGCCTAGCAATCCACCGATACATATGTTCATTGAAAGGAGACCTAATTTTTATCAGCCATGTCCATAAAGGATGTTTTAATAATTTAGTGAATTGATGATACATAAATTCACTGTTTAATCTTTCAATGTAGATGACTCTAGAATTTTGATGGCAGTTTGCTTGAATAGTAGCTGTTGAAGACATTTGTAAGTCTTGTCTCGCTGCATAAAAAATCCTTGTATATCTGGGATGCAACCCTTCTCACAGAATCTATTCTTAGACAAGGATTTTCAAAGAAGGAAATCCTTGGTTATAGATTCTGGTTAAATTGAAACCTGGAATGGGTTGATGCATAAGTGTTGCTGGAGGATTTCTACTAAGCCAGTCTGTAATTACATTTTTAGTGCCTTTGATGTGTTCTACTAAAAAATTAAACTGATTAAAAAATGTTTGCCATCTAACATATTTACTACGACCATCCTTTCGACCATGATCTTTTTCTTTAAAGGTTAGAAATCTAGTACAGTCGGTAATTACAATGAAATGAGGCAAATGGAGAAGTTTTGACATAAACTTCTCTAAGCATTTGTTTACAACATAGATTTCTTTATCAGAAGAAATCCATTTAAGTACATCAGGACTGAAAACTCCACTAGAAAATTCATAGATGAATTCTTTATTATTATATACACAAACAAGTATTCCTCCCCATGCAATATCAGAGGCATCAGTATAAACTTTTATTTGGTCAGATTTTGGGATATGCAGTTCTGGTAGTAAAGCAACTGTTGATTTTATCTTCTAAATTTTTGCTGTATGTTGTTCTTCCCAACAAAAAGCTTTCTTCTTCTAGAAAAGTTCTTACAGAATGAACCTATCTTCACTAGAGTTAGGATAAAAGATATTTAAATAATTAAGTAATACCAAAAATGCTTGAAGCTTAGCTTTGTCTATCTTCTTTAGAAAACTGATGACTTTCTCCTTGATATGTGGTTGTATCTGTAGTCTAGAATCTCGGATCACCATTCTAAGGAAATTGCATTTAGTTTTACATAACTAAATCTTTGTTTCTGATAGAACTATTCCTGCATCTTGAGCCAATTTGAAAAACTTGGAGAGATGAGGAAAATGATCAGTCAAGCTATTGCTGAAGATTAGTATGTCATCAATATATACACAAAAAATTAGATGTGCCTTGGAAAATCTTATCCATATGAGCTTGATAATATGCTAGGGCATTCATCAAGCTGAAAGGCATCACAGTCCACTGGAAATGGCCGAAAGGGAAACTAAATATTATCTTTTCCTTGTCAGCTTCTTTGACTCTGATCTGATAAAAGTCAAACTTACAATCAAACTGGGAAAAGTATTTACATGTTGCAACTTTCTCCAGTAGATAGTTTTTATCTAGAATTGGATATGGAAATGGTTGCATGATAGCATTTAATGGCTGATAATTGATGACCATTCTTTTCTTTCCTCTTTTCTATTCAGAATGTTTATTTACCATGAAAGCATAACAAAAAGGGGAAGTAGATTTTTCTATAAAGCCATTAGCCTCCAGTTCTTTGATCTGGAGTTCCATATCGTTATAATTCTAGGCTGGTATTGGGATCTTCTTCCCAATCTTCATATGCTTGCCTTCAAGGATTTTAATATCCATTTTGAGCATAGATTTAGACCAAAACTACTGAAGGTTGTCAGAACAGATAGTGGCTTTAATCTTTTCTCCTATCTCTTGTATTTCAGTCGAGATTACTAGTTCTAGTATTTGAGTCATAGAACTTGGAAATTGTTCAGTGGCATAAATAAGGCAAGGAATTCTTAGCCTTTCATTTTCTATTGTAAACATGATACTCTTAGTAGTAGAACCATAGGGCGAGTATCTGTCAACAAAGGCACCACCTAGAAGAATATCTACAGGCATTCTATCTAGTGTAAAAAAGTCAGCATGGAAGATTTTATCTTGAATCCTAAGGGTCTGTTGGTGTTTGTAATTATTGCAGATAAAACTGTTCCCTTGGACATCTAAGCTCTTGTAAGCTAAGGCATCATCCAATGTCTTTCAATCATGGATGAGTTGTGATTTTGCAGAGAGAGAAGCTCTTATATCTATCTGGGCATCTACTAGTCTGCCATTGATTTTGAAAATAATGAACTGGGCAAACATTCCATTAATCAGCTGAGTAAGATAAGCTGGTTGTGGAATTTCCAAAGGAGGAATACTAGTACATACCAGTTTTTGTCTCCCTAGATCTTGAACAATGGATTCTTCATTATAGATGTCTTCATTTTCTAGTTCTGCTTCTTCTTCTTCCTAGAGGTTACTGCATTCACCAGGGCAGTTATCTTAATCAAAGTAGAAAGAACTTTCTACTTCGTCATCCTCTTCCTTTTCTTCTGTGGGCAACAAGATATCCCACTGTGGCTCGAACTTTGGTGCTAAAATTTCTCTTGGAGGTTCTTTGCTGGTGAATTTGTTTTTAATCCAAGAGTCACTTGGCTTGGATGAGCTCTAAAATTACAAAGGAGGATGCTGAGGCCTTTGCAATGTTGGCAGAATTTTTGGCATTGAGGGTTGTCTCCCTCTAAATGTTCCTTCTCCTCTAGAGTATCCTCTTCCTCTGGGTTTCTATGGTCTTTTTGGGACTTCTTGATGGTGTTTGGACCAGTTCCCATGTGTTTCATAAGGTAACTATGACCAATCATGGTGTCTTGGCCTATATGGGCGTTGCATGTTGGTTAGTGGTTGTTCCAAGTCATCAGCTAATGACTCGAGAGCATCTGCATCATCATAGTCTACTGAGTCTTCTTCAGGGAGATCATCTAGAATTGGTTCATAGATGTCATCCTATAGGCAAAGATCTTCATCAGAATCTACAATATCCCACCACGCTGCTGTGTTGGAGGTAAATATAGCTTTGACTGCAGGGTTCTTGTAGTGACATTGGGGAGCAATATGGCAAGGTTTGTGATAGATGTAGAAAATAGGCTGTTTGGAAGGAGGACGAGCAGTGCGTCATTTCTTGAGGAAACAATGAGGAGGTGCATAGGAATGCTTACAAGGAAATGAGTGGCGCTAAAAGGAAAGTCATTTACAACAATGCTTTTGCTATTTGTGAGGCTATACAAGTGGCCTACAGCCAAATGGGGCTATTTCAGGAAAGGCTGGAGCAATCTGGGAGGCTTGATGCTTTGTGAGTTTATGGATGGACTTAGTTTCAAAGACTAAGCTCCTAGCTTGATGTTTAGAAAAATCAATCACATCTGAGAGAGAGAGAGAGAGATATTCAATCATCAGTCCCTTTAAATCAATATAAGAAATAACTCTATCAATAAGATTATATGGTAGAGCATGCAAAAAATTGATCTTAATCTCAGTGGATGAGAAACTCCTATTTTCATATGCCAATTCTCTGAACTGTTTGGCAAATGCATTAAAGTATTTTAAATCACATAGCTCCATTTTGAGTAGCCATTTTTTAGATTCCAATTCTCAATTGGTAACTAGAGGTGCAAACTCATTAATCAACAAATTAAATAATGTGGCTAAAGAATCAAGCTGATTATGTACGCGCTCATACTGTTTGTGTTGGGGATCAATCAATAATATGATTACAATATGTAAGCAATAAATGTGGAAATAAATCAGATAGATAAGTAACTAGAATCAGAATAAGCAAGAAATAAGAGATACAAGAAACCACCCTAAAAACTTGTATTCAACTCTTTATAGAAGGAATTACAATTGAAGAACCTTCTTTTCTTCCACACCTCTCTAGATGTACAGATCTCTTCTTAGATCTCTTTCCCTCAAGAGTCCTCTCTCTCAAGTATAATCTATTCCACAATCTGGAATGATATACAATCTGTATTCTACCTCTACAGTATTGTCTTATCCTGTTCTACTTGTCCAATACAATCCTGTTCTACTACAAGCTATGAAGATCTATCTCTATTATATAACAATAGAGACTCATGAGCATGCCCTTACAACTGATAGATGCACCTCCAAACAAGAGCTCTAATTTTAGTCATACTTAAATTAGAAACACAAGCTTACAACTAACACTTCATTCCCTTAACATGGAAACTGTTTGTTCACACACAAAAATAGAAATTGCCTACACAGGTGACCGACGTCGGTCCTTGCTAGCTTGAACCTGCCGACATCGACCGACCCTGGTCAGTTCCTTAACTGATGTCGGTCACCTTTGGTCTCCTCCAGACCATCATCGGCACCTGCAACTCCTGCACTTGCTCATGGGTGAAGCTTTTAGCTCCATACCCCTAACAATCTCTCACTTGGAGATAAACAGCTGCACCAATACCTGTACAGGATCATCTTCTAGCTCCTCCATCTTCAACTCAATCATGAAGACCAACAAAAGTTGAATGAAGATTCAACTTCTCCTTTGCAACCGGCTTAGTTAACATATCTACAAGATTCTTATCTATATGGATCTTCTCCAGCTTCAACTCACCATCCTCCAATACCTGTCGTATGAAGTGGTACCTAAGCTGTATGTGCTTTGTTCTTGAATGAAAGGCTGAATTCTTAGCCAAATGAATTGCACTCTGACTATCACTGTATAGTCTACAACTCTCTTGCTCCTTTCCAAGCTCTTCCATGAACCGTGTCATCCATATCATCTCTTTGCTAGCCTTTGTGACTGCAATATATTCTGCTTCTGTAGTTGACAAGGCAATAACCTTCTGCAACTTTGATATTCAGCTAACCGCCGTTCCACCTACAGTGAAAACATATCTTGTAGTGCTTCTCCTACCATCTAAATCACCTGCCATATCTAAATCTACATAACCATGTAGAGAATTATTTGAACCACCATAGCACAAATGCCTACTGCTGGTTCCTTTCAGATATCTAAGGATCCACTGAATTGATTTCCAGTGTTCCTTTCTTGGATTGGCCATATACTTACAACTCCCACTGCTTGGGCAATATCAGGCCTACTACAAACCATTGCATACATTAAACTTCCTACTGCAGAAGCATATGGAGCTTTCCTCATGTACTCTACCTCATCATGTGAATTAGGACACTATTCTTTACTTAACTTGAAATGTCCAGCCATAGGTGTGCTTACCGGTTTTGCATCCTGCATATTGAACTGTTTCAACACCTTGTTCACATAATCCTCTTGAGACAAAATCAACCTGTGATTTTTCCTGTCTCTCTTAATATTCATGCCAAGTATTTTCTTTGCTGGTCCCAAATCCTTCATGGCAAATGTGTGAGCTAATTTCACCTTAAGCTCAGAGATATCCTGCATGTGTGATCCTGCAACCAGCATATCATCTACATACAATAATAGAATAATATATCTATCATTATCCAATCTCTTAAAATATACATAATGGTCATATTGACATCTACTGTAGCCATACTCAGTCATAAACCTGTCAAACCTTAGATACCATTGCCTTGGAGCTTGCTTGAGGCCATACAAGCTTTTCTTCAATCTGCATACTAGCTTCTCCTTACCTTTGACCTCATATCCTTCCGGCTGATCCATATATATTTATTCATCCAAATCTCCATGAAGAAATGCTATCTTAACATCAAGTTGCTCGAGATGTAAATCCTCTATAGCAACTAAAGACAATACAGTCCGTATAGAAGTCATTTTAACAATAGGAGAAAAAATCTCACCAAAGTCAATACCTGGTTTCTGTGCAAATCCTTTCACCACTAACCTGGCCTTATATCTCATCTATCCATTCCCACCTTCTTTCAACCTGTAGATCCATCTGTTCTTCAGTGTCTTCTTTCCTGCTGGCAACTCAACCAAATCCCATGTTTGGTTCTCTCTCAAGGAATCAATTTCCTCACTCATGCCTAGCTCCCACTGATTCTTGGAATCCACCTGTATTGCTTCATCAAAACTCTCTGGTTATCCACCATCAGTAAGCAATAAATAGAATAATGAAGGGGAATATCAAATTGGAGGCTTACTTACCCTTTTTGACCTCCTGTTGGGCATTTGAGACTCTTCCGCAACACACTGTTTGCCCAAATTCTCTGACAGTGACCGACCTCAATCACTTCCAGGCCTGTAACTGACTGCTATCGGTTCTACCTGATCGACGTCGGTCTTTTCCTGGCTGACGTCAGTTCCTGTACAGCCGACATCAGTCTCTGTACGGCTGACGTCGGTTCCTCCCTAAACGATGCCGGTGTCTATGTTTTCCTTCCTATGATTTTTCTTTCTCGCGAGCTCATTTTGGACTTTCACCTTGTCCAATTTTGCATTGCTCTGCTTAGGTTGATCTAGCTTCTTTAGCTGATCACTGTACATCACTTTTTCATTGAAAACAACATCACAGCTCCTAATTATCTTGTTAGTTTCTAGATTCCAAAATTTGAAACCAAACTCATCAGATCCATAGCCAATAAATGTGCACCTCATAGACTTAGCATCCAGCTTCTTTCTATTTTCCTTATCAATGTGCACAAAGGCTTCACAACCAAAAACTTTGAGAAATGATAGATCTACCTTTTTACCTGTCTATGCCTCTTCTGGAATTCCACCATCCAGAGCTGTAGAGGGTCCTCTATTAATCAAGTACACTACAATATCCACGGCTTCTGCCCAAAACTCTAAGGGCAATCCAGCATGCAATCTCATACACCTTACAGCTCCATGATTGTTCTATTCATCCTTTCAGCAACTCCGTTTTGCTGAGGTGTTCTTGGAATAGTCCTTTGCCTATGAATCCCATGCATATAACAATACCAATTGAATTTGTGGCTACAAAACTCACCACCATTGTCAGATCTTAGGCACTTCAGTCTCTTGCCTGTTTCATTCTCAACCATAGCTTTCCAAATCTTAAACGTCTCAAAAACATCAGATTTATTCTTAATACAATAGATCCATACCTTTCTAGTAGCATCATCTGTGAAGGAAACATAGTACTGTGATCCTCCAATAGAAGCAACTTAGGCTGGTCCCCACACGTCTGTGTGAACAAGATGCAATTTGTGCTTCTTCTTTGTTGACCTAGTCTTAAGAAAACTCACTCTCTTCTATTTTCCAAAAATAAAGTCTTCACAAAAATCTAGATCTATGATTTTCAAATCTGATAACATACCCTTTGACTTAAGAATTGTCATTCCCTTCTCACTCATGTGGCCAAGACTTTGATGCCACAACTTTGCATCTACATCTAAAGTAGATAATACAGAAGGAGAATTGTCAGTAATACAATTACATAAATAGAGAGTACCTACTCTCTTACCTCTGGCTAATACAAGTGCTCCCTTGGTAACCTTCCAAGATTTAGCTGTGAGAGTTACTGTACAACCCTCATCCCCTAACTTTCCTGCAGAAATCAAATTTCTCTTCAAGATAGGAACATGCATGACGTCTCTCAACACCCATGTGTTGCCATTCTGCATTTTCAGTTGCACTTTACCTATGCCAATAATCTTGCAAGGCTCATCATCCCCTAAGTAAACTATTCCAAAATCTCCATGGACATAGTCACTGAAATATTCTCTATTAGGGGTTGCATGAAAAGATGCACTAGAATCTAAAACCCAAGATTCTATATTAGTTTGCAAAGAGAATATAAGAGCATCTTGTGCAACAATACCTGCCACCTTTGCTTCTTCTTTATCATTCTACTGTCTGTCCTCTTTAGGCTTTGACCAGCAATCTTTGCTTATGTGCCCAATCTTTCCACAATTCCAGCATTGTGGCTTCCTGCCATTTCTGGATTTAGATCTACCTCTCACCTTGGATTTAGATCTTGATCTACCTTTCTTGCTCTTCTCTTTTTGTCTTCCCCTGCTCTCAAAACTCAAAGCATTCCTTGATGTCTCTTCTGTGCTTTTCTTGCAAATTTCTTCATTCAAGATTACACTAACCACATCATCTACTTTTAAAATATTTGAAGCAGAAGCAGTATTACTAACTGCCATTACTAAGCTGTGCCAGCTTTCTGGTAAAGAACATAAGATTAATAGAGCTTTAACTTCATCATCAAATACTATTTTGACTAAATTTAATTGATTCACAATTCCATAAAAATCATTCAAATGATTGGATACAGAACTACCTTCCTGCATCTGCAAATTAAATAACTGCTTCATAAGATATACCTTATTAGAAGCTGAGGGTTTTTCATATAAATTTGCTAAAGTAGTCATTAACTCTACCATAGACTTTGCCTGTGATAAATTAGATATCACAGTAGATTCTAGACTCAATCTTATTGATCCAAGAGCCTTTCTATCAAGAACTTCCCATTCTTCATTATCCATGTCTTTGGGCTGCTTTGCAGTCCCTCCTAGCGGTAAGTATAAATCTTTTTGATACAGATAATCTTCTTTCTGCATTCTCCATAATTGATAGTTCTTGCCATTGAACTTCTCCATTCTTAGCTTACTTTCTTCTGCCATTGCTTTCTCCCACTCAAATAGAAATCCCTGTGAGTAACCTGTAATCAATACACACTAACCAGATCTGAACTGCCTGTTAGTGAACCAAAGCTCTGATACCACTTGTTGGTATTAAGCTTTAGAACCTGCAACCAAGGCTCTGATACCACTTGTTGGGGATCAATCAATAATATGATTACAATATGTAAGCAATAAATACGAAAATAAATCAGATAGATAAGTAACTAGAATCAGAATAAGCAAGAAACAAGAGATACAAGAAACCACCCTGAAAACTTGTATTCAACTCTTTACAGAAGGAATTACAATTGAAGAAATTCTTTTCTTCCACACCTCTCTAGATGTATAGATCTCTTCTTAGATCTCTTTCCCTCAAGAGTCCTCTCTCTCAAGTATAATCTATTCCACAATCTGGAATGATATACAATCTGTATTCTACCTCTACAGTATTGTCTTATCCTATTCTACTTGTCTAATACAATCCTGTTCTACTACAAGCTATGAAGATCTATCTCTATTATATAACAATAGAGACTCATGAGCATGCCCTTACAACTGATAGATGCACCTCCAAACAAGGGCTCTAATTTCAGTCATACTTAAATTAGAAACGCGGGCTTACAACTAACACTTCGTTCCCTTAACATGCAAACTGTCTGTTCGCACACAAAAATAGAAACTGCCTACACAGGTGACCGATGTCGGTCCCTACTAGCTTGAACCTACCAATGTCAGCTGACCTTGGTCAGTTCCTTAACCAACGCCGGTCACCTTTGGTCTCCTCCAGACCGTCGTTGGCACCTGCAACTCCTACACTTGCTCATGGGTGAAGCTTTTAGCTCCATACCCCTAACAGTTTGGCTTCAGACATGGTGCTCCACCATTGGTTAATAATACCCCAAAAAAATTTTGAGGCAAAACAAGTAGTTCTAGCTTGATCTAAATGTGCATTAATGGTGATGACTCTCATGGAATTACACCATGCAGTGATCTCATTCAATGGATTGAGAAGATCATCAATGTTAAGATACCAAGGCTACAACTGGACATGCATCCTTTGCATCAGGGTGGTATTAGACTACTTTTTGCCAGTCTTGAAATTAGAGCCGAAAGCAATTGAAAAATGAGGCTTTTTAGCAAAAGATTTTGCTTGCTGATCCTGTTGGGAAAGCTAGTCTAAACTATCATTTAAAGCATCTAGTTTAGAATCAATAGAAGACACTTGTTGCTGTATCTTCCTGATATTATTTTTAATGTACAAAACATCTCTACAGAGATAATAAAAATTCTCTGTGAAGTGTGAGTTAAATCTTGCTGTATAATTTCTTTGTTTGAACTCATTTGAGGGTTCAACATCTCCTTGATAAGCAGCTAAAAAATATTGTATAGTTCCTGCTGGCTGCTTGTATACTCCTTTCGGGGGTGGCCATCTTCCACCTTTATACAGAGTAAGTTTGTTCTCTGTGTAGAATTCCAGACTATCTTCTCTGGGAAGATTCATCATTGTGTAGGGTAATTGATCCTTTGGATCATTCCCTTAATTGATTGCTTCATCTTCTATCAATATATGACCTATTTTGATAGTTTTACGTGAAGAGGAAGTTGATGGTCTGGATGGAGAAAGACAAGAAGAATTAACAGACAAAGATCTGGGAAGTATATTTATAGTTCTGCCATCACTTTTATGTACTGTGGCTTGACCTTTCATTCTGAGAGAAATTTTTTTCAACTAGTCAAGTTTCCAAACAGAAGGGATTTCTATAGACTCTATATGACCTTTCTAGAGTTGGACAGTACCACTCAATCTTCTGGCATAAGGCAGATTTTCAGGATCTTCGGGTGATTAGTGTTTGTCATACTATAAACAACAGAAATATTTATAAAAGCATATTTAAATTCACCAAACATATCAAGACCAAAAAGGGAGGTGAACAATCCCCAACAATCTAAAGATCCATTTTTTACTTCTTTACATCCCTTATCACAGACTGTGACAGAGAGATTAGGACAAAACTCAAAACAAATAACCTCATCATTCAAGCAACCAAGGTTGAATATTTGACATGAATGCTTAAAACTGACTTGACGATGATCACACAAAGTGAGATATAAAATAGGCTTGATATTACCAGGAATCAAAGGAGTTATATGTATTCTGATAAGTCTAAAGTGAACAAATTTCACATCTTCATGTGACCTGATATAAATGATCTCTGATTCAGGTAACAAAGAGAGTAAATTTGTTTGGAAAGTTTTTTTTGGCTTATAGATAAGGGTTAACTCGACAAATTTGATTTGGGGTTTTACAAAAGACATATAAGTAGTATTATAAATAAACTTGGATTTTGACAATTCAGACTTCTTATAGACATGTGAAGCTTTTATAGCCGGAGGTTTGTAAAGGCTATTTTCTTTTTCAAGGTTTTCCTTAGTGATTTCAATATCTGGGCAGTCATATATTGTTTTAGGAATAAAGGAAGGGAGTTCATAGGTTCCTTCTAATTCAGACTCATTCACTATTTCTACTATGGAGGAAGTAGAAACCTTGCCAAATTCCATGGCAGAGAGATTTGAGTTCTGGTAAGCGAGAAAATTTTGGTAAGGGAAACAGAGGATGCAGAGATAAAGAGGCCTATGACAATATTAAAACCACTAAAGACTCGATGCAATAAACTTTCCCAAAGAATTTTTCAAAGTAGAGAACTCAAAAAGTCAAAGCTAGAAATTCTTACAGAGTAATAATTCCTTTAAAATAGCTAATAGTGGTTCTGATAGACTTTGTTAGGGCTCTGGTGTGGCTTTGATAGCTAATAGTTGCCAATCGAGAATTGGAATCTAAAAAATGGTTACTCAAAATGGAGCTATGTGATTTAAAGTAGTTTGATGCATTTGCCAAATAGTTCAGAGAATTGGCATATGAAAGTAGGAGTTTCTCATCCACTGAGATTAAGATCAATTTTTTGCATGCTCTACTATATAATCTTATTGATAGAGTTATTTCTTATATTGATCTTAAGGGACTAACGATAAAAGATTGAGGTGGAGTTAGCTTCTCTTCTATCATGAAATATATATAGGAGACCCACCTAGGGTTGACATAGGATGTGATTGCTGCTCTATAATCTCTATTCAATAAAGTCATGATGATCATAATCCCTTCCCTATACCACATAATTGGGATTCTACCATTATGGTTTCTCATTACATGAGTCCCTCTATCCAAAATCAGCCTTGAGATATTATCTAAGTCATTCTTAGTGGTCCATTCATTGATTTTAGGGAGGTCTATGTGAGCCTTGGGAAGCTTATAGTAGCCTTCAAAAGTAATTAGAGCTATATAAATAACCCTTTTTGATGTACCCTCCCTTATTATCTAGTATTGATTTATTCTACAGTCAATGAACATAAGATTTAGGATATCAACAAAATGGAGTTCCTCTGGTTTGGCAGCTATGAGGTGAAGTCCAAACATTTGGATTACCATGAGATATTCATGCTTCCTTTGAACTACAATAATTCATTGTTCATGAGGAGCCAATGGTTGGAGAAGGTCGATCTCAAAGAAGATTTTAGACCAATTATTCAAACTATTATTCAAAGCTTTCACGTCTATTTCTATATCCTTCTAACATCTTCCTTCATTATTAGTTGATAAATAAGCTTCTACTTCATCTCACCATTGTTGTCTTGCTACAACCATAGTTCCTCAACTAGTTTTATTGTTTTTTAATTGTATGATTTCACTAAGTCTTCTTAGCTCTTCTTAAGGCAATTTTTAGCTCTTTTGAAGGAAATTATGGCTCAATTAAACAAGGAATAGGGTTTTATGTTGGTGAGCTAGGGATTTTCTTACTTTAATGGTAGAGGTGGTGAATTCATAAATTTGCTCATGTTAGTCCCATGAAAGTATTTTCAAAAGCTAGCCATTAGTCTTTGAAAATTTCCTCTATTTTGCATCATTGGATTGGATCTGTAAGTGAGCATAACCCATTAATGATCATCCATGAACTCTTTTCTGATTGGTTGCCTTTGTTATACTCTATCATCATTGAAAAGTCCTCGACTATTTTGAACTGTCAGATCAAATCCTATGATGAAGCACATACCGCTAGATCTATAAAGATGCACACAAAATAAGTCTCAAGCTTTGATTAAAAAAATTAGGTTAAAGTAATTATACTAATCTCCTACATTGAAAAAAATGCAAAAGGGTCCTTTTGAGGATCAAGAAATACATCTCTTTGTAAGGTTTGAAAGTTTAGACTATCTTAATTTTGACATCTTTGTGAACATCAAAAATGCCCTCACAAACATCAAATGATAGGTGTGAGGCCGTCAAATTTAAGCTCATCTAAGGTACTTAAATTATCTTTAATTTGACATCATAACGAACATCGTAAATGTCCTCATAGATGTCAAATGATGGGTGTGAGGTTGTCAAATTTAAGCTCATCTAATATGCTTAGAGTATTTTAAATTTAATGTCCTCATGAACATCAAAAATGTCCTCATAAAAGTCAAATGATGGGTACGAGGCTGTCAAATTTAATCTCATTCAATGCACTTAAAGGGCTTAAGCCTAGGCCTTGCAATCATGTTGTGTTAAAAAACACATTATTTTTAAGCTTAAAATATGCTCTTTGAGTCATGTGACCAAATATTTGAGCTATGAGATCCATTTAATCCTTTTTGATTGGCCACTTAAACTTCAATTAAGATGAAAGTCCTCAGCTATCTCACACCATCAAAATAAATCTTGTGATGAAGCGTAGATCATTGATCTATGAAGATGCACTTGAAATAAGCCTCATCAACTATGGGTTCCTGCAAAAGGCCAAAAAAACTAGGGTTAAGCATAAAACAAGGAAATCAAGAAGACTTCACATGGTTATCCTCAAACATCTTCTGAAATAACACTTTCTACCAAAGTTTCCCAAGATAATTTTTTTGAAGGGACACTTTAAGAAACCTCGAAGCTCTGATTCCTAGAAAATTCCTTAACCAATTCTTTTGAAGGGTAGGTTCCAAAGGGGCTGAAGGGCTGATTTTTTTGGATGAAATTCTATAATAAATAGTGATTGAAATAATTTTTTTGAAGGGCACCTTATACTAAAATAGATTGAGACAAATTTCTCAAAGGGATATTTGAAGAAAATCTAAAGGGCACTTTCAAGAAACTCTAAAGGGCACTTTCTCATTAAGCTTTCTCGCCAAATTTTATATTCAAACCCTAGGGTTTGTTGTAAAGGAAACTAGCCTTCTTTTTGTAATTCAATACTTAAAGACAAACCATTAGCAAAGTTAGTTAAAAAACATATTATGATCATTAAGCTTATATAAAGCATATCCCTTTCAAGTTGATGATCTTCAAATTCTTTAAAAAAAAACTTCTTTAGGCAAGATTTCAAGGTGTAGATGTTATTTAAAATTTACAAGGGTACCCCATTTGTAAAAGAAAAAAATTGGGGGTATGTTGATCCAACAAAATGGTGACTCACAGGGGAAACATAGCAATATGTTAGAACCTAAGGCTCCTGGTTTAGATCAATACATAAGTTTTTTATCTATTGGGTCTATGACATTGTCTAAATCTAACCTTGATTGGAATAAACCTCACATTTGTAAAACTCAAATTCAAAATGATAAAATATAGACATGTAGTGTGTGCTTTGATTCCACTTACTATTTTTCATGGAACTTTGGAAGATAACATCTAGGTCATACCTTTTGTCATAACACTTGACTTTGAGAATTTTGGATATCTATTAAAAATAATTGCTTTTAGTTCAGGGAAGGCTTGGGTATTGCTCTGCTACCAACCAAGCATCCATATCCTTAATAGAGATACCTTTGGTTGCACTAGAGGCCTTACTCCACTACTATTCAGGTATCCATAATCCTGATAGAGGTTATCATAATCACCTTTGATTTTATTTCCATAGATTTTCCAATAAGTTTCTTCTTTTTGTGTTTTCTAGGTTTTTTGCAAAGGTTGGGAACCAATATAGCCTAATTTTAAGGATTTGGTCAAGTGTTTGATTCTTGGGGTAATCACTTTTAGTTGTAACCTCTATCCCATACAAGGATGTGTTTGCAGTGCTAGCATGATATGTACCTCAACATCCTAAGTTTTCTTCTAACATAAATGATTCTTATTTCAACCAAACCTTGATTTAAGATTATGCTTAAGACTTGTCATGATAATTAGATTTTATAGCAATCCACACCATTTACTTTAAGTTACATCATGGTGCTTTATGACAACCTATGTTCATCATTTGCAAGATTCATATCCCTATTTCAAAAAAATAGAATTTTAAGCAATTTCATGAAAACTAGAGCAAAACTATCCACAAGACTTATGGGAAATAAAAGAGCAAAACCAAGCAAAATCAAACACATGATAGAAAGAAACAACTAGGAAGTAAACAAATATGTACAAGCAAAGCAAGAAGGGAAAACAAGAAGAGAAACTAACTAGTCTACCTACTTTAATCTAACTATCTTACAACTTTTACTCCATGAAGGTTCCTAGTGGGGCCATAGAAAAGTAATGATTAAGATGCTTCCCATTGGTGGGAAGGATGAACTCTACCCCTTGGATTTCTTTAATTTTAAAGGTGTTGTTTCCAAATGTCTTTGCAATTTGATATGGCCCATTCGATAGAGGTGTAAACTTGCCATGCTTCCCTTTTGGCTCTGAAACTTTGTCCTAGAGTAAGACTAAGTCTCCTTGCCTGAACACTTTGATTTTGGATCCTTTATCAAACCACCTTTTTAATGTTTATTTATGTTTTCTAAAGTTAATAAATTCTTTATCCCTCGAATCTTCCATTTGAACAATATCTAACAGCCTTGAGATAGTAAGGTCTTGACTTTCTTCCATGTACCCCTGCATGAAGGTAAATGTAGGCAACTTAAGGGTTATGGGGAAGATAGGTTCCTAGCTATATACCAATAAAAATGATGAAGCTTTGAGATCTTGTTTAATCCTTATTATGTCTACACATAGTTCATACTTCAGGGGCTTGTGCCATGTTCTTGGTTTGTCTTCCACAAACTTCTTGATAGCCTTCATCAAATTCTTATTTGTAGATTGGAGACTCCATTCCCTTGGGGATAATGATTGGATGAAAATTTTATAATGATGCCATTGTCATATTCCCATTAATTCATGTCAATAAAAGTGAAGGTAGATTCATTATCACAGACTAAATAGACTAGGGTTCCAAATCTTGTGCAAATGTTTTCTTCCATGAAGTTAATTACCTCTTTTATCTTGTAATGTTTGGTGAAAATAGCTTCAATCCACCTTGTACAATAGTTAGTAGCAGTAAGGACAGAATTATGTCTTTCAGAAGAATTGGGGTTGATCAACCCTACAAAGTCCAACCCCCATTATGCAAAGGGTTTGTCAACTATCACAAGTTACAAAGGCATGACTGCCTTTCACTCTTTTATGTTAAATATTTAGCATGCATGGCACTCCCTCACATGTTTGTGAACATATTTGAAGAGGGTAGGCCAATAATAACCAACTCTAAGGATTTTGTGAGCCATGGTTCTTCCTAAAGGGTGTTCACTTCCTAGCTTCTCATGGAAGGTAGTCATGATCTGAGCTACTTCTTCTTTGGATACGCATCTCAAATAAATTCCCTCAAAGTTCCTTCCATATAATACTCCATTATTAATGAGGTAATGAGATGATTTGAACCTCAATTATCTTATTTTCACTCTTATAAGTCTTGGGGAAAAAACACCATTAATAATTAAGTGGATGATAGGGTCATACCACTCATTAAGCTGGAAGTTTTGTTAGTCAACTTTCATGACATGGAGCTTGGGGTTTGCATTGTCAATCATTTGAGCTAAGCCTTGACACCTTAATAACTTGGAAATATTATTTTTGACGTCATATTCATGAAAAATTGACATCCATTTGCCTCTTCTTTCTCTAAGCTCATTTTGACTTAGCATAACCTTCGTAGATGGGTCTAGCAATATAGAATGTACCTTGTTCCTAAGGATATAGTTCCTAAATTTCTTAACTTATTTTACCAATGCATAAGATTACTTATCAATCATAGAATAATTCACTTAAACATTCTTGAAATTGGTGCTCATGAAAGCTATGGGATGATCATTCCCATCAACCTTTTGAGTTAAAATTGTAGCCATAGTATGTTCAAAGGCAAATGAGTATAGATAGAAATATTTTGAGAAATCAAGACTTATGAGGATTGGAGCTTCAGTGATTGCCATTTTAATGTTAGCAAAGGCTTTATTAGATTCTTCATTCTAAGATATATTATCATCCTTCTTCAGCATGCCATTCAAAGGCTTGACAATTTCAACAAAGCTTGAGATGAACTTTCTTACAAAGTTAATTCTCCCAAGTAATGACTTAAGCTCTTTTCTTCTGTTAGGAAACTCAAATTTGGAAATGGCCTCCACTCTATCAATATATATGGAGATCCCTTGCTTGGTGATAACATGACCTAGTTGTTTCCATTTTGTGACAAAAAATATATTCTTCTTTGGGTTGAGAGAAATGCCATATCTTATGCACCTTTCAAACACTTTTTGTAAGTGCATGAAGTGATATTCTTTGTTCTTAGAGAAAACTATCAAATAATCCATATAAATGATGATATATATGCCTACTAGACCTTAGAAAACATGGTCCATGGCCATTTTAAATGTTTCTCTTATATTTAAAAGCCCAAAGGACATCCTCTTATAGGCATAAGTTCCCCATTTGGTCATGAAAGTTGTCTTTATCCTATCCTCTTTGTCAACCAGCACTTGGTTATACCTTGAGAATCCATCTAGGAAGGACATCATAGATGACCCCGAGACAACTTATATGACCTAGTCCAAAGAAGGTAGAGGATAGTTATCTTTTTAAAAAGATTTGTTTAAGTTCCTAAAGTCAATGCATAATCTAATCTCTCCATTCTTCTTTCTTACTGGAACCAAGTTTTCAACCCAAGTAGAGTGTCTGATAGGAAAGATAATCCTTGCATCCAATAGCTTCTTGACGTCTTTATAGATCATAAGCTCTAAAAGAGGATTGACTATCCTTTGCTTTTGCTTGAAAGGCTTATAGTTCTCTTTGAGAGGTATTGTATGAGTAATGACCCTTGGGTTAACTATGTTCAGGTCTTCATAAGACCAAGCAATGACATCTTTGTAATTTTTGAGAAACTCCCTTGCTTTCTTGTTTTCCATTTCAGTTCATGTTTTCCCTATGTTCACTAGTTGAGGTTGGTCTTGTGGACTAAGAACTACTGGATGGTAATATTTTCCACTCACTTTAGGTACCTTTGGTATCTTTATAAGCTTATCATGATCAAATATCCTCTCTAAAGATATCATCCCTTTAGGTATCTTGTTATCACTAAGTTGGATGATCTTACCATTAGGCTCTTTTTTAGGAGAATATTCATCTATTTCATCAATGATATGGGCCTCAAAATCCCCAAAGTTAGTCAATAAATTAATGATTTACTGGTCATCATTGAAAACTTGGAAGTGATTGATGTTATCAAGGACTGAAGGGCAAAGCACCAACTCAATGCTAAAGTCAGGGGAGTCTTGATTTGGCATAAGGTTAGTTGCATTAAAAGCAAGCTCATCAATAGCTTTGTTCTCTTCCCTTGGAATAGACAAGATGTTGAAGGCATAAAAAGACTCGATCAAGTCCCACACCCTAAATTTATATCTATTTAAGTAAGACAACTTGAATTGATATTTACTCCTCACTTGGTTGACCACAAGTTCAGAGTCTCCATAGACCAAAAGCTCCTTCAATTTATGCTTGATGGCATTCTGTATTCCTAAAATGAGAGCTTCATACTCAACTAAGTTATTAGTGTAAGAAAATTGTAATCTATAAGATGTAAATTAGTGTTTGTCTATAGGGTCTACTAACACAATGCCAAATCTTGACCCTGATTTGCATATGGCTCCATCAACATGTAATTTCCATAATCTAGGTGTTGGAGGGGGCATTTTAGAATCCAAATTTTGTGAAATTTCTAATGTGAATATTCCAAGATTAGAATCAAGGAAGTTTACCCTCTCATTAATTACATTATACTCAGTTATCATATGTTTCATCCTTGGCTCTCTCCCAACTCTTATCTGATTAGGAACACCTTTTACTAGAAACCATAGATGAGAATAGTTAGTGGACATGTACCCATTTAAAGCTTTGGTCCATTCCCTACTTAGAAGTAACCCATAAGCATTATGGATGTCTACTACTTGAATTTCAATAAACTATTGAACTCTAGGTTCACTTGCCAATTGAATATGTACATTAAGCAGTTCTCCAATGACTTTAACTTTTGATTTATCTAGTTGTATGACTACTAGATTTGATTTTATTGGGTTCAATCCCAGTTGCTCACAAATTATATCTAGCATAATATTAGGAACACCTTTTAATGGAAACCATATATGAGAACAGTTAGTGGACATGTACCCATTAAAAGCTTTGGTCCATTTCCTACTTAGAAGTAACCCATAATCATTAGGGATGTCTACTACTTGAATATCAATAAACTATTGAAATCTAGGTTCACTCACCAATTGAATATGCACCGTAAGTAGTTCTTCAATGACTTTGACTTTTGATTTATCCAATTGTGTGACTACTTGGTCTAATTTGATTGGGTTCAATCCCAGTTGCTCAAAAATTCTAGCTGGCATAATATTAGTTGAATCCCCTTAATATAATAGACAATTATGGACATTCTTACCAAACACTATGACTATGAGCAAAAAACGTGGAGATTCTACTTTTGTTACTTGCATAGTTACATTGGTAGTATCATTCTTTAATAGCTTTCTAGGCTTCTTGGATAAGGATTCCAAGAGAATGCCTCTTTGCTCAGTTATATATGTTAATTCATGTAGAGTGACAATTTCCTTGATTTTATTCATGTCCTCAACAATATTATATCTAGTCTTATTCAAAGGTTTAGCCAAAGGCGTAGAAGAAATACCTTTGGGTGGTTCAGGATCATTCTTTGAAGATGTATCTAGGGGAGTCCCATAGTTGTTGGGAGGATTAGGAGTAGTCAAAGGTTTCCTTTTCTCCCTATTCCTTAGAGGGTAAGTCTTTATAAATTATTTAAATCCTTGGATTTATTTAGTAATATTTTCAAGTTCATTATCTTCCTAAAAAGGAAATTGAAAGTTATCCACCATGTGTACTTGACCTTGTGCTTTAGATTTAGAAGTACTAGCAATACCATCTTTATCAGGGATAACCTCAAAGGTGTCAAGATCTTCTTGGAAGGCTTTAGAAGCTTTAAAAAACTCAATACATTCTATTTCACCATGCTTAGAAGTTACATGTACCCTACAATAATTAGGCAGGGCAATGTCTATGAGATTGATGTCCATGGTCTTCTTTTTAGATGAAGAAGGCTTGTTGGCTTTGTTACTATTAAATAAGTTATCATTCTAGAATTAGTTTCTAGGTCTATTAAACTTTTGGAAGGTGAAGTTTCTTTTAGAGCTGTCATTAGCATTATCAACTTGCTTTTGTAGCTGTAAGAAGTTATGCTGAGCTTCTAGACCATTTTGAGTAAAGGCTTATTTTCATTCTTTAGAGTTTCAAAAACTTGAGTTTTATTTTTATTGGCAATGTTGAATGGTATTAGGGCCTTTTGACCATTGATTTGAGATCCATTGGTAGTTTTCTAACCTAAGAAAACTAAGTTTTGATTCAAAGCAGCATGGCTAGTAGGCAAGATAGTTAGAGATGGTATTTGATTTAGAGCTAGAACATTCTGGGTATTAGCTGGGAAAAGATTCAAGGTTGGAATTTGTGGGTTGATATTTGGAATTGAGTAAGTTATTTACCCTTGAGGCTACATTTGGTCACTAATGATCACTACTTTTGAATAAGCTTGAGCTAATTTGGTAATAGCTGGGATAGTTCTCTTAAGAAACACAAAAGTCATGGGATCCATAACATCTTTTTAGATCTCTAAGGCCAAAGGTTCATTAAGCTTATAACGATCTATGGTTCTATTTATATGGCATTAAAAGACCTAATAGTCTCACTTGCATCTCCATTGATGGTAGTAAATTGATGATATATGACACAGGGGTTAATGATCTTCCCAAATTGATCAATAAATATGGTATCAAAGTTATTCCAAGAAGTGATACAATCATCTGTCAAGTTTAAGAACCATTCATAAGTAGCATCTTTGAAGTTAAAATGGAATAAACTACAAGCTACATCTTCATGAATGACATTTAAGAGTCTTAAAGCAGCTTTAAAGGACTTGACATGTTCCTCGGTAGTGACCATACCAGTTAGACTAAAAATAGGCAAATATTTCTCAAGATTTCAAGGTAAATCATGAATTATACCTAGAACATTGATAGGATAACTTCCAAGCCAAGCCATATCTAGTCAAAGGTTGAATTTAGGGACTCCTTGTAGGGGAAAAAATAGAAAAGATTTTGAATGTCTATGTCTTCCTTTATCCTTTCTAGTCTATTTGTGTGTCTTGAGTTCAGGCAGAGGTTCCTTAGTTTCCAAATGAGATCTAGTCCTAATTTTGGGTAATTCTAGCTTGAAAACAAAGAATCTTACTTTGAAATATGGTGTAACACATTAATTTCCACAAAGAACAACATATAACATTCACGCTAAGCCTATTTTATAAAAAACCACTTATGAAATGATGGACATTGATCTTTGACTAAATTAGCTTAAAGATATGTCTGATCATGCAAAAATGACTATCATTTGTATCATTTTGTATAATTAGACTCAAAGTTCACAAGATAACATCAATATTTAATCAAAATAAACCATTCTAATCTCAAGCATCAAGAATTCTCAGTTTTAAAGTTATACTTACCAGAGCTTGAACTAAATTTTACAAAGAACAAGGATCTTTACCTTACTAAGCATAAAGATGAGCAAGAAAACACTCATATAGAAAATATCTTTATAAAATATGTAAATATCCTCTAAGATTAAGCAAGAAAATAATAATATTTGCAAAAAAGGGCCCTCCTTCTAATGCTAGTGGGGACCACCTCTTGTTGATGCTTCCAATTACTCCATAGAGTGCTCCTTAGTGTTGATGAATAGTTCTTAATTTAGGATTACAAGAATCCAATGCATGAGTTTTAGTTTGTGACAATTAATATGTCTATGGTGGAATAGCTGGCAAACTATGAGAGCTACCCACAAAATTTGTTTGATGTGGTGGTTGGGAGTCGCCAGAGTCTAAATCCTTTATAGTTTTGTAGTCTTCTTGACCAAGGCTTCTAGCTCTAGGCTAATCTAAGTGAATATTTAGAATGATCTTAAGCTAAAGTGAGAATTGATAAAAAAGAAGCAAAAGGTAGGGTAAAACAGAGAATAAATGTGATTACAAGTATTAATACCAAATATAATGATAGAGTCCTATTCAATTTGAGCATATATTTAACCAATTAGTGATGGAATATAGCATAAGCCCAAACTTCATAAAAAATCAAGCAAGATTCCAAGGAAACTATAAGATTCATGAGTAAAATTCAATATTACTTAAGGAGTTTGTTATGTTAATCTAAATTTCATAAGAACATTCAAATGCAGAGAAAATAAAATGAATTAAACTTAGAATCCTTCAACTAGTTTAGAAAATCACAAACTAGAACCTTATGAACATGAAATATAACTCATCTATCCAAGAACTATTCAAATCTAAGACATCTACCTACAATTGAGAGAAATCAAAAACAATATAACACAACCTAGACAATATTTTTAGAATTCAAATTGTATTAATCGCTCTAGTATAAAATTGCTCAAAATCCCTCCATTACAAATGGTAACACTTGCCTATTTATAGAGGACATAGGTAGTGCACAAGTCATCTTTATTTCAAACCCTTACAAGAGGTAGGGATATTTATCCTTTTACTAAGAATTATATAGTGCATATGGCCTTTTGGTGCCTACTAGATCAAAAGATTAATACATGCTAACAAATTAGCATATAAAGTTTACAAAAAGAATAACCTTGACTTTGTTCTTGGGCTGGTGGGCCCCCTTGATCACTTAGGCTAAATAAAGTCTTTCACCCTAGTGTATTTTTATTTTATTAGCTCAAAATGCATTGCAGGCTTCACTAGATTCTCTTCTTCTTATTCAACCAATGTATCATATTCTTTGTCACTTCTGATGGTGACCTCTTGTAAGCACCTTGCCTCTGTAATCTGCTCCCCTATCTAGAGGATGGCATTAAGGACTTTTAAATTGTCCTTATTGGATTGACCCTGATTTTCATCCTTGATTTATTGGATGAAGGCTTGGACTCTATGTTGGAACTCCATGTCATGCATTATGCCAGTGGTAGTAGGTTGAGAAGGGGTTATCAACAAGGCTACTAGGAACTTCTCAATTCTACACACCAAGTCCTTATCTTCTTCTATAAAGTCATTGGTCTTGTTGTACCATGAAATTAATTCCTATATCTGATCCACCAAGATCCATTGAATGGCATCCAATTACCTTTCAATAAGGATTTTGAAATCCAAGGGATATTTGGTGATGTGCACTTTGATCAACTCTATGACTTGGTTTTTGGTTTCTTTCCACTGCTACATCAATGTTTGTGCCCTCTTAGTTTGAAGTTGTAAAGGTATTTATCCTAAGTTTGATGGTCTTTAACGAATCAAAGACATCTAAGAGGTACTTATTTAACATTTTCAACAATTCCTTTAGAATTGGTAGTGAGACTTGTAACTCCAAGTCTTTCTTTTCCTTCTCCAAGTTTAGGATCCTTTACTTTATTCCTTAAAATCCCACCACAACCATTTCTAACTAGGCGTGTACCATACTTGAAATGTCTTCTTCATGGATGGGGTGCTTCATTCCTTCTTGACCTTGGACTGGAGTGAGTCCTATAAATGGTTCCACTCTTTGGAGAGTGACTTCTTCAATTCCAATGGTTACCTTCTTTGTGGTAACCTTCTCAAGTTCAACTATATCAAGGTTAAATTACACCTTAGGATCTATTTCCAAAAACTTTGAAACCTCTGGTGTTTTGAGATTAGCCCCTCTTGATTGCCCTAATCTTGTTATTCTCTTCCCACTTTCCTTAGTAGCCTCAATCATTCTCATCTCTTCTTATTCTTTTATGAGCTCTAAGATCTAGGTTTGGACTTCATTATTTACTTCAACACTGGTAGTGCTAGTCAAAGCCCATGGATACATCTGAGATGGTATTTTTTGGAACTTTCCATAGATGACCTAGTCAGGGATGACAGGTCCATGTATGGGAAATTCATCACTATACAAGTTCACCTCACTTTTTGGGTGAATCCACTTGGGCTTCTTGGAGGTTATGAAAGCCATATCTATCTCCCTTTTTATTTTGGTCACCAAGACCAGATCTAGGGCAACATCCTTGCCTTTTCTTATATCTTCAACTTGAGGACCTTTAATTAGTGCCACCTCGATTGTGGCTTTTTCATCTCCCTCCTTGTCTAACCCATATCTATCTACAAGTTCTTTGAAGAATTTATCCCCTATTTCATAAGGTTCTAAGGTAACCATGTAAATGTATTCCAAAGGGGAAGGGGGTATTTGAGGTAGAGCTAAGGTCGAGGCTCCTTCTCCCAGCCTATGCTCTATCCTTTGTTCACTAAGTCCCTCACTTTTGGGCACCTGCTTCTGAGATAGTTGTTATTACTGAGGTGGACCCTGAGGCACTTGTGGTGGACCTAAAGTGGAAGGTAAAAGGTGGTATTGCAAGGGATTCATTTTCCACATTTATCCTAATGGTTTTTCTTCCCTCTGTAATCTATGTTCCAATTTGAATCCATGCCCTTTAAATCTATCCAACACTTTCTCAAAGTTGGCTGACTTTGTGTATAAGTGGTCATATGGACCCAATTAGTGTTCATAAGGGATATTATGTAGCTACTTGGACTATATATGGGAAATCACATTTCATTTTAGATCCCATGTCTTGAGGTCATCCCATTGGAAGCATAATGTCTCTCTATTCCTTGCTAAGATCTCTAATTACTTCCATCTATGATCCATTTTCTTCCCAATCAGATATGAGAAGAGATGTATGATGCCTTTATTCTTTTCCCTGCATACATGGTCTATATCATGAAGGGTTTGATGAGTAATATAAATCTTGGATAGCTTGATTGGAACATGCATAGGTAATCTGAAGGGTTGGGTTTATATTCCTTCAATCTTGATGACTGTACAATTGAGATAGAGCCATATGTCACCAATGGGCTCTAAAAATTTCTTAATGAGGGTGGGGGGGAAACTCTGGGCATTGGACTTCTAACAATTATCCCAAATAGAGTGGGATATAAGCAATCAAAAATGAATTTCATGTGGTCCCTATATTTGAATATGTAAAATTTGGAGTAATGGTGAGAAATGGGGTTCTTGCTATGACAAGACCACTTCCTTATGGTAGGGAATAAGGTAAAATCCATGAAGGCATCCAATAAGTAAGACATCACAGTGAAAATTTGACTTGTTTTCCTTTTAATTACATTAAACTACCTTCCCAAGTGGGTACTTATCATTTCTCTAATAGGTGGAGTCAGCTTCTCTTCTATCATGAAATAGATATAGGATACCTACCTGGGGTTGACATAGGATGTGATTACTACTCTAGAAGCTCTATTCAACAAAGTCATGATGATCCTAATCCCTTACTTGAATTACACAATTGTGATTCTAGCCTTATGGTTTCTCATTACATGAGTCCCTCTATCCAGCCACAACCTTAATATCTTATCTAAGTCATTCTTAGTGGTCCATTCCTTTATTGTGGAGAGGTCTATGTGAGCCTTGGGAAGCTTATAGTAGCCTTTAGAAGCTACTAGAGCTATATAAGCAACCCTTTTTGATGTACCCTCCCTAATTATCTAGTCTCTATCTATTCTATTGTCAACGAACATAGGAACTAAGATATCAACACAATGGAGTACCTCTGGTTTGGTAGCTTCAAAGTGAAGTCCAGACATCTAGATTACCATGAGATCTTTATGCTTCCTTTGAACTATAGCAATTTATTATTCACTAGGAGCCAATGGTTGGAGAAGGTCGATCAGAAAGAAGATTTTAGAATAATTATTCAAACCATAATTCAATAGTTCCACGTCTAGTTATGTATCCTTGAAACATCTTCCTTCACTATCTATTGATAAGTAAGTTTATGCTTCATCTCACCATTGTTGTCTTATTGCAGCCATAATTCCTCAACTAGTTTGATTGTTTTTTAACTGTATGATTTCACTAAGTATTCCTAGTTATTTTAAAGGAAATTATGGCTCAATAGAATAAGGAATAGGGTTTTATGTTGGTGAGCTAGGGATTTTACTACTTTAATTGTAGATGTGGCAAATTCATAAATTCACTTGTGTTACTCTCATGAAATTCTTTTCAGAAGCTAGCCATTAGTCTTTGAAAATTTCCTCTATTTCACATCATTAGATTAAATCTATGAGTGAGCATGGCCCATTGATCCTGATCTCCTTAATACATATTCCTTCACTGTCTATTGATAAGTAAGTTTCTACTTCATCTCACTATTGTTGTCTTACTGTAGCCATAATTCCTCAACTAGTTTGATTGTTTTTTAACTGTATGATTTCACTAAGTCTTCTTAGTTATTTTAAAGGAAATTATGGCTCAATTGAATAAGGAATATGGTTTTATGTTGGCGAGCTAGGGATTTTCCTACTTTAATGGTGGATCTGGCAAATTCATAAATTCACTTGTGTTACTCTCATGAAATTATTTTTAGAAGCTAGCCATTAGTCTTTGAAAATTTCCTCTATTTCACATCATTAGATTGAATCTATGAGTGAGCATGGCCCATTGATCCTGATCTATGAAGTCTTTTTTGGTTGGTCACCTTCATTATGCTCTGTCATCATTGAAAATTCCTTAACTATTTTGAACCATCAGATCAAATCCTATGATGAAGCACGTACTAGTGGATCTGTGAAGATGGACACAAAACAAGTCTTGAGCTTTGATAAAAAAAAGTTAGGTTAAAGCCATTATACTAAGCTCCTATGTTGAAAAAAATGTGAAAGGGTCATTTTGAGGATCAAGAAATACATCCCTTTACTAGGTTTGAAATTTTAGACTATCTTAAATTTGATTTCCTCATGAACATCAAAAATGTCCTTATAGATGTCAAATGATGGGCACAAGGCTATCAAATTTAAGATCATCTAAGGTAATTATAGTATCTTATATTTTACATGATTATGAATGTCAAAAATGTCCTTGTAGACATTAAATGATGGGCATGAGGATATCAAATTTAAGCTCATCTAATATGTTTAGAGTATCTTAAATTTGATGTCCTCATGAACATCAAAAATGTCCTCATAGACATCAAATGATAGGTGTGAGGTTGTCAAATTTAATCTCATCCAATGCACTTAAAGGGCTCAAGCCTAGGCCTTGTGACCATGTTGTGTTAAAAACACATTATTTTTTAAGCCTAAAATATGCTCTTCAAGTCATGTGACCAAATATTTAGTCTATAAGATCCCTTGAATCCTTTTTGATTGGCCACTTAAACTTTGATTAAGATGAAATTCCTTGGCTATCTTGCACTATCAAATCAAATCTTATGATGAAGTGTGGATCATTGATATGTGAAGATGCACTTAAAATAAGCCTCATCAACTATGGGTTCTTGAAAAAGGAAAAATAATCTAGGGTTAAGCATAAAAAAAGAACTCAAGAAGACTTCATGTGATTATCCTTAAACATCTTTTGAAAGGTCACTTTCTGCCAAAGTGTCCCAAGATAATTTTTTCAAAGGGACACTTCAAGAAACCCTGAAGGTTTGATTCCTAGAAAATGCCTTAACCAATTCTTATAAAGTGTAGGTTCTAAAGGGGCCAAAGGGTTGATTTATTTTAGAAAAAAATGTCTGCAAGAAATAGTGCCTAAAATAATTTCTCCGAAGGGCACCTTCTCGTAAAATGGATCGAGACAACTTTCTTGAAGGGATATTTCAAGAAAATCTAAGGGGCACTTTCAAGAAAATCTAAAGGGTACTTTTTCATTAAGCTTTCCCACCAATTTTTGAATTCAAACCCTAGGGTTTTCTATAAAGGAAACCTAGCCTTCTTTCTACAATTCAATCCTTAAATAAAAACCATTAGCAAAGCTAGTTCAAAAACATATTGTGATGATTAAGCATATATAAAGCATATCCCTTTCAAGTGGATGATCTTAAAATTCTTTTTAAAAAATAACTTCTTTAGGCAAGATTTCAAGGTTCAAATGTTATTAAACATTCACAAAGTTCCCCCATTTATAAAAGAAAAAAAGTGGGGGTATGTTAATCCAACAATTAGTTTGGACCCATTCCTTATAGATATTACCAAAAGATTTAAGAAAGATAATAGGGTCCTTATTCCCATTATATGTGATAGTTGGATAAATGTTTCTAATATCTATGGATGCAATGAATGGGGCTAAAGGTTCATTTTGAATATGTTGAAGAATTTTGTTATTCATTGGAGGTTGGGGGATGATATTCCCATTGGCATATCTAAGAGGACGAGGGACAAACTTTTTATTTGGTTGAGACATGATGACTTGAGGTGGTTGACTAGTCATGTTTAATAAATGTTTTTGAATGTTCATCATTTGAGAGGTGTTAGATGTTTTCATGATGTTCATTTATTATATGACTTGTGTAAGAAGTTGAGTTGTTTAAATAGGTGGATTGATGTTTGTAGGAGGGGTATTGGTGTTGATAGGAAGATGATCAGTGTTGATAGGAAGAGGATTGTTAGTATTAGTGGGAGCAAGATTCTTTGTAGGTGGAGGATTCCCAACATTTGTATTGGGAAAAGGATTACAATGAAGGACCTCAATTACATTACATTGTGTAGTGATTGGTTTTGGTTTAGGAGAATATGAAGGAAGAAATTGGATAGTTTCATCTAAAGTAATGAAATAAGTGAGGTTATTATCCAAATCCTTAATTATTCAATGTTCTTGACTAAGGGAAGGTTAAAAAGATGCCATCATAATGAGATAAGATTAGATAAGCACTCAAGGGAATATAAGTGATATAAAGTTGTACATGGTTGAATGGGTTGACCTAGCACAAGAAATAGAGTTTATAGATAGTATAGGGTTGACTATGTCAATCTAGTATAGAAAATAGGGGCTAGAAAAATGTATAGGGTTGACCTAGTATAAAAGATAAGGAAAATTATCAAGTTTAAAAAAAATTGTGAATTGACACAAGATAAATTTTTCAAGTAATTTTAAAAGTAAGAGTAGAAGGGAAATAAATAGTCAATTGGATCAACATTGGCTAATCCAATTGAAGCACACAACACAAAACATTACACCAATGCTAGTTAATGCAAGTTTTTACAATACAAAGTATAATTAAGCATAGAGCAAGCAATCAACTTGGAAAGTAAAGAGATAACTAAATGGTCAAATTGAATGCTTATTATATTATTATAATATTATTTTAAATGTGATGGGAAGTTAGTTGTAAGCAAGGAACTAGAAAATAGTCTAAGGATGGTTTTAGGTAGTTTGGGATGAAAGGGATATATACTGGTAATGATATAGGCTTGGTATTTTGGCCTACCACCTCACCTAACACACTAAAACAATAAGGATGTCAGGTTCTTAGCCATAATACACCATTAACCATGTTTTAGACTTGAATAAAACATCAATTCAACTTCCCCCTTGGTGATGAAATCTAAGAAGGTTGGCATTGGGTAGTCAAATGTTAAAATTCTTGTTTAGATTTTGTGATTTGGTCATGTGTGCATAAAATAGAAATAGTGAAACTAAGTGGTTAATTAAAAACCCCATAATTAGATTATATGATCTATTTTAATCATGCAAGCAACAAGAAAAGAAAAATGTGAGCTAATTACTAACATACAAAGGTTAATTCCAACTTTGAAACAAGGTATAATGTTGATATAGTCAATAATTGTATACTCACAATGTAGAACAGTGTCAGTAGGGTCGATATTGTATTGTGGAAGTAAGGTTTCAAAGTAAATAGGGTTGGTAGAGTCAACCTAGTTACTCAGACAACACACAAAACTCAATCGACAGTGGCAATCTAGTTGACTATATAAGGGTAGTTTTGAAGACTACAAACTATGAAAGGAAAGATAGTAAATAAATGAAACAAAGAGATAAAAAGGAAACTTGGTGGATTAGAGATATAGAGAAGGAAGATTATTATTCAAGAACCTTGAGAAATGCTTGAAAAACCTGCTAAATTGGTTGACTAGGTCGATCTAGTAGTCTGAATAGGATGTATGAAAGTTTTAAAACTATACTAGGTTGACTGGGTCGATCTAATAGTTTGGGCTAGATGTATAGAAAGCTAAAAAATTGTACTGGGTTGACTGGGTCAATTGAGTAGCCTAGACTAAATCTTTATGCATAGAAGTTAGAATTGGCTTGATGTAATCAACCTAAAATGGAAAATATATGATACAAATAATGATAAAAAAATGAAATAAATGAGTAAATCCTATAAGGGTATATTTACGTTAGGTTCACTAGAATATATGCAATCAAAAATGCATTATGTCTATAAATCAATCCTGTCTTGGAAAAGATAGAGAATACCTATACTTCCAATTGGAAATACATTTGTTAAGCAAGAGCATGACCAATATGGGAATCCTTTATACTTGATTAGGGGATCAATTGGCACAACACACCATGATAAGAATGGTTCCAAAGCCTACAGCTTAACATAATCGTGCAACAACCCTAAAATATTCCTAAGGTTTAATGTTCACTTATTCTAATAACAAGAAAATAAATCTAATCTAGTGAAGAACAAATCTTGTGGCACAAAGTGTTGGTTAGAAATAAAACAAACTAAGCTAAACATGCATAGAAGACATATACTTATGTCAATGTCTATAGAATCCTAAACAATGGAAGAGAAACATAATTTAATTATCTATCTACTATTATAAAGGAGAAATAAATTTAAATACTTGCCTTAAAGATGAACCTATCAAGCCTCAATCTCTCCCTTGGCCAAGGTGATTCACAAGAGATTGCTATGGTATTCAACTCTAGGCTACATAACCTATCCATGTATCCAAAATACTTCTCCACAAGACAAGATCTGCATCTCCAAAGTAAATACGGAACCCTAATCTTTATTCTTACAGTAGAATGGTCAATAAGTAGATGTTCACTCACACTTATTCTTATTCTCTCATTTATTATCAAATGGTGGGAAATAAACTTGTATATATATATAGGTAGATCTTGCCCTAAATCCTTTTGTAAACATCAACTAAATAGGGTCGACCTAGTCAACCCTATATGTTTTTGAGGGAAATTCACTAGGTTTGATATAGGTCAGTCGAAGGGATAACAAACTCAAATAGTGAAAAATACCCCTAGATAGTATTGGGTTGACACAATTGACCTAGTACAATTGACTATCTGTAAGGGAATTAAGGAAAGAAAAGGAGGGATAAATCATGCCAAATGATTGAAATGGGTAAGAATAATAAAAATAAGCTTAGGGTAAATAATTTTAGGAGACAAGTGTGTATATGGAAAATGGAAAAAGGGACCACAATATTATAAATCACCAATGGTATACCCACCCCTTTCCTGGTGCACTCCTTAAGGCATGTAATCAGAGAGATTGAGACTTGATGGTTTCCTACAAGATACAATGTGTTAGTAAGTGATAAAAGTTTGAAAATATTATATGTATACACATACTAATATCCCATCTCAAATCCCATTTCTCTAACTTATGTGGACTTCTCTATGACATCATAACCATCTTATGTATATTTTATTTTAAATGAACATCCCTCATCCTCCCCTAGCAAGATGCAAAGCCACCTTATTCAAACTAGAAGATAACATATTTCAACAATGCCAAGATATGTACATATATGTTGATGAAACAATGGACATTTATCTTTCCCTCAAATTCCCTATCGCTTCTATGATCCCCGATGAGATTCTACTTCATGTGAATGATCCTCCTCTTTTTATCATTATCCAAATCATTGATATTCAAGTCAAACATGATTTAATTGATGATGGATCTGGCACTTGTGTTTCCTCTCTCAATTTTTTAAAAACCCTTGGATATTCTGAGTGTAATATTAAATCCACACACCACATGTCAAGTCTATGATTGAATATAAATACCTCCTTTAGGTTGTGTGTGTCTCCCCATTAATGTCCCACCTATTACTATTCATGTGAAGGTGATAATATTCAAATTTCCTTTATCTTATAACATTTTTATTGGTAGGCCATGTACTCATCTTATGAGGTTAGTTGCCCCTTCCACTTGCCAATGTGTCAAATTTCCTCATAGTGGAGCCTTCTACAAGATTCAAAGTGACACCAATCCTTATAATTTTAAACAATTCTAGGACAGTGGTGTATTCAAAACTCCTACCCTTGAACCCTTTCCAAGCATTCCATTTCATGAATCTTAATGGTTTAACTTTCCTATCAATTCTACATATGGTTACAATGGTCAACCTAAACTCATCAAGAATATACCCCCTAACCTCCTAGATTTCAATGATGATGATCTTGACAAGATCAATCTCAAGATTAAAACCTAGGATCTATCACCTCATCTTATCTCTCATCTACTCAATTCTTTACAAACTTGTTCTTTTCAACCACCTAGTGATGATATACCCATTGTATTAACTAAGACTTGACATTCCATTCATCATACCACATCATATGACAAGGTGATTCCTACCTATAATAATGGTCTCCATATACCTGATTATGATGATGGTTATACCTTAGATGATTCCTTCACCCTTCTATGAATCCCTCCCCTCCCTTAGTAGAGCCAAATTTATATCATTTTCCCACTTCCACTCTCATTGAGTCTCTTATTGTTTCTAATCCTATTACTCCCTCAGTTAAGCCTTATCTAGTCTATCCACTAGTTGCACCTTATCTTCGTGATGGTTTGCTCCCTTTACCTCAACTTGCTCCTTTTCCAACTAAATGGGCCAATCATCCATATTGTGACATTCATAAAGTTATCAATCACTGGAATAGAGACTATTCATTATACCAATCTTCCTAGACTTCTAGTTCCACTCCTCCTATGAGTACACCTACCAATTATACTCATGAGAGTATTTGTTGTTTCCATGACATAGATAATAATTCATACATGCATTTTCATAAGTTACACACACACACACACACACACACACACACACACACACACACACACACACACACACACACACACACACACACACACACACACACACACACACACACACACACATATTGACACCTTATATCCCATTACTCCTCAGCCCATAGATAAGGCTATACCTCCCCTAAAATAATTACCTGAATATCTTACCAAATATGGAGAGGTATAGTGTCTATGACACCAATGTGGTACCCATCATACTGATCATTATCACATCCTTCAGTAGCATCTCAAGGATCATCTCCTTCAACTTTTACCCTCCCCATCATAATTTTCCCTCATTATATGTATCCCACTTCTTCCCCTATGGCTCCACCTCTTATGGTTCCTTCACCTACTATAGTTCCATCACCACCTATGAGTCCCTCATATGTGGACTTTCCCTCACCTGTGGACTCCTCTTCACTGATGAATCCTTCAATGGTGGCACCTTCTCCACCAGTGACCCATTCATCTCCCATATAATAAACTACCATGAATTATCTTGAGCATACCCTACATAATAATCCTCATCAACAAGATCCTTCAAGCATTCCTACATTTTATATCGAGGAGATTTGACATGAAGTATTTTATAAACTCTCACTAAAGATGAATGAGACTTTAGCTATAATTTGTATTCAATTTCATAGAGACTTATTATATATTATGGATAATGTGCATGGATAAATAGATTATTACTTATGAACACATGCATGGTTTTCTTACATTTTCATTTAGATTGGATGTGTGCTCCAAACTTTACATCTATTTTATATCATTTGACATTGTGTCAAAGTCTTATTTATCTTACATGGTGACTTTTGTTTTGCATTTGATGTTTATTATGATGTCATTATTTTTCTTATGTTCTCTTATGGGTTTATTTTTCAAAATTTCATCCTTGTTTTTCTTAAATTCATTCCCTTGTTCTTGTTCTTTCTCATGATTTTTTGCTATCTTATATCTATAAACATAGATAATTGTTATTGTGACTTGGTTATACAAACCTTGCTCCCTTTAGTCATTCCTCATTTACCATGTGATCAATTAGAAAATAATTCATCTCATTATAATAACCCTTTACTGGTCCATTTCAGATCTCCTCTTATTCCCCTTTGTTCCCTTTTGTAAACTAAGCATACATATGATTGGGACTTGAGATAACAAGTTGGTTCATCATTCAATCTAAGTGTTCTAGTCAATCATGTCTTTAAATACTTATCTTCCTTTAGCCAAATCCTAAATCTCATTCATGTGTATCACTCTATCTCTCATTATTGGTCATTTAAAGTTTGTATGGAGGAGGAATCTTATAAAGCCATAAAAATGTAAAATATAACTCATTTAATAAAAGGTAATGATCTAAAAGGCATAAGCACATCTCCTCTTTTTAATCTAGGATCAAACTCCACATTTTGTCTCATGATAGAGCTAAGGTCCATTGGGGTGTGATAGGCTAGTAGATTAGAAAAGGATAATAAAAAAATCATTTAGTGCTACCTACTTTCTCACTCAAGTACCCAATATTCACAATACACTGATAGCTTTGTAAGAGGTCCTAAGGAATGTGGAAAACATTGTGGGAAGGTAGGTCCATTTTAATTTTATTGATTAAAAATTCCAACATGAGTTGATCTTAGTTCCACACTTATTTGCTTACACAATTTTGTGTCTATAGAGAACATGTATATTCTATATATTGATGGTCACTAGTCACTTAGTGTCTTATCATATAATTAGTGTGCCTCATGTCTCCCAAGGTATATATGTGCTTTTAGCTACCTCATAGCCTCCCTTACTAGTCTGAACTAGCTTTTCTGAGCTAGGGCAGATGATACCACATGATCATCTACTATGGTAGGGTCATATGGTACCAACACCCCATTCAAAATATCATTCTGCACTCCCATCACCATGGATCCCCATATGACCTCCTCCTCATCTAAAATATCTACAAAATTTAAAATAGATAGATATTAGTTCACATATACATCTCAAAATATATCTATATACAATCTTATACAACTAATATTTTATATCAAAGACTAAAAATTACAACCATTTATTACCTATCCTAGTGTCACTAATCACTATCTCTGCATCTACTCATCCATCAAGCACAGTCTCTCCATCAGCTCATCCTCTGAGTACCTCATCTTTGGGATGCCTCCCAATCAAATTAAACCTTAGAGTCACCACTCATGCACATCTTGAGCATCACCTCAGTGGTGTCTCTATAGACCATCGGTGGCATCCTCCTCATCTCAACTATCATCTCCTCACCATTTTGACTCTTTGGGCTTTAACTAGGTTTATCAGAGCTCTATTGTTTGTCAGAATAGTCAAAAAATATAAAATGAAATCTTTTTTATCCTATTTATATTTACTATTCACAATTTTTTACCTTTCAAAAATTTATCATCAAATTTATTATTTTGATCATATCTTTATTTCTACTAACTCATTTTATAAAATGTAAAAAGTTATATAATCTTGATGTCATAGAGAATATTTTTAGATATTACATGCCTAGGTTGCAATTTTATTTTTATTTTTTCTCTTTTGCGTTAATCTCTACAGGTTTGCCTAATGTTCTTGACATTGTATGCCTTCACATCTATCACATCTCCTTCTTTATCTACACTACTAAGGTAAGTAAAGGTACGTGTTTTTCAAATCTATCCTTTCATTTATCTTATTTTCTCCTTAATACACTTTATTTAGTATCAACATTATGTGTTTTCATGTTCTATTCTTGAAGCACCATCTCCTGTTGCACTTATATGACACATGATGAGTTTTGAGTGGGGCATATGTATACACATAATATTTTAAAACTTTTATCAAATACTGATGCTCTATATCTTATAATAACTTTTCAAGTCTAAATATATTTGAGTGGACACCCTGAGGGGTACACCAAGAAAGGGGTGGGTAGACCATTGGTGCTTCACAAGATTATTGTCCCTTTTGTCACTTGTTATCTAAATACTTGTCACCTAAAAACCATTCCCCTAAGCTTTGCCTTCTCTTTTGCACACTCTTTTGGATTTTTACCACCTTTATTATCCCTTTTCATAACCTAAAACCTATTTTGATAATTTACATGACTATGTTGGTTGTGTCAACCTTGTATTCTTATTGACAAGACTTATTTAGGGTCTAGGTTAGATCTTGGCTGAACTAGTCTATGACCTAGTGAGTTTTTGTCAATAATGATAATAGGTTGATTGGGTCAACCCTATCAGTTGAAACTTTTGGAAGGTTTTAGGGTTAGATGCACCTATATAAACATAATTTTGACATTTATAAGAGAAGAGAAGAAAAATTAATATATATTACACATCTACTTATCCACCATTCTACCCAAGGAGAAATCTTAGGGTTTCATATTTTCTTTGAAGATACAGATCTTGTCTTTTGGATGCATTGATAGGTTATGTATCCTAAAGTTGATTTATCCTTGTCATCCTTATATACCATAACAATCTCTTACAAAACACCTTGGACAAGGGAAAGATTGAGGCTTAACAGGTTCATCTTCAAAGGTAAGTATTCTTAACTTTGTTTCTCCTTTGTAAGAATAGATAAATATGTATTTATACTTCTCTTCCATGCATTAGGATTCTGTATACATTTATATGAGTATATATCTTTTATGTATGTTTAATTTTTTTGTTTATTACCCCCACTTTGTGCCACAAGATTTGGTGAGCACTAGATTAATTTTTTCTTCTTTACTTGTTATTAGTTTAGTAAATATGAAAACATAGGACCTAGTTATGTTTATTGCATAGTTTTCCTTGACTGGAGGCTTTGAAACCCTCCTTAGTAATATTATTATAGTAAGAGATCCCCTAATTTGGTCTGGTAGATCCATATTGGTCATGTTATTGATTATCTAATGTATCCCAAATTGAAAGTGTAAGTAGGATCTATCTTCTCTAAGCTAGGATTGATTTGTAGATCTAATGCATTTTTGATGACATACAATTACTATTTATCATGTTATAAATATGGATATAGAGATATGGATTGTAGACATCATTACTAATGGAAGAATAAGATGAATGCTCATCTTAATAGTATAAAAAGAATATTATGCTAAAACTATAATCAAAGAGGACACATTACAAGGGATTTTAAGATGAGGCATATGAGGAAGATTAGTTAGGATAAGGTATGCAGTCATGCCACTAAGAAGTGGCTTAAGAAGTTAGACCTTATGAATGAGATCAAGAAGGAGAGATGATTCTACATTATTAATAGAGAATAATTAAGAGAATAAAATTTCAATCTTGATCATGTTTATTCAAAGGATAATATTATAGATACTCTAACCAAGCCAATTTGGAAGACAACATTTGAGCATCTAAGATAGGAATTAGGTGAAATTCCTACCCTTACCAACCATTGAGAAAGTCAAGTGTACTAGGAGATAATCAGGTGATGAATGTCAAAATAGTTCATTAGCTCCAAGAATAGGTGATTAAGGCCAAGAAGGTTTGTGAAGTCTTAATAAGCATATAGGAAAAGTGAGAGGTAAGAAAAAATCTAATTTTACTCTAGTAGATTGTACACAACATGTTGGATATTAAATTGAGTTGATCAAGTCAATTTTCAAGACTCAAGGAATGTGAAGCATGAGTATACATTTTTTACCATGTCACTATTTATAAAATTAGGTTCAAGGAGGGAATACCATAAGAAAAAGAAGTGATAAGTCTAAAAGTGCACCTACAAACCTATCATAGGTAGAATAAGAGAAAAATCATACTTATGATGTGGGAAATACTAATAGTGTGATTCAATGGAGAGGTTCTTGTATACATGTTGAGATGGTCTATGAGTCTTGATGACTCATATGATATGAGCATAAGTTGTGAGGATAAAGGGGGAGATAATAAAATGATTTATTATCTTTAAGAGCATGAGTAATGGTCTCAGTCAAAAAAGGTATATAAAAACATGAAGACATATTCAAGAATGTGGCCAAGGCTGAGAGCATGATGGATGTTTATGAAGCTGGAAAAGGGAAATGAATATGGATATTATCAATCTCTATGGCATCAAGGTACATAAAAGGAAAGTGAGTAGTCTTGTGTATCTGAGTCAATTTGAAGATCTATGTCAGATAAGAATAAATGTGATGGCCTAGTGAGTGATCAAAGTTTTATATAAGAGATAAAGTGATTGACGTAAACATGCAGATAAGGGAAGCATGTTTGTATGATGATTCATAGACTCTATGATCCTATTACCAAAATAGGGAGAGAGATTAAAAAGGGATAAAGAGGCCAATTTTAAAAGAGATAGTTTTGAGAGAAAGTTCATAATACTTCTTAGACTCAAGAAATGTTGAGATAATGTTTGTTGCAAAAGGTGTAATCCAAGAAGTTACATCATAGGGAGAAATTTGTAGATATATCTTTAGTATTAATGTCAAAGGGGGAGAATGTTCATAATGGAAGAGAAATATCCTATTAAGAATTTTTTTGAGAGTGGTTTCCATCAATGACAAAAGGGGAGATTATTGAGTATTGCCATTGATGTCAAGGTTGATGCCAAAGGTGTATCATTTCAAGATTCAGTGTGTGTGATATCAGGAAGCATCTTGTGATATAAGGTTGATTTCAAATGTGTATCATGTCAAGATTGAATGTGTGTGATATCAAGGAGCATATTGTGTTGGTTGATATCAAAGGTAAGTAAGGATAGATGGTAGTATGTGATATGTCAAGGTACATGAAATAGTAGGTGCATGAGAGAATAGAGTGTTTCCATGAGAGAGAAGAGTGTCATCATAAGAACATAATAAGAGTGCATCATAATAATATAAGAGTGTTTCCATGAGATTTTTCATGAGTAAGGTAATTCATTAAAGAGAGAGTGTTGAATGAAAGAGAGATAAAGGATATAGTGTTGCATAGATGAGAGTTGTCATGAATGTTGTGAGCATGAAGGTATAGGTCATGAAAGAGCATTTGAAGAAAAATAATGTCTACATAGGAATCATAGTTTACGAATAAGTTTGTACAAGTAATTTATGTCATGATATGAAAAGGTATGTGCAGAGGAATGTATGTGCATAGTATGGCATAGTCATGACATGAAGAGTTTTAGGTTGAGCCATGGAAGGAAGCATAGTGAAATGAATGGAAAAAGTCATTTGAATATTATATGTCATTTTTAGCATGTTAGTAAGGTGTATAACCATCCATGAGAGTCTTACAGTGAGCCTATATAGGTAGGACCTTCAAACCAAGTTTGCAACTAGACCACTCCTAGACCCTACTTGGCCTAATGAGTTATGAAGATCAGATTTCAAGGAAATTATGCATATATGTGAATGAAAATAAGAGAGATAATTTATTTTAGGAATTTTCACAAATTTTAAGGTCATGGTTTGAATGAAATTTCATGAAACACCAATTCAAGCATTCTCAAGTTCACATAATGAGGTCTCAAGACCTGAGAATCACTTTAATATGTTCATTGGCATGAATAACCTATGAATGGGAACCTAATATGTTAAGGAGAGATGGGGAAGGGTCCTAGATAATATCTCTAGGAACTAGTATTAGATTCAAGGGATATTTCTTTATGAATAATCATTAATACCAAACCTTATGTTAAACCTCGTTAAAACCCTAATAATGACCCAATGTGAAAAATATTGTTAAAATAATATTATAATGGATTTAAATGACTATAAAATATATTTTAACATGTATTATACTCTCATAGGTGCCTCCAGGTGGTGGTGGTTAGTCAATTGAGAGCGACAATGTGCAGATACAAGCTTATTTGTCAACAAATTATTATAGATCTCAAAAGTTGTATTAGTCAAGAAAAACAAATGAATGGAATAAAAATATAGAGTATAATACTAAATGTATATCATGGTTTCTATAAATTTTATATCATTAAATTGTGCTAATTTGGTCATCTAAGTTAGCTAGTCGCAGACTGACCTAATGATGCAAATAGGTAGAGATGAAGAGAGAGATTTGAGGTTTGAGCATGATAGTTTGATGCAAAAAAGTACATGAATAGATTATTTATTACTTTTAATTCATGATCATACATTTAATAATATTTTTAGGTCATATATGTGGTTAAAGCATTACTCAAAAAATGGCTAGTCTAGTTCAGATAAGATTATGAAACATGAGGTCAAGAAATTGGTCTGCAAGACCAATATTTGTCATTAGACCATATGAGTTTTAAATTTTAGGATGTCTTGAGGATCTGTAAGAACCATGTTTATGATTAAATATTCATGAAAATTATCTACATAGTTTTTGAAGGTCTAATGCTTCATTACTATTTTTTGAGGTGGTTTGACAGTTCTAAGTTGCAGAGATGACCTTGAGCCTTTATGTCTTGAGTGAAAGTATTCCAGTAATTTGGGGATGATATTGAAATCATGGGGTATATATATAAATTTATAATTCATCATTATTAAGTTTCTTAAGAGTGTTTTAGCTTCATTCTTTCAAGATAGTTTTTTGACTATACACAGGCCTAATAGGGTAGTTTGTCCTAAAGAAGGTTTGAAGGTATGAACAAAGGATGTTGATATAAAAAAATCATGGAGTAGGTTATAATATTTATTTTAATAAGTTTTTTAATGGTTTTTTATTTTTTTATAAGGCCATATAGGTCCAATAAGATCATGTCCTAATGCTAAGAGAGTATACCTAATGAAGTAGGTTTCCATGAGACCTTAAGGATGAGTAAGACCAATATTGGTCATTAAGTCAGAGTTTTATATATGATTGAAGATTACATTATGGTTATATAGTTAATATAAAAATGATTTGTATGTATTTATTATATTACATGAAGGTGATCAATCATGAGAGAGCACAGACAAACTTTTGGTACTCAAAAGCTTAATATGATAGTGAACTACAAAGAGTGTTCTTATGAATTGATTGGACATAAAATGATTTTTAAAGATTGGATAATGTTATATGGGGTCTATTTGAGTTTTTATTTGAAGAATATTGATGTCTATAGAGGTGAAATATGTTCTAAGGGATCAATTTTACACATTATTATACATACCTAATGCAATTAGGTCTCTAAGAGTCCTAATAGAGAAATAAGGCCTAATTCAATTTTGACCAACCAAGATGGATATAAATTATGATTTAATCATTATAATAAGATTAAATAATACCTATTATATGGAATAAATAATAGGTTATAGGTATGTGTCCAACTAAGTGGTATGTGAATAAGAGATTAGTATATATACAAGGTAGTTTAGGCCTATTTGTGTGAAAAAGAGGGTATGCATATAAGCCAAGTAAAATAGAAGATTAATGCATATAATAATGTTGTGAAACATGTTATACACCATAAAAGGAAATCATAGATTAATTCATGAAGTTTTCAAGTTATCTACATTACTGAGACATGATCTAATCAGAGTTGATGAGGGATAAATAAGCTAAAAAGTATGTATGCATTATAAGTGAATAAAATATTTCTTGTTAGAGCAGAAGAAGGTCTTAAATATAGTTTTAAAACCTCACAACAGAGAATATAAGTGTTCATGAGAAGACCACATGTTATCTACATATGAAGATCAGGGATACATGACCTAATCAAAATTGATTAGGGCTTGTCAAGAGAAGGTGAGTATGCATTGAGATTGAAGAGTAGAGAGAGCACAAGAAGTGTGGTCATAATTTGTTGATTTAGAAACATAAGTTGTGAAGGTGATAATGATTTTTATAATTTTATAAGTTGGTTTTGCGTCACTTAGGGAGTTGGTGCTTCCTTATAAGTGGGTGCTTGGTAAAGCCTAGTTAAGTGGGTTCTTGATTGTTTAGGGTTGGTTCTCCAAGTTGAGTTGGTGCTCAAAAAAATTTGATCATTTTTTACTTAGGATATTATTCCATTTATATAGATTAGTGGGTTTTATTTCCATTGAGGTTTTCCCATGCATATGTGCTCTATGTGTTATGCTCTTATTTTATGCACATGTGATCAGTTCTTAATGCATTTTTACTTCACTATGTTACTCTCATAATTTGTGGATGTTAGACTATATTTGTAAAAATTTTTTAAGGTAAATTATTCACCCCCATATTAGTGAATTATGCTTCAAAAATTTAGGTCATCAAGGCTACCAACATAATCACTATCTGTGTAAACCAATATCTAAAACTCATCTAATGCTACTGCATCTAAAACTCTAAAATCTCTTATTCTATTCATGTACCTCAATATCCTCTTGCCCACTTTCTAATGTGTTTCCTTTATCATCTCCATATATCTTGATATGATGTTGACTACATACATGATTTCTGACCTAGTTGTAGTCAAATGCATTAAGCTTTCCACTAAGCTCTTATATCGTGTGGGGTCTACATTACTATTGCAATCATTTTTAGACAACTTAAAACTTGTCTCGACTTGTGTGGATATTGGCTTGATATCCAACATATTAAACCTCTCCAAAATCTCCTTTGTGTACTTATATTATCATATAAATATTAAACTATCCATTTGCTTGACTTTTATCCCAAGAAAATAATTCAAGTGGCTTAAATCAATCATTTCAAACTCTTTCTTCCTTGCTATTTTAAACTCTTCTATTGACTAATTTGAATTTATCATGAATATTAGATCATACAAATACATAACTATAATCAAAATATCACCTTTTCTTGCTTTGATGTAGAGAGGGGCTCACTTGCACTTTTGCTAAAGTTATTGATCAATAAGTAAGAATCTATACAGTTGTACCATGTTCTTGGGGCTTGCTTGAGCTTATACAATGCCTTTTTCATCCTATATAACTTATTTTCATGAAAAAAATATCATATCTAGGTGGTTATCCCAAAAAAAACCTCTTCTTCTAGCACTCCATTCAAGAACGCTGACTTGACATCCATTTGACGTATCTTCCACTTGTGTTGAGCAGTAATGGCTATGATTGTCTTTACTATTTATATCTTTCATACAGGTGTACACATCTCATTATAGTCACATCCAAGCCTTTTATTATATCCCTTCACCAATAGTCTTACCTTATGCCTCTCTATCTTGCCTTTGGGAGTGGTTTTTTGTCTTATACACCCACTTGAATCCTATGATCTTTTTTTTGGTAGGTCAACTAACTCCCAAGTCTAATTTCTCTCTATTCTATGCATTTCTTCATCGATTTCCTCACACCATTTGATGTCCTTGGCTACTGCTTCAATTATAAAATATTAACTCATAAAAAGAGATCATAATTTATAGTTTCTTCTTTATTTTTCTCATACATTGAATTGTCATAGACTTCTTACAAGCTCTTTGTCCTTGCTAGGCATTAAATTGAGTTTGAGAAGGATGATGTTGACTCTTTAATAACTCTTTGACCTCCTTGATGGCTAATATCACTATATGAATAAGCCCTTTGTGAAATAGGATTCTATCTTGGTAAATGAGTAAATGTACTACCTACTATTTTAAATTCAAGTTTGCACATGCTCTTCTTGTCTCTCTTCCCAAGCTTCATGTTCAATAAATTGAGCATCTTGATTGATTATGAAATATTTGGTAATAGGATTGTACAAATATTAACCCTTTGATTGATCATTATACCCTATGAAAATGTAATTCTCACATTTATCATCCCATTTTATCCTTCTTTACTTTGGCACATGAGCATATACCACATAACTAAAGACTCTAAGGTGTTCAAAACTTGGCTTCCATTTGTTACATGCTTCTTAAGGTCTCATATCTCTAATGATATTCATTGGATAAATATTAAAAAAAGGATGGCTGTTTCTATATCCTCAACCCAAAAATAATTAGGTAAACCCTTTACCTTTAACATACTCCTTACCATCTCTTGGATGGTCCTATCTTCCTCTTGGCCAAACTATTTTGCTATGATGTAAACCTAGATGTAAATTATTTCTTGATGCCATGATCCTTGAAAAAATTCATGAAATTATTAGAGATATACCCTCCCCCTCTATCAATTCTCAAAATATTCATGTAGTGACCACTTTACTTCTCCATCATGGCCTTGATCTGATTAAAGGTCTCAAATGCATCTAATTTGTTCTTAAAAAAATACACCCATAACTTTCGATTGAAATCATATATGAATGTCATAAAGTATACATTCTTGGATAGGGAGGGGGTATTCATTGGACCACACAAGTTTGAATAGATCATCTCCAAAGGAGATCTATCTCTCCATGATTTACTCATGGGAAATGCACTCTTATGTTGCATCCCTAATATGCATCCTTCACACATTTTGTTTGGTTGTTATATAAGGGGAAGCCCTCTCACCATTTTATTCTTTGTAAATAAGGTTCAAGCCTCCAAATCTTAAATAATCATACCTTAAATGCCAAAAAGTAGACTCATCTACTACCATAGTTTTAAATGTTTTTGTGAGCTCACTTTGCATTATCAATGGAAACATCTAATTGCTTTTCATCTTGAATTCTAAAATATGCCTATTGCATCCACTCCTATCATTATTATTCACCTTTCTAAAATATTATCTTGCACCCATTTTGGACACAATGTAAAATGTTAATAAGGTTTTGCTTCATCTTGGGCACATAGTAAACTTGAATTTGCCTTTTGTCACCTTGTTTGGTGAGAATAGATATGATGCCTTTACCCATGATGGGAACCTTCTCATTATTTCCAATTTTTACCTATGATTTGAGTGACTCATCAATGTGGTTTAACATTTATTTTTCCCCACTCATGTGGTTACTACAACCACTATCCAAGTATTATGTCTCTTTACCACTTTACTCCAAAATTTTGCATGTTATGAACAAGTTTTCACTTTTATCATTCCTATTAATTTTAGCCTCTTGTGTTTTGGAGAAATTTGAATTCTTATTATTCATATCATACTCATTATTTCTACATTCACTATCATAGTGTCCATACCTCTTTCTATTATAAAATTCGACGCTAGACTTATCACACCTTTGTGTTGATCCTCATCTAAAAGTGTTGCTACTACTTCCTCTTACTCTTCCATGTGACTCTTGATGGCAATGCGCTCCATATTTATGACTATTTTAAGTTTTTCCTCTTCCTCTATTATTTTATCCTCTCCCCCTTACTCTCACATTCACATTGGTCTTGAATGCTTGATCATGGGAGGAGGTAGATGACCTATTCATCCTTTGTTCATGGGTTTACAAGGAACCCCATTAGCTCATTTATTTTCATTTGCCTCAAATCCTTTGAATCTCTAATTCCAACAACTATGAGTCAAATCTGATTGGAAGGATCCTCAACACCTTCTCTATGATCTTATGTTCTTCAAGGGCATCATCACATGTCTTCAATCGATTGAAAATATTCATTATCCTTGAAAATAGGTCATTGATATACTCATTCAAATACATTTTTAAGGTCTCAAAGTACATTATTAAGACTTTCAAATTGAAAAACTTCACCTTGTCACTCACTTGATAGGCACTTTAAAGAATACCCCATGCTTGTTTAAAATGGACAGTTGATGCTATCATACAAAATATTGAATCAGATAGTTCCATTATATGTAGTTGAGTGTCTTAGCATCCTTTATCCTATTCTGTTTTAATGAATTACATTGTGATTGAGTTAATACATTGAAGGCCGATAGGTCTCCAACCTCATTATATCCACCTTCAACCAACTCCCATAGGTCTTGAGAGTTGAATATGGTCTTCATTTTGACACTCCACACATCATAGGTATTTCCATCAAATGTAGTGTTCTTCTATCATGAACTATAATAACCTGATACCATGTATAAATGGGCTTATAAAATAAAGGATCTAATACCATATGTTGGTAGAAAATATAAAATGTGTAGGCCCAGGTGGGTAATGACCAACAATGAAAAATAAAATAGAAAAACTAAAACTATGGGGATAGTGTGGACCTAAAAAATAGTGTTGGAAATAAACTAAATAAACATGCAATAATTATCAAAATAGGGGAAAGCAGAGCTATATCAAAACACACAAATATATGTTTATATTTTAATTCAAAAGTAATTGATTATAATGCATAAAATGACATAGTTATAGATGCTTATAAAAACTCTCACAAAAACCTACCCTCTTCTTCTTGTTTGTCTACAATAGTCTAATACTAATGCATTATTTTCTACTCCTTTAGTTATTTCTAAATTGGACAAAATACTTATATGTTTACCTTTTGCTTTCTATGTCTTCTGCTATCTCTATTGTTACCTTTCTATTTTATCTAGGCTTGTTTTACCTACTATTATTTCACTAATGATATTTTATTCTTCCCCTTACACACAGTCTGTTGCTATCCATTAATATACTCTGCTCATTCTAATTCTATTTTTGTCTTTTATTCATTTTGTCTCTATTTGGTTACTCACCTACCTCCCATAGATTCCCCCCCCCCCCCCCCCAAAAAAAAAAAAAAAAACTAAAATGGTTCAAAAATTTTCAAATTCAAACATTGTTGTAATAAATTTGTTTGGTGGCTAAAATTGATTAGTGGAGTGAGGAAGGGGTAGGTGAGGGGAAATAATAATAATTTATTTTAACATATTTGACCCAGAGTCCATTTTTAAGATGGATAACATCATAAGATATTTTAGCATCACTCACCAAATTAGACATATACTAATGCAATCATTTGACTACTAGGTCTGTAGGAGCGATCAATATTATTTAAGAGTAGTTGATAAAACTAACATGAATCTATAGACAAAAAAATTCCAAATAAAATAAAAATATATTATTTTAGTTGAATCAATGGTGATAGTGATTTTTAGGAAATTATTATTATTTTATTTTTAAAAAACAATTAAATAATATACCAAACAATGTTACTTGTGTTAGTTTTCGATGGATAAGTTGGGACTTAAACCTAGGATTTGTTATTGGGATCAAACCATATAGTTGTATTGTAGCTCCAATGCCATGAATCATTTTTTTTAGAGTTCCCCATCACCCAATGGGTCTAGTGTTTGAGAAAAAAAAAATATTTAGTTAGAAATTTTTGGGAAGATAAAACATAGTTTCACTGTAATGGCTGGGTCTATTATCTAATTTAATGGAATGAATTAATGGACTATATTGGTTAGATTGATAAGTAAATAAGGTGAATGAGTGTAACCATTAAGGAATAAGGTGTTTCTATTAGTTTACATTTAGTCCAGGTAAGTAGTTTCTATGGGATAAGATAACAAACATGGAAAATATCTATGAATAGTCTCATGAAGCTTTCCATTTTACCATACCTTGATGTCTATCTAAAGGGTCTCTCTCCCATCCAAATAAACAATATTAATGTATACCCTTAATGAAATAAATTTTGCAACATTATTTATAAACTAATCAAGGATAAGTAGATTAGCCCCTCAGTACTCAAACAAGACTAGTATAAGGGTATACCATATTACACTACAAAACCACCACTTGCACCATTAAAATCTATGAGGATGCCTTGTAAATGTCCTTAAACAGAGTAATCCCCATCATAAGCATATTATATAGAATTTCAAGATAAACCAAATTTGTAGATAATAGTGGTGTAAGACTAGTATGAATGAAATGGAGCATACAAAACTAACACAATTATATTAATAAAAGGAAAACAATTAGACTTAAAGGAAATATAACACTTAGAAGAGGTCAAGCCATCAGATATAACTACTTTGAAATCTAGTTTAATTTATATTAATTCCCATTGGAGGCCAAGAATGGATCATGAAATTGAACAAATGTGGATCCCTAAATTAACTAGTTATTTAAACATAAGAAGCACTTCAATCTCGATAAACACATTTATTTAATTTATTATAAGATAAAAAAATAAAGATCATGCCAAATTAAATGTAATCATAGCTAATATCAACAACCCACTAAGTGTAAACTTCACTTTATTGAATTCAAAGAATATCTATGTTCATTAAGGTGTCATGCTCCCAACTAGAACTTTCTTAATAATCAAGGCATTGCCATTTGAGGGTGAATTCACTATAATTATTATCTTTTCCTTGATCAAGCATCTAATGATGGGGTATTCCATCTCATTTTTATAGTAGAAGTAACATACATAGGGGAAGATAATTTATATTTATTTATGCGTCATTCTTCAAATGATAATATTTTTTATATTTGCCAATAGGGATTCATTTCACCTTGACAAAAAAAACCTAAGTGCGCAGAGAATTTCCCATGGTTAAGCTTAAACAACACACACAAACTTAGATGTATGTTGGCATGGGTCGAAGCCCCACCATTTATTGAATAGTCATCCTATAATAGACTAAACATATCTATTTCCAATTGATAGTATGACATGACTATTTGGAGAGTGATTATGGTGGTGATTTGGAGAGATATTGGCTATTTAAACACATTTAAATTTTAAAAATCCCACTCAAACTTCCACCCACCTAAATAATATACCGACTTATAAATGGGATCCATTTCTTAAAATATTATTTAAATGTGGATAGTGTGGTGGGCATAAAGTTACATGTGATAAAGGGGTATTGCACTAGCCTGGTAGCTATAGCAAGGATGTACATTGGAATATGGATTCCTAATGAGATGGTTGTGGCAATGGGAACATTTTTAGGGGTGAAAATTAGAGTTAAAGTCATTCTACCATAAAACATGAGGGTATGATATGTTTTCTCACATAGAATGCTCTTGGACCCAATTTTTATTAGAATGACCCTTCAAAAAATAGTGATGGCAGATATATATAATATTATAAAAATGTCAAAGATCCTGACACCTATGAAAATGGCTTATCTAGTTATTTGAAATAGATCCAAGGATGAAAATTCTACTAAAGAAGGATGATTCAGTTGTGTGTGCTAATCATGTAAACTCAATCTAATTATGTTTATACCGATCAACCTACCCTGATCTAGTTGCATGTCCTAATCACATAAACTAAAGTGGTACAATTTAACTTGATTTGTTTAAACTTAAAATCTTACCTAAAGTGTAATCCATTTTAAATAAATTTGTGTGAATTTTATCCAATGTTTCCTTATATTTTTTGTTATTTTATTTATGTACAAGTTTTTAGCATTGTTACTTTTCTCATATGGGAAAGTGGTTTTACATAAAAATTAATAATCGACAAAGATAGAGTTTATATAAATAGTATAATTTCTTAAAAAATGTCACAATTTAATAGTAGAATCAAGGTTCTAAGGGTAAGGGAGAGAAAACTTGAAAAAACCATAGTGGTTTTAGAACATCGCTAGAACTTTATGTTCCATGTTATTAGTAACTAGAATTGTGGATTTGACATTTCTAGAAATCAACATACATCCATAATATTATTTCATAAATGTATTTATTAGGGTTAGGGATCTAAAAAAGATTTGCACCATGTGGTCCAAGTTTCTAGTACAATAAATAACCTTGTAATATTAGCCAACAATCTATGAGTTATAGAATATGCCATAAAACTATTAAAGAAAAAAAAAAAACACATTAAAATGTGTAAATTTTAGAAAAATAGTACACATTTTATTCCATAACAATGAATAGGGAAAGTACAAAGGTGTACAATGTTTAGCAATGCTAAAAATGAAGATCATTGTGATCATAATGGGAAGACACTTCCTACTAATTTTCTTAGAGTAAAACAAGAATTAAAAATGCTTATAAGATGTTAGGTACTCAATTAATGCTAAAAATGTACTATCAAATCTATGGTCATTTTTATCTAACCCCTAAGGGCTGAATGAGTACTAATATATATCATTAAAATAAGGTAATTACAACAAAAGACATTTATGCTAGATAATAGTTACAGAATGGTTCACCTTGTACTCAAGTGATGGGTCACATTCTTGTAAGTGTGATGCTTGGAATTCAAGTGTAGTGCTATGTTGACATAGTGCAAACCTATGAAGTAAAAGTTGACATGTTCTAAAGTAGTAGGAAACTACCTATGGCCACTTAATTTTGATGGGTGTGGACGCCACTAGAAACTTACACAATATTTTTCATGACATTATATTAGTGTACAAAGGTATCACAAGGATAAATAGGTGGTGCATAATGTTGTGATGTTTGGATCTCAAATTCCTTATGATGCATTCATGGAATGACATGTTTTTCTCAAATCATTTGCCCTTTTTTGACCTACAATGATCCTATTAGATCTTTTTTCAACTATATAAATTGAACCTAAACCTATTGAATATGATTATTACCATATTTTCCTACATTGACTATCATTAACAACTTATGTGTTCCTTGGTGGGTGCAGATCATTGTCATCTTTACAATTTAATCATTTGCCTTTTTTTACAAGTGTTTAGCATCTAGTTTGTAAAGATGATGAGTTATTTATAGCTCAATCAAAGTTGGAAATTATGGCTAAAGGAGTTTCAAATTGAATATTGGATGTAGGCCCAAGTAATGTGGTCAATATAAAAAACATCATTTTCTATAGAGATGTGTGCATTATTTTGTAAAACCATAACATAGAGGCTTGATATTCTTATGATAACCCTCAAATAATTCCTTTTGAATATATACAACCAAAATTTCTTACCCATATTGGATTCATATGGTGTACAATATTTATGATGGATCTTTATGTAATTTTTTTCTTGGTACAATAGAATTTTTTGAACCTCTTACTGAACATGTTAGATATGCTATATAAACTTATGTCCCTTGTCCCTTTCCATTTCCTACATATACAACTACATATTGGATGGCCTATTGTAGGATATGTCTAGAGGTATCATAGGTTGGAACCCAAGGTATGTCTAGAATGGATTATCACCCTTATAATTATGCAAAGATTTATTGTATTTAAGTTGAATTTAGAAATAATGTCCTTCCCAAGTGGGAACACGTGCATTTTTGTACATGAGAAAAAAATGGTAAAGTGTTCAATTGATAAATTATATTTTTACATCTATCTAAGGAGGAAACATTTTAGATTGGTCCAATTGTGTATCCATCAAATACTTCAAATATTCCCTTAAATGGATAACAAATTGTGGGTCGTGGCCAAAACAAATGGATAATGGTAGTCAAAAAGTGAACCCATACATGGCTAAAGAATGAATGTTTGGTTTCCTACAAGTTGATGCTTCTTTTTTTCTATAAACCATGACAACCATGTTGAAAAACCTATCCAATAAAATGATCATTGTTTTCTTATGATAATGTAACATAGGCAATCCATTCATGGAACCCATGATGATATATTCCAAAGCCTTAGTTAAAACTATCAATGGTGTGTAAATTCTCAACTTCTTGGTGATGCAACAAAGATTAAAAAATGTGATGTGACACTCAATTTTTGTGCACATGTGAGTCAATGGAAGTGATTATAAAGTGCTAAAAATATATTAGTAATAACAAAGTGTCTTTTTGTATTGGAATAATGCACCTTACAAATGAGTTATTGGAAAGGTTTATATTGAGGAATAAAATTATTTCTAAGATTGTAAAGAATCTTGTTAGAAATGTGGAATTTTTGAAATTATTCACCATAAGCAAGGGTGATATAGGCTTATGTGATTCCACGATCTACTGAGTAGAGAAATACCTAGTTAGAGAAGTTGTAATCACATATTTAAAGCACCATGACAAGTTTTTGCACTAGAGGATTTATAAGACAATAGTTTTACTTATTATCTTTTCCCTTTTTATGCTCTATTTATAGATATAATTACTACAAGTAAGTGATCCACTTCATGTGGCATGCATTCTATACCTTTATCTATGTATGTAGGAACTGAAGTGGATTATGATCAAAATGGATGATTTTTTCCTTACCCATGATATATTTATACCATTGATTCACATCCCACATGATGGTATATAAATATTTATCATAGGTGGAGTGTCTATAAACCATATCATTCAATGCCTTAAGCTTTTTAGGGAACCAAATTCCCATGTTTTGTGAGTATTGTAATGAGTGCATAGTATGATGCCTCACTCTAAATTTTAAATGGTAGGAAACTTTTAGGCATTTAAAAAAGATATGATATACATAGGCACTGCTTGAATCCCTTAAAAGGTTACTATTTTGAAGGTGTCCACTAGAATGTTACTTTTGAATGCATAATTTGGTTGAGAGACCATGATATGTGTGAGAAAATAGGGATCAAATTATTTTATAGATATTCAAGTATAATAAAACATGTCAACTCAATGAGATTGCATGACATTTATAAATATTAGATTTATTTAATCTTCCACAAATATACATGGATGCTTATGTGATCAATGATGTATCACAAGTATTGATCTGACATGATGTTGAATATACTCTTAGATAAGTTAGCTTGCAAATTATGTTTGTACATATCTAAAACACATGAGATATGCTCCAAATGATCCTCCCAAGTCTTGTTATAAATGAGGATGTTTTCCAAATAGACAGTGATGGATAAATTATGTCATTCATTGAAATAAATAATACTTAGAATGACATTCCTTAATACTTTCTACTAAAGAAACACTAATATTGAAATAAATCATACACCACAACAAAGCCTTCCAATTAATTTATGAAATATAATAATTTATTTTTCTATATATCCAATAGGGTACAAGTAGAGAGGAAATACCTAACATCTCAGCTTAGAGATATTTAGACACTGATTGTCCTTTTCTATCATACATGTTAGTTTCCTATCCATGCAAAATTATAGTAAACCTACATGTAATATTGTATATACAGTTGATGATATTCACACAATAAAGTAATATTAATAGTGATGGGTTTCTATCACCATATTTACATAATGAAGTCCAAGTAAACATAACATAGTTTTGAAGAGAACAAGGTACTCAATTTTCAGTAAAGTGCCATTTATTATTTTTGTCTACATCTAAAAAAATAATATTAAAAATTTATGATGTCTTAAATGACTTATACCTATAAATATTCATGGTTTATTTTTATTCCTCAATCATTCTCAACTATACACAACACTTTTTATATTGTTAACATGAGTTACACAAAACCTAAGTAGTTTCCACAAGAGATATCACTCTAACATAATGTAGAAACTAAAATTTAAATATTTATAGCATATCAATCTTGTACATTTGAAAAATATCAATCAAGGATATACCCTTCAGCTATATATCTCTATACTATTGAAAAGATCACATTCACCATCTCATTATGCCTAAATGTTTATCTATTAGTCCCATCCATATCATTTTTATGATTTAGGTATCTTTTATTGCACATAAAGCTTAAAACATGACACACATCCTTCACTATCAATTTCATTTCCATACCTATTTTCAATCTTGTTGGACATTACTAGCCATAGAGGGACACCATTATCGATGGTAGTGTCCATATCCTTATCTAGTGTCTAGTAGCCAAAATTCATCTAAATTTCAAATGTTTCAAAACATATGGTTCAACCTATTTGTCTTATTGAACCCTACATCAAGATATTTTCAAAAGGTGTGGTATAAATATAAGTCTAATCCTTCTTATTCCTTGTTTATAAATAAAAATCAAACACCTAATAAATCTAAATAAATCAACCCCACAACCAACCTATTTTTTCCTATTCACACCTATTTTTATATAAATCTTACGAGTAGTCATATTAAATATTTGAAACACTCAAAGAGCATCCCATGAGAGATATTTGTCAAGTTAAAATCTAGATCATTGCATGCATCATCATATAGCATATTTCACCCTTGTGACTGAACTATTTTTATATTCTTAAACCTATACCCCACCATCTAAATTTAAGGTTAAACACATAGAGTACCATATTTTTAATATAATGTTGATGCTTTAATTTTTACCATGCACATGAACACAATAGTTTTAGTGGCTTTGATACAAGAGACTTATCATTAAAGTGACCTCTAGATTAAATACTTTGACTCCTCTTATTCTAATGTTAATATAATATTTTTAGAAGTTAAAATTACAAAAAAATAAACTAAATATAATAAAATTAAAACAAAGAAAATTCACAAGAATAGTATATCCTTCATAATACCCATCTAATGGAAAAAATACACATGATAATGACCATCCATCGAAATTAAACTATAATAATTTTCCTTATATGATTCACACCAATGGAATATTGGCAATAGATTAAAAACATTGAAAAAATAAGAGCAAAATATGTAGACCCACAAAAAAAATTGATAGAAGAGTATAATACTTTGTAAATATGACTGAGCTACTTCAAGGGGAAAACCTCCATATAATGCAAAAATAACAAAATTCCCACTAAATTTACTAACCACTAAATCTTATATATACTCTACTCTAACCATGGTTATTCCATAGGCCAACCCTAATAACAATATAAGAGCCAAGAGAAATGTGACACGATAATAACAATGGTTATAGAGGCCACAAGTTGGACACATGTATCTCAATTTAATTCTCCCATATCTTTATTTTGAATACTCATATATAATCCTAGCTATATCTATCTTACCCAATACTCGATTGAATCCCTAATACCTGATTCAATACCCAAGCCATATCTTGAATTTGGAAAGAAACTAGTTGAATTTAAGAAGTAAAAATATATAAAGTGGGTAGATGTATTATAATGGGGGATAAAAGGCGGGGGGGGGGGGGGGAGGTATAAAGTGACATTTTATTTTTGAAAATTATAGTAGTTGAACTTGAATAGAATGTTAGAGATTCTTGGAAAAATAATTTGACAATGACGTAAGATTATGAATTGTGTCATTTTTAATTTAGTTTCTAAATATATAACTTTTTTCAATATTTATATGATAAAAGTGTGTACAATAGATTCATTTATGACAATGATTTGACCTTTTTTTTGTGAAAAGATAAGCAGTCTACATGTGTATGGACACACTTTTTTTGAATAACTAAATGAACTGATCAATGAAATTTCATAGACATATATGAAACATCAAAGATTGGCTAGGATATCATTTTATTATTTTATTATTTTTTAATAAATATATGTATTTTAAATAATTTTACAAGTCAAGACGACTTGAAAATTGGAACTAAAAGTGTTTGAACACAACGTTTTGACATTAGCTTCATAAAAAAAAACTTTTATTTTTACAAATCATAGCCAACAATGCATAGATTCATTAGGTATAAGTTTTATAATTTTTTTATTAATGGTCTAAAGTTATGAAATTGTTTTTAATGATATGAATATAGTTCATAATGAGGTATGTTGTGTAGAAATTAAGTAATAATTATAAAATATAGTTTAAATTTTTAAAAAATTATATATTCAAAAATTACTCTTTCCCCTTTGCAAACCCATATATATATTTTTAAATAATAAAATATTCCCAAATAGATGTGTCAACAAATACAAAAAATACTCCTAAATTTCCTTAAGACCATGTTGAGTACTCCATAGCTGATTTCAAGCTAGGTTTGGACATCCCCAAGCCTATACCAAAAGCAAATTTGGAGGGAAAGCATAAATTTCAAAGACTAAAATGTTCAAAGGTCATAGGACCTTTGCAAAGGATTTACACCCTTTTAAATACATGTTTATATTGAAATCATGTCTTTGTAAGGGTGTATGCCCTTTGAAAGACAACTTTAATAAGGTTAGTGAGAGTACATATTTACCTGTTAGTGATTGCATGCTAGTTTTTTAGTGAGGGTAAGTTAGGTTTGACTTACATGAGGTTATATTAGTTAGAGCATATATTTAGTAAAATAAATGTAACAAAATATTATGAAATTGATTCCATAGGTATAGGAGTAACCATTTAGAAGATTGTTTTTAAAAATCCATTTTGATCAATACTTATTTTTTAAAATTTTAGGATTGGAATATAGAATGAGAAATGAAGTTTAAAATCATGTTATGTATGTAATAGATATGTAACATTGATTATGACCCTATTTTATATAATTGAGTATGTCATACCTACTTTACCTTCTTGAGTATGCCCTACTTGATTGAATACCTGAGATTGAAGGTAGATTCTTAAATAATTTATGGAATTTTTAATCGATGGGTCTATAAATATACATAAATGACTACCCTATAAAATTCAACTTGGAACATACATATAGTCATGATATAGTCACTCATACATGTCATATATTGCATACTATTACAACATGTACATATGCAATACCTCATACATAACATCTACCTATAGTCATGATAAGATAACTTATACTAATCATGAATGGAGCTAGTTACCCTAATATATCTATTTAGAATAGAATGAATAAAAACACCATTCAAAATTCATCCTATAAAGATACCATTTACTCTAAAAAAGGTTAGTTAGATGGGTTGATCCATGCATTCTTCAATTCCAATCTTGGGCATTATTCCAAATTAGCATATAATAAAGTCATATTCTAGCATTCCAAAATCACATAAGACACTCCCTCATCGATACTCATCATCCCTAATCACTCCTTCATCAACCCACATGTTTCCTTATCATCCCTATCACTCCCTCATAAAATATTAGTGTACCTCATTATCCTAATTACTAACTCATTGGCTATCATCATCCCTCATTATTTCTAATCACTCCCTCACCATCTCTAATCACTCCCTCATCAATGCTCATCATCCCTAGTCACTCCCTCATCATCCCTAATCATTACCTCATCAATCATCATCATCATACATAATCATACCTAATCATTCTCTCATCATATTTCATAATCATTAGTCACACTCTCATCATCCATCATCATCATTCTTAATAACTTCCTCATCAACTATCATCATTTCTCATCATTCATAATCAATCCTTCATCATATTTCATTGTCCCTCATCATCCCTAATCACTCCCTCATCAATGAAAAACATATTTTATTATCTCTAACCATCCCCTCTTCATTCATCTTCATCCCTCATCGTTCCCTCGTTGGATCTCATTGTACCTAATCAATCCCTCATCATGCCTAGTCACTCCCTCATCTAGTAGAGTGTATTACAATATAGTTGTTAGTAAAAATTTATTTTATAATGAACAATATCATTTTTAGATGAATCTTGAAAGGTGTTTTGATTGATTTTATTTTGATTAGAGTATACTAGGGTGATTATTATCATTCATGTCTAGTAGTTTAGGTAGGGCCATGATAGATTACTCTAGGGAGATTGTTGAATGATTTCCATGGTGTAAATAAGATAATATCATTTTTGCACTTGCATGGTGGAAATTCATTTTGAAAAATAAGGGACAATGACTAATGATGATAGATCAAAAATTACCTCTTTTCACTTGTTTTGTATAATAAAACTTGGAAAATAAGTTATTAAAAAAAAACCTAAGTTTCCTCTTTAGTGCAAAATGATGTTGGTATGCTCTTTCTATGTGGGGATGTACATGTGGCTTATAAAATGTGTTAATATAATACTCCAAATTGTAATTTTACTCTTCATTCCTCTATGTGTGGTATCCAAAATGTATGTTATTTATCCTAATGTTCTTGAAATAGTCATAATGGGGGACTAGATGGGAATGGGTTGTGGAATTGAGACATCTAGTTGAGGGTATGGCCTTAAAAGGGATGGCCAAGTAATTCATGTGTAGAGGTTGAAACCTCTATACCCTATGTTCATGTTTAGGGATCTAATTTTATGGTTATAGGTTTAGGGTCTAGATATTAGGGTTTAGGGTGTAGGGCCTAGGTTTTATAATTTAGGGTTTATTTTTCATGATTTGGAGTTTATATCTTGTGATATAGGGTTTTGGGTTTGGTGTTGAGTTTTAGTGTTTAAGGTTTATAATTTTATGGATTGGGGATAGAATTTTAGGGTTTGGGATTTAGGTTTCAAGTTTTATGATTTAGGGTTAAAGTTTGAGGGTTTAATGTCTAGGTTTAGTGTTCATCATTTAGGTTTAATTTTTAGGGTTTAGGGTGAAGGGTTTAGGGTTCAAAGTTGATAGTATAGTGTTTGGGGTTGATTTTTTGGGTTCCAAAATTTAGGTTTTAAGGTTTATAGTTTTATGATTTAGGGTCTATGGTTTTAGGCTTGAGGTTTTATGGTTTTGGGTTTGTGGTTTAGGGTTCAACCTTCATGGTTTAGGGTTAAATGTAGCCTTAGTTTTATTAGTGATATATTTATTTTTCCCTATAAGGGATTATAATTTGATTATACTTTAAATGGAAGCCATATTTTTGAAATAAATGCACCTGAGAACAATGATGAGGGAACAAACTACTAATTGTATCATTATGTAAAATAAAAAAAATTAACCACAAATGTCATGGATGCATAAGAGATAATTTATCCCACTGTATCCATAGTGGTTATAGTAACTTCGATTCATAAGCATTATTATCACACTAAATTGCAACCCTAAAAATATTGTTCAAGGATTATTACTTAGGTGATAGCATGTAGACACCTATAGGTTATGGGTGGCCTAATCAATGATATGAATCTCTAGATAGGGCTATCACCCTTGATGTATTAGCTAGAACTATTACTAAACCTAGTACTTTGAAGGGAAAGGGATAGAGAAAAAAAGTAAAAAAAAATTATACTTCTACACAGATTTATGAACTATATAAAATAAATGAACAATGAAATCAACTTTGGAAAATAACCCAAAAATACCTTTAGATGAAAGGCCACTTCAAAGGGGAAACCTCCTTTGAGCAAGGTCAATACAATAATATTAATATATGCCTTCATTTGGCCTAAATAATTCCTTAAATACTAAATCTATTCTAAAAAATACTAATTCCCATGTAAGTGAGATAATTTAAATATGCTTACATGAGATAATTTAAATATGCTCAAGGGATGACTTACAAAGCATATGCATCCATAGAAACTATTACACTAAAAATTCAAATATAAGGGTAGGACACATGTTCCAAACATCCCATCCCCCTTGGAAAAAAACTTTGTCCTCAAAGCTTTAGATGTGGGAATAATTAATAAATTTAAAATAGTGGTTCCCATGTTGCATTTTCAGGTTGTATGCTATGCCAATGGATTAATACTTTCATGATTGAGTGGGAACAAAGTTGGTGGGTGTGACTATCCAATACTAATTTTGGTTCAAGAAAGATAGAGCCTTCATTATCAAGTTTTGTTAAAACTATTTTCACTCTAATGGTGGTTCAAATAAATTTATTCGAACAAGAGACATGAAAGTCTAGGTGAACTAAGGAAGAAGGTGGAAGCTCCAACTTGTACATAATATACCCAATCTGCTAGAAGATATTATATGGCCCATAAAAATTTAGAGAAAAATTATGACTCCCTTTTAATTTTAGGTATGATTGTTTGTATGGATGGAGAAAAATAAAAATCATATATTTAGGTTGAAAAGTACATTCAGAGTAGTGATGATCAACTTACTACTTCATTCATTTCTATACCAGATGGACATTACCCCATAGGGTACTAAAAATATAATCCTTATGTTAGAGAGTAGTGTCAACCACCTGAATTAGTAAACTATTAGGGTTATATGGGAGAAATGATGGTGGTGCTTAACTATAAACTGATTCATATGGAGTCATTTTAGTAGAACTGTGGTAGGAGGTATTATACCACCATTCAGTTAGGAGGATCCACTTTACCCACATCGTTGTTATTCTAATGTAAAGTAATGCAGGACTGTTTCCAAGCATTTGTTAATAATTTCTATCTATCCATATATTGGGGGATGATACCTAGAGCTCATCTTCAATTATGTGCATGTACGTTAGAATAACTCCATCCAAAAATGGCTAGTGAAAGTTGCATCACAATTGGAGTTAATTAAAGAAGGGATGCCATGTAGATGACATATTTGATCCAAGAAAACTTGTGCGATTATAGAGGCTTTATAGGGATGGTTAAGGGCACAAAAATGACTATATTTGGAGAGGTAATCTACCACTTCTACAATCTCTATTTCCCTCCAGATTTAGGTATCCCCTCAATGAAATCCATAGAAATATCTTTCCATATCCTAGTAGGAATCGTCAAAGGATCGATCAAACTAGGAATCACTATAGGTTAGTGGAACTAGAATAGTTTCCACCTTCACGTGATTGGTGATGTGGGTAGAGAAGATTATATTCTTGAAATAAAGAGAAGCTAAAAAATCATACATTGTATATATTTTGATCGAGTATAGTCCTGCATTATAATGTAGGTATATGAACATAATTATACAGTCCTAATGCCTATAAGAACATTTTTTTAAAATCTTAATGTTTCATTATTTTTGTATTTTATCTCTTGGAACATTAGTTTTATTAATAAATAGTATTCAAAAAGATGTGGATGCTACTCAAGCTTTAGTTCATGGAAGGTTGTGGCTTTTTATTTTATGAAGGTGCCAAAAGGTACCTATGTTTGTTGTATATGATTAATTTTTATATGTATATTATTATTAATTCAAGTCCACAACAAGGTTGCATTCTTAGTCTAAGGTATCAAGTATGAATTTCTATAATTATAAAATTTATTGAGTTTGAATCTTCGAGCCATATGCCACATTTGATTTTTTGCTTGTTCTAGTTATCTTAGGTATCCAATATGTTTTTCAATCCCAATATATATATATATATATATATATATATATATATATATATATATATATATATATTTTAAATAATCATAAATGTGAAACACATGAAATCATCATCAATCAATACATAAGGATATCCTTAACCTCACAACTAATATAAGACTGTGGTATGGTTCTAAAAATGAGTGAAGATAAGCCCAAAGAATCAATGATGTAAATAAGCTTATAAACAAGTCAAATATCTAAGTGTGAATGTTATATATATTTTCAAGAAATCATAATTGATGCAAGTATGTCCTTTAATTAACTCTATGACTATTTTTATATTTATTCTCTAAGCTTTTAGCTCTCATGGCAATAAACCATTTATTGTTGATAGAACTTGAGACTCCTCTCAAAACCTTATTGAAAAATGGAATGGACATATTCGTGAAGATTTTGTCAATTTCAAAATCTCAAAACCCTTGTTCTCTATACTTTATACTCTCTTCTCTTATGGACTCTTACAAACAAATTTATTCTCTTACACTCACTAAGACTATTGGCAAGGCTTATCACTTCCATTAAGACTCTTTGAATACAAAAAAGAACCTCTCCACCTTTATTTATACTAATAATAATTTATCAAGGTTATTACAACCTACACATAAGTTTTCACTCATGATAAAGACACCAAACATATAAAAGAAGATAAAATAGGGTTACCTTGGTCTAATGATAGACTTAATGCATTGAGTTACTTCTTGAAATTCTTATCCAAGCATCTCCAAAAAATTTAACCACCATTAATACTTAACAAAAAATAATCTCCATGTTCACCAACACATTCTCACCTCCTTCTTTCACTTTTTATTAACCTAAACTCATATTTAACATGTTTCTTAAGTAGACATGCCAACTTGAAAACCTTGCGACTTTAATAACATTCTCTAGACCTAATTTCAACCTAAAATCAATGTACATAATTAGAAAACATCCCCTTGAATATCCATTTAAAATTTTGGACCATTTATCTAGGTGAATCAAAAGATATGGATGTTTTGGTGATTCAATATGTTTAATGTAGTTTGTAAGATAAAATCTAGAAAAAATATTGAAAATGAAAGGTATCGATATTTTAGATATATTTACAGAGGCAGAGAGATAGGATACAAATAGATAGACTATATCATGTTTTTTGATACAGTCATGGATGCAAACACATGACACTATATTGATTGGTCGATATAGTTTACACACATAGATAACTATATCAAAATTATTTGATGTAGTTATAACACATAACATAGATATGTATTGATGTCTACTGATACAGTCTATAATAAAAAATATAATTTCATGTAATAAATTTAAATCCAATTATTTTGATAACTATTTTTTTGAAAATAAGATTAAGTATATATACTAAAGGATTTGACTGATTTGTAGGATCTCATTGATACTAAAATTTCCATTGGATAGTTTCAACCCATTATTTTAGAGAGCTAAATATGGAGGAAGTACCATGTCCATAACCCACTAAACCTAGTTTTGAGGCTAATTTGATAGTAACTTCCCAATGCTAACTGTTAATTGGTTCATTAAAGAATCAGATGGATGGATTCTTAAAGTTCAAGAAAAAAGGAAACCATAAGTGTTTTTGATATATTATGATGCACATAGAGAATAAAATCCATGTTTAGTTATATACTATGACTATCAATATGAGGGAAATCCCCTCATGGCATAATGTCTATAAACAAAAGACAAGGATTGTAAATAGAATACCATGTAATCCTTCATGATAGTAACTAATTAGTTTAAAAAATGTTGGAGCATAGTTTATAGGGAATCCCAAACAAATAGAAAATAAAGTTCAAAAATAAATATTAAAAAATAATTTATAGCATTAAGTGAATTAAAATAAATAGGCAGTCAACTTGAAATGAAATGTGTGATTAGATTCATAAATAACAAAGTTGATTTTCCTATTTTATGCTTACAAATTAAAACAAACCGAATTGTATAAACATTGGCCTATGCATTTTTACACTCAGTACATATCTGTATATATTATATAGATAAGTATTTGTAAACAAAATTGAATACATAAATAATTTAACTAAGTTAAACATATCGATACATTTTATTATAAATAAATGCAATTCAAAACCTTGGATAGATTGATATAGTTTATTAAAAATAAAACTTACACATAATTATATCAAAAAAATCAAAGTATTTTCATTGAACTAGGTTTATATATAATTAAAAATGTAAATACATAACTATATTGAGTAGATCGATACCATTGATTGGAAAAATGAATTTGAGATATAACTGTATCGACTAGTCTCATATATTTGGTTGAATATGTGACTTGACATAACTATGTCTAGTAGTTTGATATAGTTGGCTGAGGGAAAATTAGATCTCATAATAATACTATGTATCATTTTCAAAATAGTATGTTGAAAAACATACATAGATAAAAATATGTCAATTTGTTTGATATATTTTTATGTAGGCATAAATTACTATTGAGTTGTAGATTGATCTATATAATATATCTTACTGACAAAAAATGAAACACAATTGAATCGATATGTTCGACATAATTTTATGAAGAGGTAAAGGAAATAGATAGGTTTATGTCAGGTTCACTAAAATGTATGCAATGAGCTAGGACTGACCTACAACTATGCTATCTAAAAATCCAAAATTGAGAAGGTAAACCAAATCGAACATGTTGATACTTAATGAATTGGGATATGACCAAATGGATCCATAAACCTAGCCATAGGAGAACTACACCACAATTTTAATACAAAAGGATCAAAATCCTCCAGGAAATTAACATAATGAAATATCTCTATCTATGTCTCTTGTTAATATAAGTAAATATTTCAATTAAATAATTTAAGTAAGGGGAAGGGTTTGAAACATATAAAAATAGGTAACTGTGGTAGGAAAATAAGGGCCTAGGTTAACCAAGGTGGAAAGATGGAAAGTTTTAATATGATTATAGCCACACTAATTTAAGTTTAGAGATAATTCAAAAAATTAGATACACATTCATTAACCAAGAATTTATACAACTTCTATCTATGAAAAGGAAAGAGCTAGGGTTAGAATATACTTACCTTGAACAAGACCTGTCGAGTTTCAACCTCCTCTTTAGATAAAGGTTATTTGTATGAGATTTTTGTGGTTGTAAGGATATTAATGTATGATCAAGATATATACTAAAAGGACACCTCCTATTACATCTAAGGTTCCATAAGTCAAATGTTTCCCTCCAAGATAAGATCTAAGCAATAGATTTTTCAAATATAGAATTAAGGTAGAAGTACAAGAAATAAAAATTGAAAATGAATGTTACTCTCTATTGGATTGAAATCTTAAAAATAAAAATTAAATTTATTACAAACTTATAAATACCTTTTTCATTTTATATTATTTTAATTTTATTTATAATTTCCACGTATTTCGAAAAAAAATAAAAAAATAAAAAAAAATAAATCATAAAACTAACCTAAACCTAAAATCATAAAACTAACCTAGATTTATGATATTTGAAAAGGAGCGATATTAAACATTAAACTAGGTCTAGGTCTATATTGTGACGTAGGAAAGATTAAAAATAGATACCTTGATAAATAAATTTAAATCATTAAGCCTAAACCTAAAAACATGATATGTAAAAAGCAGCGAATAAATCAAATAAATAAAAACACTGTCTCATACCAGGGCCGGAAGAAAAAACAACGGCGGGGAAGAAACAACTGTGGGAAGAAATAGCGGTGGTGGATGACTGCACAGAGGAAAAAGTTATAACCAAAAAGAAGAGATTCATTGTTGCTGCTTTTTTCTTTCTCTTTTTTTTTTTTTGGGGTTGTGTTAATGTTTGGATATATATATATATATATATTTTTGAATCTTTTCATATATATATATATTCAAACGACGTATTAGTTAATTTGATTTAAAAAAGCAAAATAATAAATAAAAATTTAAAATAATATATTTTAAAAAATAATTACAAATTCATAAATTTTTTATTAACCTCAAACATTAACATCATCATAATTAATTACATCATCCTAGACTTAACCCTAACCTTAAATAACATTACCCTCACTCACACCTTACCAAACATCCCTAATGTTGATTAGCATCTTCACTACCTCAACTTGTTTGGGGATGAAAGTATAGTTTGACTGAATGAGGATAGCCCTCTTCCACTTACAATATGAGATGATTTCAAACTTAAATAGTGTACATAGTTATAAATATAATAAAATCGTACTGTTATATTCTTTATGCAAGTTGTGAATTATATTTCCCAATCAATTTAAATGGTGTACAAGTGTCTTGATATAAATCCAATGGCCACCATTTATTTTTCAAGAAAAAGATGTTAGTAAATATACCAATTTTAGATATGCTCTTCATCATCTTTTTGTTATTATAAAATTCAAATATAATAACTACATAGAATGCAATAAAAAAAGAAATTTAAATATTTATTAATAAAAAATAATTAAAACAATGGTAATAATAAATTAGATGCAAGGTCCTTAGAATCTCATAGCATCTCATAGCATTTTTGGCTTTGATCATCATTTTCTATTGCTAAAACCAAGTATATGTACTTTGATTTTGTTGGAGTATTTCACTTGAATGTCGTGGTTGTTTGAATAATTTTAAAGCATTTTTTAATGATGAATTTTTGAATGGCAGAGTTTTGGAGATTATTAAAAAATACAAACATGATAGTACAACATTTTACAAAAAAATAAAGACATAAAATTATAAAACATAAATAAATAAATTAAAAAAATATTATTAAGTTATAAAATAAAAAAATAAATATATAATATTATAAAAATTATAAAACTAAAAATTGTTTTATAAATAAAATTATGTTATAAATTTATAGTATTTTTAATTTTAATTTTTTTCACAATCTAACAAATTTATCATAAATTTTTAAAAATTATCTTAATTTTTTGGATTATCTCATTATTTCCTATGAATTTGAATAATTTCTTCTAACTTATTGAATTTTTCCTAATTAACTTTGAAATTCTCAAAAAAAATTAATAATTTTTGGAGTTTTACTATATTACTTTAATTGCCACTAAATTTACTTTATTTTATGAATATTTTAAACTTTATTCTATATACAAAATTTTCCATAAATTACATTATTTCTCAATAAATTTTGGTGATTTTAAAATTCTCCCTAATTTTTGAATATATCTAATTTCTTATTAAATTTTTAGAAACTCTCCTAATTTGATGACCATACCTTAAGTTTTCATATTTATTTAAATAAGTCATTATTCTCCTCCTTTTTTGAAGTTTACATAATTATCATAGTTTTTTTTTTTAATAAATATGTCTTAATTTTCCTTATCTTTGTTTAAATTGGCTTGTTTTTTTTTCAAATTTCCTTAATTAATCAAAAAAAATTCCAACTTAATTAATTTCAATTATTTATATGAAAGTAACTTAAATTTTGTAGATGTTGGCTTACTTTTTTACTTTTTTTTTTTTTTTTGAAACTTATTTTTAATTTGCTTATATTTCTTTAAATTTTTAGAAATTAAACAAAATTGATTAAATTTCCTTAAATTTTTAAATTTTCCATGTATTGCTTGAATTTTATCTAAATTACTCTATTTTTTCAAAATTTCTCTAATTCTCCTAAAATATATGTAATTTTCTAAATTTCACATAATTCCTTAACTTCCCTTAAATTTACTTAAATAGTTTGATTATATATATTTTTATATTCCTATAACTTGAAAAAATTCAACATACTTATACTAATTTATCAAATTTTACCTTTTTATTTGATTTTTTATTCATTTTTCCTAAAAAAAAATAACCTAATATTTAAATTTCTAAATATGTGACAATTTAACCTAATTTTTTGAATTCTCCTTAAATTTTCTCCTTTTTATTGAATTCTCAATAAAAAAATTTAATTTTTATTTTTAAAAAAAATTAACCTAATATTTTTAAATTACCATAACTTTACCTAATTCCCCCTATTTTTTCAATTATATCATAATTTTTTTAATGTTTCTATTTTTGACCTTTTTTAATAATTAAAAATTATTATTTTGCTTTATCTTAAATTTATCTTACTTTTAAAAAAAAAAAAAAACTTATGTAGAATTTTTCCAAATTGCTTAATTTTCAATTAAATTATTCTAATATTTAAAATTTGCCCTAAATTCTCTTAATATTATCTTTTCCATTCATCTATAAATGTTTTGATTTCTCCTTAAATTTCTATAAGTTTATTAGTTTAACTTAATTTATCAAAATTTCCTTTATTTTTATTCAATTAGAATGTGTTATAGTCATACTTGATGTGAAGTCCATCTTAGCTAGATGTGTTACAAAAGTGTGATGTATTATTTGCACAACATTATTAATATGCACATTTATGTGGTAATTATTCATATATGTGTGAGAAAAGTGAGTTGTAACTTGTGTAATGATCCTATCCCACCTTTCACTCAACAATTAATAATCTCTTAATCCCCTATTTCTTTTCATATATAAGGACCCTTTATGTCCTTGTATAAAAATAGAATGGAGGTTAGAGTCATACCTAGAGCTAGTAGAGATGTGGTGTGTTAAAAAGTCATGTTTAGATACAACCATTATTGATTGTACATATATACATTATATATTTCATTAATTTATTACAATGTATTTTTGTTGATATTAGTGAGATGGTGAGTCTCATAAATGTTAAAGGTCTGGTGGTCCCTCATAATTTCCTTCTACTTCATTTTTCTCTACAGACCCATTTTTTTCTTGTGGAAGCTACTTTCATCACTGCATCAAACATGGCATCATCTTTTGTGTGTGTGTGTGTGTGTGTGTGTGTGTGTGTGTGTGTGTGTGTGTGTGTGTGTGTGTGTGTGTGTGTGTGTGTGTGTGTGTGTGTGTGTGTGTGTGTGTGTGTGTGTGTGTGTGTGTGTGTGTGCGCGCGCGCGCGCGCGTGCGTGCGTGTGCGTGTGCGTGTGCGTGTGCGTGTGCGTGTGCGTGCGCGTGTGTGTGTGCGTGTGCGTGTGTGCGTGCGCATTTAATTAGAAATGGCAATTATTAGGAGATAATGGTATCCATAACCATGACCATGTCTTCTCTAAAAGTGCAAGAACCATGATAGAGGTTGAATGTCAAACATAGGTAATGGTTTATGCAAAAAGTTGAGCTTGAGCTATCATCTATCTATTGGAACAATTTTCTCCGTGTTAAATAAAATAATGAATGTTTAGGTGTGTTTCTCAGAAGCATAACAAGATTTAGTGATTATATGTGGAAGGAGAATTACTCCTTGTTTAGAGGTCATCTATTGATAATGAAAATAATTGTTATGCCTATCTTTGTAAAAAGTTGAGCTATCATCTACCTATTGGATCAATTTTCTCCATGTTAAATAAAATAATGAGTGTTCAGGTGTGTTGCTCAGAAGTATAACAAGATTTAGTGATTATATGTGGAAGGAGAATTACTCCTTGTTCAGAGGCCACCTATTGATAATGAAAACAATTGTTATGCCTATCTTTGCAAGGGATAACCTTGAATGTGGTGAAGAGCATTCAAGAAGTCCATTCGCACATAATGAAGGGTGATCACTATATGTCCATGAATGGACATTAGTGTCCACATTAAAAAAATAATGTGAAGCGACAAAATATTTATGATTAAATATTTTTGGAATTGATAGATGTTTATGGTTTATATATATATATATATATATATATATATATATATATATATATATATATATATATATATATATATATATATATATATATATATATATATATAATTAATAATATTCTTAAAATAATAGTTATTTTCATAGAGATAATAATAATAATTAGTAGTTATTTTAAAGAAGTAAATTATATAGGGAGTGGTGTAATTTTTTGATTTTGTAAAGTAGGGTTGTGTAAAATGAAACAATATAAATCAATAGTTGTATCTCATGAAAAACACATAATCACTAATTCCAATTGACATTTAATTAATGAAAAATTAATCTTATTATATGTAAACATTTATTAATAGAAGGATGCACTTTTAGTTTTGGGATGACAATTTATTGAGTTGGGGATTTGAACCATTTGGTTTTAGTTTCTACTCTATATTGGTAAGAGGTATTTTGTAAAATGAATAAGTGTAAATCAATAGCTTACCTAGAAATATTTCACTGCTTTCATACTCTACAAGAATTTATTTGTATGTCAAAATAAATTCATGTAAAGTAATTGTGATGATAAACTGATCGATCTCAGAATCACTATGCAATGATTTATTCTATGATCACTTAAATTATTCATTGAAAGACATAGCATCTTTGCCTAGTCTCTATGTTAGAACTACAACTCCATTGATTTCAATGGAGTGACATCTGCATTTGTTGGTTGAAAATCCAATTGTGGTAGATTGAGGTTTGCCATAGTGATTACAATGAATAAATTGTTTTTGTTAAATTGGTGCTAGAAAATTTAGAAGCCATGAAAAGCCCTTTGAAATTTAGGGTTTAGGATTTGAATAAAAATTTAAGTTGATATGGGTACATACAATAAATATTAAAATTGAAGTTGTAAATGTTTAGACTATTTATTATGAGGCTAGACAAATCAAAAAGTGTTGCACCAGAAACTCTATAAATGTTTATGATATAACATTTAGGATGTTAAAATCAAAATTTAATTATATAATAAATTAATTATAATATATAATATATTGTAATAAAAAATATTAAAATACATAATATATTATATATAATATATAGTCTAATATAAAATGTAATATAATAATATGATTTAATATAAAATATATATAATATCATATAATATTAAAATATATTTATTATATATTATAATATTGTATATTATATTATAATATTGTATATTATAATACAAATTCTATTATATTCACTTTCATCAAGCGTATGATTTCAAATGGCCATGGAATTAAAATTTATATAGTATAATATTAAATATGAGTATGCCATTTCTACAATGATATTAATGGATTAAATAATTTGAGAAAAAATAATATTTTATCAAAGTATTTTTTAATATCAAAAATTCCTTTTATGCAATGAATTTGAATAATTATAATATTATATATATATATATATATATATATATATATATATATATATATATATATATATATATATATATAATATTATAATTAATATATTTATATATTTTAATTATTGATAAAAAATAATATTTATTATTATTATGTATAATTATTATAATATAATAATTTATAATATTATTATATTGAATATATATTATAATTAATATATTATTACTACTACTATTATTATTTTATTAATTTAATTAATTAAAAAAAAAAAAATTAAATTAATTCTTAAAATATCTATTTAATCAATGAGTGGTACCATATTATCACCACCAATAGGTATCTCACCATGAATGAAGATTATAAACATTCCAAGGTGAGTTGGGCAATGATGGTGAGGTGAATTGATATGGTATTTTAAGTGATAGACTCGATGAACCCTAGAAAGTTACACATTCAAAGTTTAGTGACATGTCACATCGATCAATACAATTTGGGTGTGTCATTTGTTGGAGAAGTGATCAAATTTTGAAATATTAATATCTTGGATAAAATCCTCTTGGTGCTTAGTGTCTATACATGTGGTCTCCTTGCTTAGATATGGATCCTTCATGGTTCAATTTTATTCATAGGAAGACAGGGAGCTTCTGTGGAACAAAGTCCCATCACCAAAGACATTTTAATATCTTATATTTATAAATATTATATATAAATGTAGTTTCTAAAAATTAAATGTTTTGTCCCTAAGTCGGAGACATTGTAGTACTAATTAGATCCAAAAATCAGATTTGAAGTTCTTTCATATTCAAATCAATTATCATGACGTCCTCCACCACCCTTGATAATATAAAACAACTAATCAAAGATGTCAACACATAGAAATTTGTGGACCCATTTTTAATTGGTGCAGATCATGTAATTGGGTATGCTACCAACATATTGACACCTATAGAAATTACAACAAGGCCATACATAAATTACAAGTGGTGAAATATTTCAATGTGAGCTGGGTAGTGATCATGAGGGGCAATGACAACATATTTCATGTGATATTGTACACTAGAGGAACCATATCATACACATTCTGTAATGACACTAATATGAGGGAAATACATTAAAGTTATGGATTTTATCTTATTGTGTTTTTTGGTTGAACTGAATACTGAAGCATTTTAAAAGTTCATGCCACATGGTTATTTAATGGGGCATTGTTCATCATACAATGTGAATGTCATGGTAGAGGAGTCACCATTTGAGAGAAAAGGTGGTCAATTGGTGATCAATCGTAGGTGGTAAGGAGGGTTGGTAATTTTAATTCTAAAGCATTAAGGATTGCTCACATCATACACATAAATGGGGAATTTACTCTAGAAATGAAAAGAACTCACTTACCCAAAAATATCCCAAAAATTAAATATACATACATACATATAGAAAGTTAAATTAAGAAAAAAAACTAGGAATGTAGAAAAAATAAGGTGAACCATACATCTTTGCAATAAAATTTTTAATGGCCTCATAGAAATATGTTAATGCCCAAATGCCACACCATAAACATTTGTTGAGCTACTCAAATAATACCTATTGAGTTGCATATCTTGACATGTATTTCAATATATGGTAAGCACCAAGTATCTCATATGGCCTCACCTCTATAGAGAGCCTCAGTGATCATGATGTTTTATGTCCCAAAGATAGATTAGACACAAAGACACCACATGTCTTTCAATCAATGGTAACCTAAGATTGCAGGGTAGAAAATAGTTATCACTAAATATTATGAGACTTGAAGGCCTGAGATGCCACTGGATGGTGACTTTCCATGCATTTATATGCTAGAAGAAGTGGTAAATATTATAGGCAACTGATAGACATAGATTCAATGCAACCATGCCATGTGTCAAAGTGCAAAAAGTTATATAAGCAAGTTATGATGCTACCAAATGATAGTATCTTGAGGGCCTATTTGGGATGTTTCTAGAGCTCACCTCTATGAATACCTTTAAGGGACTGCAATGCTAAAATGTTTTATTTCCCATCTAATTTTTGAGTGCTTTCATGATTTACTATAGATGGAATTATATGGTGAAAACTATGATTCTGGGATTTCCATTGATGACATGGCCCATATATGTTAATTGGAATTCCATTCTATGTATATCTAAAATGTTGTTTGTAGAAGAGGAGGCTTAACTAGTTATTTAGATGATGCCACCTCCTCTCCTCCTAATAAATTAACTTCTTCCCCATTCGAGGTAGTAGTTCATAGCTAAAGCACTTCCTCTTTTTTAACATAAAATGTTAGAGCATCCTCATTCTCTATATTAAGACCACATATATAAGACACCTTCTTAAATATTTTCCCCACCATGGGGGAAAATGCATCGAATTTCATGAATCTATATAATGCGATAGATGGAAAAGGATGACCTTAAACAAATATTTCCTCTCTCATAGGTGGTAAAGGCAGGGCCTCCATAAGTCTTTCTTTATCCATAGGTGTAAAGGGCATCTCCCTCTCTATTTATATAGACCATGCTTCTTGTCTACAACTCCCTCACATGTTAAGCTCTTGGGGGCATGAAATGTATACTACTTGTACTTCATCAGATGTTATGCTCATAGGGCATGAAATCTTGAAGAGACATAAAAGAGAAGGACAGTTCTTTTCTGCATCTTATTCTAGAAAAATAATCTTACAACCTTGGCACTCTAAGATATTACATCTGATCAACACATTTCATTCAAAATCCTTAAATCTCAGTCATGAAAACTATTCTATCTATACCCTAAGACCATAGCATTCCATTTATTCTCTCTTCCTTAGTCATGGATTGAATAGGTTTTTTTATTAGGTCACCTAAAATCTTGAGATTGAAAAGATATCCCAAATTGATGAGTGCCAGTTGTAGAGATGGACACAACATCATGATGGGCTAGTTGAAAGAATAAAAATGGGAAAAATACAATTATCAATGTACTTGTTTTGAGGTTTTGCTTTTTTACTTTATCAAATTTCCCATTTTAATGTTTAATACATTTGAATATCTCAATGGAAAAAAGGAAATAGTTATGAATAATGATGTGTTGAGATATGTGTTGTCACAAATTCAACAACCATTGAGACACAAGATGTTACTTTATTCGTAAGATAGTCAACAATGGAGAATTATTTCAATAATTATATTAGTTTGAAGAACAGTTTGCTGACATTCTAACAAAAACTTTATCAAATAATACTTTTGAGTATTTTAGAGAATACATAAGAGTAATTGATATTCATGGTATTAAAGATTAAGGGGGAGTGTTAGATGACATGTCTATTTTACTGGTAGTCAAATTGTAATATTACCTACCTTGATGACATGTCTAAGATAGTTGAAATCATGTTGATCTTTGCACTAATGTTTGTTAGTGTTTTTCCATCTTTTTGTTCCATGTGAATATCTCAATTACACAAAATATCTTTCCATCCACACCAAGTTATATATGAATTATTTAAATAAATTAATGAAAATATTATCACTGTATTCATATTTTTTGTATCTTGTCTAGAGGATTCAAAAAAGCATAAAATTGAATATTATTGTATCCATTGTAGTGGCCTAGTTTGATGTATGAGAAATGAAGCTCTCTTAGTTTTCAAAATCTAAATAAAATCTCAATTTCTATTTTATCTCTTTTGTTGTATCACACTAAGTATAATTTATATGTATATGTGTTTATTCTATCTGTGTTGAATGAATGATTTTGTTCTTTCAACTTATGTTATATTTACTTTAAAATTACTGTTATTTGTTGTATATTTTTTTAATTAAATGGTTTAATTTCATGAAGTTAAAACAATATATAGTACATCGCTAATAAAAAAATATGGGTGGAAATATCACACCCCAAAATCAAAACCACACTGAGTTTAAACAAGCCTCAAGAATAGAGAAAAGTCCACAAAAGGCCACCTTAAGGCAATAAATACCAAGGCTAAACTAATTCAAGTGCATATGAAACAAAAAAATGAAAAAAATCACAAATAATTAGGAACCCATTAAGCATTAACATCAAACATGGAAATAGATAGAGGTAGAGGATCCTAAGAGTTCCCTCCCCACCCCCATAAGCAGGGGGTTACCATCAATCTGTAAGGGATCCCAACCATGAGTCTTCTAGTTATTTTTATTATCATCATGTTGCTTAATTATAAGATCCATATAAGGCAACTTGTCTTATGGAGGAGAACTCCAACCCCTCCCTGTCAAATCTATTGTGTGGAGATGGCCAATAAAAGTGAGGATAAGATTTCCTCTGGATTATAGACCATTATCTATGAGATTGCCGATGCTTACCCCCATGCCCATTCTTATAGGGGGAGTGTTGGTTGTGGGGATCTGGAGGCTCATGATTGACCACACAAGGAACATTCCCCCAATGGTATAAAATAATTTTTAGATGGTGAAATTCAACCCAAACTTTATATGTTTAACTATGCATCTGGAGGTTAACATTAGATATTGCAAAAAAAAATTAGTTACATAAAAATTATTTTCTATATCTTCATGATTAAAACATGCTTTATTTTAAGTTTTCAAAATCTGAAAAAGAATGCCAATATGGAAAACATGCAAGAATATATTGTATCTTGTAGGAAGTAGGGTGGAGTCCCATGGTAGATCCATATTCCAAGGGAACATTTATGTCCTAAAGGGCTTGAAGAGAGATTGAATCCATCTTCAACCAAACTGAGCATGAGGTCAAAACCAAAAGTGGTGTTTATGGTATTTAGGCTAGTGATGGGAAGGGTAGATGAGATCTGAGATCTCCATGTGTATGAGCTGATCACCCACAAGTAGACCTTGGCAAATAATACACCAAAAGAAATGGAATATTTTAGGTTCAATGAAATTTGCCCAGATATTATCAAACCTTCTAGCCCAAACATGATTAATGTATTTAAGATTCCATTGATGATTAAGGGTTTCAGATTCAATATGCTAAGAGGATAAAAGATTATACCTCAAATGAGAAAAATATCAACAAAATGACATAGATGTAGGCCAAAACTAATCTCTCCACCATAGTGTAAGAAATGTAACACCATTTTTAAAAAATACTCTTTAGGTATGGAACTATGCAACTCAAAAATGGACTTTGCATCTTCACTATTAAGCTTCAACTTAGCCTTCACAAGATTCCTTGGAAGCTAATCCTGAATGGTTTTGTAGAATAGATCCCCAATCATATGAACCCTTGATCCAAAACTTGAAAGCTTTGGTTGAAAGATAATTCAAGAAACAAGAACAAAAAAATTTAAATAATGCTATCTCTGATAAGAGATGTTTTATTGATCAAATTTGTAGACCCAAACATATGCTTATCTCTGAGAAGAGATGTCTGATTTCCCATTTCAGGTTACATCTTCATTTATACATGTTTTGAAGGTGTGGGGAGGATGTGGAAGGTCACCAATCTCGAAGGAGATGAATTGGTTTGACTTTCACGATTTAAAACAATACAAAATTCGAGGAATTACTCTTTTTAGAAACTTACTTTTTTTAGACTACACTACTAAAATTGAAATTTGGGACACTTACATTGGGTTTTATGGGGTCAAAATTCATTGATCAAAACTCAATGCCATCTCATGATTTTTCCCTCATTATTAGCTTTCCAACGGTTCAAACGGTGAGTCACTTGGAGCTACGGTGCCAAAGTTATGGCTCCCGAAAGTTTCACCATCAATTGGGGTGGACCCATCACCCAAATTGTCATCTGAATTGTTGTCCGGATCAACACATTTTTTAAATAGCCTCAAAATTTTGATCTAAGCAATCATGGAAAAGGAAGAATTATGGAAATTCAACGTGGGATACCACCATAAAGAGTGAGCATTAAGTGAGAGACCGCTTCTAAACCCTTTCCCCATGAAAATGAGGTGATGTTTGAGCTTCTCCCAATCCTTCTAGATGCTTTGACTGACAAAAGTTACCCCTATATTAACATGAACAGGGGTGATGAGAATGTTTTGAAAACCAATCCCTTGCCATGTCTTTCTACCAAGAGGGTAGCCTTGAGAGATGCAATTCCTTTATAATATTTCTAGGCTTTATCCCCTTCTAGGCTTCTAATAATCCATTTGACACTAAAAGAAAGACCTTGGAGCTTAATGCCAATGATCCCAAGCCCATCAACATCTTTAGGTCGACATCAAATGGCCTAAGAGACTCTGTGAAAATCATGATGCCCCATAGAATTGGCCAATAGAATGTCTCTTAAGAGTTTCTAAAGATTAACATAAAAAGCATTGGAAGGGACCCAATAGGATGAGTAGTAAACCTAAGTAGTAGTGAGAACTTTAAATAAATCTGAAACTTTCCATCTAGATTCAAGGGTTTGGTGATCTAGAAGTAAATTTTTTTCTCAATTCTTTGAACCACATAGGACCACAACTTAATGAGTGAGGCTTTAAAATCAAAGGGAATGCCTAAGAACTTAAACTGCACTCTAGGAGAATCCATTGCCATTGGTATCATTTCAACCAATGAAGTTTGAGAGAAAGGGACTGGTGATAAGATGGAGTCTTATGCCATTGAATAAAAAACCCAAAAACAAGTCAGAAAGTATTTGGGAGTCCATTACATGTTTCTTTTCATTTTGAAAGGTTTAGGTATTTATATATGTAATCTGTTTTAAAAAATTACACCCTCAAAATAAAATAGAATATTTTATTTTAAATTTATTAATAATTTTAGAATTTATAATTTTTTTGGAAGGAAGCACTACCTTTTATTTATTGATTTAAAAAAAAATAAAAAAAATAAAAAATAAAAATAAAAAAATAAAAAATAAAATTAATTATTTATAACACACAAATTTGTTGCTTATGTAACGGATCATGTAATGGACTTTATACCTTCCAACCGATTTCAAAAATGAAGGTAACACTTTCTTTATACAACTCTTAAATTTTGCACCGACCATTCCTAGGGAAGCAATACTAATTACCCTTCATTTTATTGTATTTTACAACTTGATTCATGTGCTCCTGAGTTGGCCTAATGGTAAAGAACATGTGTGCTCCTGGAACGGCTGTCACAGGTTCAAATCTTGTAGGGGGTAGGGATTGCACGCCTCGTATTCGTAACATAGTAAGGTGCCTCCCCATGATGGGAGTACGAGGTGATCCCATATGCTGGACATGCCTTGTAGACTATAATCAAAGCATTAATTGGCATCGTGGACCTTAAAAACTATATATTATTATTATTATGTTCTTAGAGTGGCACGGCGCAAATGACACATAATATGCCTGTCCTATTCATCCATTCAAGTGCATCCTATCAAGTGGGGTCTGATGACTTTTCAAAGTTTGAAATCCATCCACAACAATAAAAGTGGGTCGGTGAATTGCTACCACATTTCAAAGCAACTGCTGTAAGGGATTGTCACAATAAAGGAAGGGGTTTAATGCCAAAAAACATTTGGCAGCTGCACTGTGGGCTGCTCTCAACAGTTTATCAATAATGACGGACAATCCATTTTCATATAAGAAAACAATTTTGCAATGACCCAGTTTGTACTATTGGTCAAAATTATTTATGGTGATAAATCTTATAGTGTATACTTAATTAAATATAGTTAAGTTTAAATTCTAATTCAATTCTAAAGTAATTAATTGATATCAGAATTATTAATGATTCGGGGCTTTCATGCTCCATTATTGTTAACAACTGTGCAGGAAAAAAGAATGTACATTTGGAATACAAAGTCACCCATCATTTGCAGAAATAGGTTAATGGCAAGTCTGTGCCTATGGCACAACAAATATCTTTTACAACTTTGCACCGAGCCATCTAAAATCAAATATATCTACTGCTTATTACATTGTCTCAGCTAATTTAAGGACTGTTTAAAAAGCTTTGAAAGGATAAATTGGTTGTCATCTTTCCCGTCATTTTCAAGCTTAAGTATGTATTTAAAGGCCCAACGACTTCTTTTGGATTGGCTTAAAATCAACGCCATGAATGCCATTTGTTTAAATGGGGACCAAAACAACCGCTGAAAGAAAATATTCCTATGGTTACCTCAGGTATTTATTTATGTTAAGTGGTAGATACACATCTAGAATAGACTGTTTTGTTCTTCAATTTATCAACTTGAAGTTTGTGACTCATTCTTCTCTTATTTGTTTTATTGGGGACCAAAACAACCGCTGAAAGAAAATATTCCTATGGCATCAAAGATCAAATTTGACAATGCCATCAAATCCATTTGAAAATTGTAACTCAAAAAAAGTCATCAAACAATATTCAAAGTTTATAAAATGATTGACAACATAATGGTGTAAATGCATGGATAAGTGCCGGTAGTTTGGGAGATAAAAAGTGGTATTTTTTTCGAAAATGTTGGTTATGTATGGTTTGGTTGTTGTTGTTTGTTTTGTTTTGTTTTTTTTTTTTTTTCGGTTTGTTTTTTTTTTACACATGTATATTAAGCTTGCTTAGTTAAAATACTTAGATCATTCAAGTATAATAATGAGGTTATTAATTGCATATGCACATGCTTATTTATAGTCAACATGGTTGCACTATCCATTTGGCAATCAATGTTGACATGTGGGGTTTGACATGTTCCACATAAGTTTAGTATTCACTTGGAAATAGAGCTATGTTCTCATTGTCAAATGGATGTGGCTCAATACCTCTTTTCTACCTTTATAAGGACCTCTCCTCCAAGGCATTCATGATGGATTGTGCAGAGTATTACAGTATAACAGTTTATCTAGTGTAGAGTTCAGTAGGTTATTTATCTTTTAGGCCATTTATTATTGTGCTACAGAGCCTGTTAAGCCTTTGAGCTTGGGTGTGTGCCAACATGATTTTGTAAGATTTGTATAACAACCTTCTTCACTAATACATGCTATTATAGTTTCTACTCTCATTATGATTTTCTGCTTCAACAAGGTTGTATGTTTGATATTCCATTATTTGATCTTCCTTGTCTCATATGTAGATGATTTGAACATCGTATCATAGTGGGTACTGGGATCTTCAAACATCATATTTCATTTGTTGTTGCTAATATGAAATTTTGAGTGGAATTTCGTTTTGTAGTTTCATCCATAAACTGCTAAGAGGTAACCTACATATCATGTGTTGCTCTATGGCTTCATCCTCCCTTTAAATGCATTTGCATTGGAATTAACATTGTTATTCACCTTATACATTTTGCAT